>PVLA01003219.1:0-223347 GCA_004027455.1 Hydrochoerus hydrochaeris | reverse complement strand
TTTTTTTTTTTTTTTTTTTTTTTTGTTTTGTGTTTTTTTTTTTTTTTTTTTTTTTTTTTTTTTTTTTTTTTTTTTTTTTTTTTTTTTTTTTTAGTTCCTGTTGCATGGAGTATTGTTTTCTATCCTTGGACTTTCAGTCTATGAATTTCCTTTTGGGTTAGATGGGTTTCTTGAAGACAGCATATGGTTGGATGTTGTTTCTTGATCCATTTTGCCAGTCTGTTTCTTTTAATTGGTGAATTGAGGCCATTTACATTACAGTTATAACTGTGATATATTGGTTTATTGTTGACATGTTATCTTTCTGCTGTTGTATCTTTATCTTTCCCTTCTGTTTAATTGTCTGTCTTGGTTAGTGGTTTTTTCCTATGTGTATCTAGAATGCCTTTGAATATTCTTTGCAGGGTTGGTTTGGTAATCATGAAGTTCTTCAACTATTCTTTATCATGGAAGTATCTCCATGATACTTCTCCATCCATTTTGAAGGACAGTTTTGCAGGGTACAGCAGTCTGGGTTGGAGGTCATTTTCCTTTAGGATCTGAGATATTTCACTCCATGCTCTTCTTGACTTCATTGTTTGTGTTGAGAAGTCTGCTGTGATTCTGATAGGTTTTCTTTTATAGGTGATCTGTCTTTTCTCTCTTAATAGCTTTTAATATTCTGTTCTTATGTTGGATTTCTGGGATTGTGATTATTATATGTCTGGGTGTAGTTTTATTGTGGTTATGGCTGTTTGGAGTTCTATATGCTTTACTAATCTGAATGTCAGTTTCCATTCTCATGTTTGGGAAATTTTCAGCTATTACTTCTGTAAATAGCCTCTTGATATCATTTGTGTTGTCCCCTTCTTTTTCATTTATCCCTATTAATCTTATGTTGTTTTTCTTTGCATCATCTTGCAACTGTTGAATTGTTATTTCCTGATTCCTTGTTATTTTGAAAAGATCTTTCCTTTCCTGTTCACTAGCTGCAGTCTTATCTTCAAGGTCTGAAATTCTATCTTCATTTTTGTTGAGGCAGTTTTGGCAACTTTCAGTAGGATTTTTGATTTCATGTATATCTCTTTGAATCTGCTTTATGTATTCCATTTGTTTCTTATACTGTTCATTCAGAGATTCTGTTTTCTTTGTTTATCTGGGACATTATTTCTAATTTGAGTTCCTTTATAGCTTCCTGTACTTGCTTCTTTATTTCAGTTGATATCATTTCAGGTATTTCAGGTGTATGACTAGTATTTTCTTCTATGTATGTTGCTCTGAGGCTTTCTTGCGATGAGCTGGAGGTTTGAGATTGCATTTTGGTCTTTCATTTTGTCATTTTCCTATATTTCCACGTTTCAAGTGATGTTCCAGAACTTTCCCTGAGTGTGTTGGGAATCACCTCCTGCGCTCTCGGCTCCCGGGCCTTGGCTCCCCTGGTTGAATGAAGGTCGCTGGGCGTGGTCCACTCAAGCCTGCAAAGCCTCTAAAGGCTAGTCCAGTGTTCTAGGGGGCTGGGCAGGCACCCAAGCACCAGGAGCGATGTCCCAAACTCTACTGGGCCAGAGCCAGGGAGCTGGAACTCACTTCGCCACCGTGTGGGCCTACTTCCCCTCATGGGGCCAGCCTGGTTCCCTGGTTGAATAAGGGTCGCTGGCCATATGCACTCAAGCCCGCAAAGCCTCTAACGGCTAGTCCAGTGTCCTAGGGGCCTGGGCGGTCACCCAAGCACCGGGAGTGATATCCCAAAGTCTCCTGGGCCAGTGCCAGCAAGCTGGAATTCACCTCACCACCACGCAGGCCTACCTCCCCTCTCGGCGCTGGCCTGATCCCCTGGTTTGAATAAGGCTCACTGGGCGTGATGCACTCAAGCCTCTCCAGGCTAGTCCAGTGTCCTAGGGGGCTGGGCAGGCACCCAAGCACTGGGAGTGATATCCCAAAGTCTCCCAGGCCAGTGCCAGTGAGCTGGACCCCTTGCCACCGCACGAGCTGGAACTTCCCTCGCCTCCAAGCAGGTCTAACTCCCATTCTCTATAATAAACTGGTAAGAGTAAGGCATGTGCTTTCCTGAGTTATGTGAACTATTCTAGAAAAAAGAATAGTTCAGAAACTATGTGAAGAAAGGAGAGCCTGTGACTTGTAGCAAAAAGACAAGGAGACCCAGACTTGTAACTGTCATCTGAAGTAAGGGATGTATATAGGATTGAGCTTTTAATCCTAAACTTCACACTAACCCTGGGTAGTTAGTGCCAGAACCAGACTGAATCACTGCATACCCAGTTGGTGTCTAGAGAGAAACTGGTTGGTGTTCAGGAGAGATACCTACATAGATGGCTCAAGAAGTTTCTATGTAAAAAGAGCTCCTTGTAGTAGGAATGACTGGCTAACCAACTAACATGGGTAACTATAAGTATTAATAGGACGACCATGTAATTAATTAGCATGTAGATCACAATCCTTTTGAGGATCAAAGGAGTTCCCATTTATAATTATGAACTTGTCCCAGGAAAACTGGGACATGTAGTCCCTTAAGATTATAGTGGGTCCAGTGGCATAATATACTGAGCACAGTACCTGGACCCCAGAAGAATACTCAGTAACTGTTAGCCTAATATATTCTGTTATTATTATTGACTTTAATAGCACTTTCATTATTTTGGACAATGTTTGAGGTTTTCTCAAGCTCCTATGTTTTCCTAATAATAAAAGGTCACAAACAAAGATCAAATATAAGTCAGATTCTCAATACCAAGAGTTAATATGGCTTCCAAAGATGCTTAACAAGATAAGAATTAGTCAGTGAGAAGGATCTCATTTATGCTTTTTAGATAATTTTCCAGTGCATAGTTTACTTATCAGAGTGCTTTTTTATATTAAATTACAAAAACAAAAAATAAGCTTAGCTGTCAGGGTGAGAGGAGCATTCTTGTTATTCATAATTAGCCCTCCTGCCATGCCTGCATTCTTGGAGGCCCCTGAGAGCTTCAGGAATTAAGATGGGTAGCCGCTGACATGTAAAATAGCCCTACAATCTCAATACCCATTTATAAATTGGGAAAATGAGATTGTAAACACCAAAAAATCACTTTCAAGGCTGCAACCAAGCTCCAGGTTTGGTGATTTTTCCACTTCCAGAAAAATCAGCCTTTAAATGTCAATTGCAGGAGATATTTGAATAAAGAAAGTGTAGAAGTATGATACCTAGGACAAAAAGGAAGCAAAGAATTGGCAGTAACTAAAACTCTTTTCCCATTTTTGAGATTTCCTTACATTCTTGCTGTGTTTCTCTTTGTCCTGTCTCTTCCATCCTTAGTAAGAAGTCACGAAACCAATCATTGAAAAAGTTTTCACATAAAAATCTGCTGGTGCTGATTCAGAACCATTAGAGGTTCCAGTTTAGGGAGGCTTAGCCATTGCTTCTGCTTGGTAGCGCCCACACTTTGTTTTTTGTGCTACATAGAGATGATGACAATGACAGTTTCCTCAACTGTGATACATGTCTTGAAAGTTATCGTGTAAATGCACCTTTAGGATGAAACCAAGTATTCTTTACAGTTCCTTGTGATTAAGCACTTCTCCAGAACAAATGGCTCTGATTTTCATGGATTTCTCCAGCATCCCAAACAGCACTGGCTTGAAAGGTAGACTGTTGCAGGTTTGTCCATCTTGGCAGTGGAAGCCCCAGGCTGCCTCCCCCGACAGCTTTAGAACTTGGAGCATAGCCCTCTGGAGGGGGCCTCTGTCAGGAGCCTTCCTTATGGAAAATTTAATTCTCTAATTCTATTTGTTTGTTTTGTTTAATTGTAGCTGTGAAAAAAAAAAAAAACAGTTGGAGCCAAAATTATTCACTAAGCATTCAGACCAATTTCTTTACCACTGCCTGTTTTTGGAGAGAACAGAGGCAAGTCACTGCCTCACTGCACTGAGTATTTTGGGGAAACAATAAGTTTTCTAAATGTCAAGGAGGCATCTGTCTAGAAGAGTCTCTTAGCAAGGAATGTGTCCTGTTCAGACTTTCCTTATTTCTTGTCAGAAATCTTGACTAAAAACTAGGTGTTCTATGTCGAAGTACCAACCAGGAGTCTATTCCTTGTTATTCAAGGAGGAAATCACAGTGTATTACACATAGATCCCAGAATGCCCTTCTTGTTAACTAAACCATAGCTACAGTACAGAAAATGCCTTTCATTACCAGGTAGGAGTTGGGGGGCCAAGTTTTTATCTTATCCTGTTTTCCTTGAATTCATCATCTTCATCAGTATCCAGACAGTAGAACAAGTGTAACTCAGAAAAGGGCAACTTTGAGAGTTTCTACAACTAACACATATTAGACAGAATGAAACTTTTCGGTATCTCTAAAAATACTTTGTTTTCTTTTTACCTCATTGACTCAGATTTCCACAGAATGTATATTTATTTTATTGGGTCAAACAATATGATCAGGATATGTACAGAAAATATTAAATATCTCCTTATTCTCCAGTACTTTTGATAACCATGCCTTATATTCTTATACAAAGCTTTTCTGATATAAAGCTATTTTTTCCTTCTCAATCTCTCTCCTCCTCCTTCCTCCCTTCCCCCGCCCCTCTGCCCACCCCCTGGGGATTAAACCCAGGACCTCACACATCCTAAGCAAGTCTACCACTGAGCTATATCCTACCCCTTTTTCTTTTGAGATTTATGTTGCCCAGTTTGAACTCAAGCTTGTGATCTTCCTGGCTTAGCCTCCCAAGTAGCTGGAAGTATAGGGGCGTACCACTGCACCCAAAAATTTTCTGTCTTTTTAAAGTGGCTTTTAAAAACAAACAAATGACAGCATCACACCATACACATTAGTCTGAAACTTTTTGTTAACCATTATGCTTTGGATATCCTTCATGTGATATGGCTCCAGCTCATTTCTTAAAAATAGAAGCACCTTCCTTGGCATGAAAGGGCTGTGCTGTAATCTGCTGTCTTTACAATATTGCTGCAGAGAATATCCTACCCATTGGCAGTCGGCCTTGTGGTTCTAAGGGCACCCAGGCAGCCACTCCAGGCTTCCTCCTGGTGTCCCTCCTGTCAGACATCTTTCTGAAGACTCATTTCTGGTTCTGGCTCCACTTCCAGCCCTCCCCTGCACTCACCCTCTTCTGCTTCCACCCAGAGCCATCCTGGAGAGCCAGCCTCAGAGCTTTCCCACTGTGCTGGGCTCAGGACTTCCTTCTCCAGTCCTGTCTCTCCTGAGCTCGCATGACACTGTCCTCTCTTTCCCAGTCCATTTCTATCTAACATTTTGCTTTTTTCTGGTCAAAAGGAAGAAGATTTCTCTCCCCACACCAGCTGTAGTAAGCCTCTGGCTTCGGCATCTTCCCAGCCTTGAAAAAGCAGTGCTGCATCTTTTCACAAAGCTGATCTCCAGTGAGAGAAATTGTCTGAGAAGGATCGAATGCTTTATAAAAGATTCATTGCTGGTACGTGGTGGGCTTTGGTGATGAGAAAAGGCCTGAAAAGCGATGCGGGGATATGATTCTTTCAGTTAAGGAAGAAACAGGATGGAAGATAGAGATAAAAGAGCATTGAGACCTTAAAAATAATCATGTTTGCATTTTATTTTGAAAATACAGAATATAGAGACTTTTCTACATTTCTTGGCACATGTGGGGAGAGATTTGAGATTTACTTGATTCTTGTGCCTTGTGTCACATATTTGGACAAAGCCTTTGAGGAATAGGTTCACCAAAGGAATGTTGAATTGCCAGGTTGCCCGTGACTCCTCTTAAGATACTGAATCAGTTACTCTTGCAGCCTGCCTTCTCACCACTGACAGGCTCCATGCGGGGAGGGGGACTGAGTGCTGCTGTGTCTTTGCTGAGCATGGAGTGCAGTCCCCAAGGTGCTGGAAGAAGCCAGAGGCACAAGCTTCTTAAAAATATTTCTTATTTCAACACAAGGAGTAAGTTTTCAAGGCTGAATGTCTTACAGACCAGGGAGACCAGCCATCAGGTAACAGAAACATGCACAAAATAAACTCAGCTTTTCACTAGAGAAAAAATAAAATATTCAAGAGAAACAAAATAAAACCCCAAGAAAATGATTAAAGCAACAAAAACAATTCAGATTTCTGTTTTGGGTAAGGCCATCAGCCTTGCAACCTGCCCTCTTGGCTGCTCCTGTCTCCCTCGGCTCTGGGAGGCCAAGGACTTGGCAGTCACTTGGGCCACTGGGCTCCCCAGCAGTGTCAAGGCCAGCCGAGGTGTCGCCCTTCTGCTGAGTCAGCACTCCTTCTTGTAAAATCGGAAAAAATACCAGTGCACCCACAAAAAAATATTTTTAAATGACATGTCACTCTGGATGACCAGGGTGGCTCCCTTCCCCAAATACACAGTGATGGTTTCACCTCCTGGATTATTTCCTCCATAAGGGGAAGGCAGGTCCTTTATCCTTCAATCAAATGACAAGCCAGGTAAGGTAGAAATAGTTTCCAAATGAGCTGGTTTGTTGAAAGACACACAGAACCAGAATAAATAGAAATAAGCAAAAAAAATATGAAAATAGATTTTTTAAAAGCTGAGTGTGGTGGCGACATGTCTATAATTCCAGCTACTTGGGAAGCTGAAGCAGGAGGACCACATGAGCCCAGGAGTTCAAGGCCAGCTTGGGCAACATAGCAAGGCCTTTTCCACTCTCTTTCCCCCTAATGAAACAAAATTAGTCTAACACAGATTGCTAGTGATGAACCAAACACTGTGTGCATGGAAGAAGTGGCCTGGGAGATCCATCACTTTAAGGCAACACTGGGACTGGTCCACATCGCCCTTCATTACCTTAGCAGTGAAGTAAAGCACCCATTAACTCAGGCAGGGCCTCTGGCTGCCAGTGCCTTTCTTAGTGGAAACTTGCAGGGATGCAACCCCAGGGGCAGCCCACGGGCAGTTTCTATGCGCAGCTTCCGAGTGAAGGCATGGAGGGAAAGGTCCCGGACGCCACCTGTCTTGCTTGTGGGTCAGTGCACAGCTGCACGGTCTCAGCCATCCCTTGGGCTCCAGCACAACTTGTGTTACAAGGGAAAGCCAAAAAGAGAAAGCTTGGTCACATTAATCACCATTAAAATACTAATTTAGTTAAAGTCAGAAGAAACAACACAGCCAAACACGGCACATGGTACAGGTGCCATGGTCCCCCAGGGTCCTTCCAGACTCCACCATGTCTTCCTGTTTGCTTTGGTCACCCATTGGGACTTGGCACAGAAAAGTCTTCTCATGTAAAGATGGAAACTGTGAGATCAGGAGCAGTGTGGCCCAGCCTGATCTCACATCAGGGACCAGGAACCCCAGAAGGGGGTGTTCACCTGGCCACTGGTCAAGGCTGGGGAAGGCACTGGGTGGCTGGGCCAATCATCCATGAGTCCCACAGCCACCCTCCAGCCACCTCTGATTGCTGATTCTGCTGGAGCCTCCTGTTTATTAAGTGAAAGCCACATATGGAACCATGATTGAACCAGTTGCCTCTCCATCGGTTTCTTGCTGCCTAGGCCCGGTTCCCTTGCATGTCACAGCGCGTCTCTGCCTTTTTGGCCAGGCTTCCCTGCAGGGATGGAGAGCCACAGTGTCAGGAGCAACCAGCACTTCACCTGTGCTGAGGGGCACCCAATGGCGGCCCAGACTCAACCCAAGTGATTTCAGAGTTTGGTATTCGATAGGAAAAATGAAAGGAAGATAGGTATATGTTCGGACTGGGAGAGCCTAAAGGGGGTATTTTTTAATAGACGATTATTGCTTGGCTTCACCATTTTTGAGAGTTGCCTATTGAGGCAAGAAGAATGTGCCTTATTTAAAAATTATTACAACATAATTCAAAATAAAATCTTTGGGAGCTTTCTGATAGCCCTTTCCTAGGCTGTATAAGGCAGTAAATTTCCTCTGGTAGGTTTCTTTGTTTCTAACTTAAATGTGAATGATAAATTTACCTTTTTCTCTGATTGTTTTTCAGTGGTAAAATAGAGTAATTGGACTCTTTGTCTATAGGGTATACTTAGTAAACTTTCTTTAAATCTCTCAGTGGGAAACTTTAGCCCCATTGATTTCTGTGCTGCCTTGCACTGATCCTTGTGGGTTTTCCTCTGACCCTTCTCCACATCCTGAGGACCCCAGACCCGAGCAGTGCTTCAGAGCGAGGGTGAGCACAGCCAAGGAGAAGGAGGAGGCAGACCCTCTCCTCACATGTCATGTCATACAGTCCTCATAACCTCCCCGCCATCAGATGGCTTCGAAGTCAGTTCTTCTTTCCAAAGCATTTATCAGGAGTATGTGTGGAGAGATTCAGAGCTTTTATTATGGTTAAAAGGGGATTCTAGAGGGTGTAGAGGGTGTTATCTGGCTTAATTTATTGTGGCATTGACAGGATGTGACCTCTCTGTGCCTCTTGTTTCAAGGAGGTAATTACAGCACAGACGGTGACTGGAAGCCCTGGTCAGCATGGGCTGCACTCCTCTAGCACCCAGGGCCCACGGTACAGGCAGCAGCAGGCTGAGTGATTGCAGGGTAACCTGAAGAACCTGCTTCCTAATTGCATCATCTGATTCATTTATCACAGTGTAGCATCTCGGTGTGGTGACAACCCTGAACAGAAGTATCAGAGAGATCTCTAAGGCCCAGTGCAAGACCCCTGTGCTTTGCTGCAGAGGGAATCTGATGCCTATTACATTAGAGCTGGATTCTGAGAGCAATTAAAGTGTGATGGTCTACGTAACTGTTTTATATGGAACACTGTTAATTATATTTCCATCTCTTGGGACTATCCAAAATGAGTCCTGGAAATTCTAAGGTTACCAAAACATAGCAAAAACAAATGATAAAAGTATTATACAAAGGGAAATGACCTCTCCAAATGTTCCTTGGCCTTTCAGGGACCTGGTATTTTCCATTAAGACTATGGCTAATAAGAGACCAGTGCAGTATCACCTGAATTCTAAATGCATATATGTTTGTTCTAAAATTTTGAATGTGTCAAATATGTTTTCAAAACCTATTTCCTTTTGAAGTTCAACCTTTGACTTACATGAACTGGACTACCTTCAAGTACATGGTTGCTGCCACAGTTGGTGTCCCCCAAATAAATTGAGGTATTAACCCCAGTTTGTCATTTGCTGTGCAGATGGAAATGTCTCAGAAACAGATGGTTCTGTGTTTCCTCTGACAGCACAGGCACTGGAGGACCATAATCCACAGCCTCAGGCCTGACCTTACAGACTGATGTCACTGAAAGCAGAGGAAAGCCATTTGCTAATTATGCAACTTTCTTGGCACCAGTTGATTTCCCAAGGCAGACCATGCATCAGAAGGGTGCTATGTTTTCCTGTTACAATTCTGCTTGCAGAGCCCAGAAAGCTATTGTTTGGGCTGCACATTTGAATAGAAGGGCCGGCTGGGTGGCAGGATGGCCCTGAAGTTGGCTGTGGCAGTGCTGTGTGCCAGGCTGGGGCTCCCTGGTTCCCACGCCCTCCCTCATGCCTTGTTAGTCTGACCCCACCCACCCGCTGCAGCCACCATAGCTGATGGACATCTCTCTGAGGCCCATCTGCCTACGAAGGGAGAGGGGCACACGGGAGGAGGACCAGGCCAGGGCGAGGCGCTGATGGTACAGGCTTGGGTTTGTTTTTGCTTTATCCAGATTTTAAATCAGAGGATGTTCATGGATTCTACTACTTGAAAGTCTTCATGCCTCCATAAAAAGCTTTTTCTTTTTTTGATCTAGTAACTCAAAAGCATCCAGATACTTCAGCGTACTCATCATCATGAACTAGAAGGCATTCTTCTCTCTGTTCTCTAGATAATGATCTTCAGAAAGGAAAAAACAAATTCCCCAGAAAATCCCTGTGCACAGTTCTCATTCTATAGAGTTAACTCCCCATCCCAGATGGTGTCAGCAGTTTCCATGTATGAATAACTTTTCACTCATGTTCTAGGCTTGGCTTGGCTTTGCTTTGCTTTGCTTTGCTTTTCTTTTCTGTCTTTTTGAGACAAGATCTCACTATGCAGTTCAGGCTGGCCTTGGGCTCACTTTGTAGCCCAAGCTGGTCTCAATCTTTTGCAAACACTTCTCCTGCCTCAGCATCCCAAGTGCTGGGATTACAGATCCCATTTTTTCATTAGCAGACTTAGCATTTCCTTTTTGTGCTCTTTAATGTGATGCTTGTAATTTATCATGAGTTGAAGCAGATGATTTAGCGGTGGTCAAGCAGAAAAGTGTCTGTGACTGAAAGCTGCAGGCTCTGCAGCACGGACAGCAGCTTCACTTTCCAGTGTCCACCTCAGGAGGGCACCAGATGTCCTAGCATTGTCTCATGCAAAGCCAGATTGCAAGACAGGTTTTTACTGTTGAGGACGCAGGACTTTGCAGCCATTTGGAGATTGGGTAGGAGTGGGGGTCAGGGTGGGCAGAAAATAAGCAAACAAAACCTAAGCGACAGTGAATGTGGGGAGTCATTGCCACACACGGGCTAAGCTGAGTAGCAGTGGAGGCTGAGAGCTTTCTTCTTGCTCCTGCTCCATAAGCTAAGGGGTTAGAGGCCTTGGGTCAAGAACAGGACTGGATTTGGAGGAAGGGGTTTTGTCCAGCATCAGAGCTGGGCACCCACCATGTGAACCCCCTACTCCTGTGTCCTAACACCCAGAGAGAGTGTAAATTTAAAATACAAAAGTACATTTGGTACTTGTTAAGATTTTAAGCTCAAGAATGACAGATTTATCACTAATTAAACAATAATTGCATTATGGAGCACTGAAAAAAATTGCTTGTAATATAAACAACATCTGGTAAAGATTAAAAGAAACAATAATTCTTCCAAGATCAAATTTGTTGCAAGAAACTTGAATGTTTCAAAGCAAAATAGTTCCTATAATGTAGAAGGGATATTTATAGTTTTGCATTTAGTATTTTGAAAACAGAAAATAAGAAAATGGCATAATGAAAAATACACATTTATAAAGATACATTGTTTTTCATGTGAAGGATTTTTAGTAGGTTTTTAAAAAAATCATTTAACTCAATAGGGGAGTTTACTGTTGAAGTGGGTCTTTTTCTTTCGTGTGTGTGTGTGTGTGTGTGTGTGTGTGTGTGTGTGTGTGTGTGTGTGTGTGTGTTTTAGACAGGGTCTTGCTATGCAGTCCAGGCTGGCCTTGAACTTGAAGCAGTCCTCCTATCTTAGCCTCCCAAGTGCTGGGATTACAGGCATGCACCACCGCACCCAGATTGTTGAGGTGGGTTTAAAAGGAGACTCTTCTTTTTTTTTGTTTTAGTCTTTTTGAGACTAAACACAGTTTAGCCTGGCCTTGGGCTCGCTTTGTAGCCCAGGCTGGCCTCCAACTTGCAACGATCCTCCAGCCTCCCAAGTACTGGGATTGGAGGTGTGCACCACCATGCCCGACAAGGAGACTCTTCTTTAAACAGAATTTTTGGTGGTGAATGTAGTCACCTTTTAATTTATACAGGTACACCAGCAGAAAGAAGGGCTTCCCTTTGGCAGAAGAGTTGTTTGGGAGACCTGGTGTGCTTGGGACAGGGCAGCCTGGCTAGTGGGTAAATTGGAGGGAAAGCTTCAGCTAATTTTTTTCAAAGTACCATTTCCTGCATAGAACACTAAAATAGCCATAAAGAGAGAATTGATTCCAAGCTCACTGAACTTCATCATTTTTTCACTCATTTGCCTCTTCTGTCTTAATTGTAAAAGGGAGTAAGGCTATGAAATTTCAGGTGAAGAAGTCTTCAGGATTTCCCTCTTTTCCTCTTTCTCTTTCCCTAACTTTTGAATAGTCTTCTCCCTATACATACACACAATCCAAAGACAATAGATAATAAGAACTACTTGTTCCTAAAATTTTTTTCTGTATCCTTGGGTCTCCATCTGGGTACCAGGGACTGAACCCAGGGTCTTGTGCACATTAAGCAAGTACTCTACCACTGAGCTATATCCTAAGCCTCTTTGTTTTTATTGTTATGTTTGAAATAGGGTCTTAGTTGCCCCAACTGGCCTTGAATTTTCATTCCTCCTGCCTCAGACTCCTGAGTAGCTGGGATTACAGGCATGTGCTATCAACCTGGTTCACAGGCCTCTTAATTATCACAGGCCTCTTGCAAGTGGCAAGTGGCCTGTGATAATCATTGACAAGTTGGAATAAAAACGGCAGATTAAAAAATATCAGGGCCCAAGCTGAACAATCAGTGATATTTTACAATTGATGCTACAGAACTGCAAGCTGGCCTTGCTGGCATCTTTTCCCTCAAACAAACAGAGAGCTAACATTATTACTGTGCATTTCCTCTGCATTTTTGTCTTCCCTGGTTTTGTTGAGGGATGGGAATGGGCTGCCTTCCTAGGCAGAGATGGGTAAACGCTGCAGTTTCTGAGTACCTGTGGTAGCTGATTGGCAGGGAATAGGCAGAGTGGTGGGGAGGTGTCTTATCGGCCACAGGATATGCACACTCTACAGAACAGCCTGGTCCTGAGGAGAGAAGGCTAAGAGCAACTCTGCATCACAGTCATCTGCTTGCTTCCATGTTTAGTGAAAGACACATACAGCTTATTGATGGCCTTCTGGTGATATAGTTCCCTATATTTGAAATGATCTACCTGAGAATCACTAGGCTAGATGGAGAAAAGAGAGCTTGAGAAGAAAAATGTTTTGGTGGAATGGAGAAAAACAGATGAGCAGATAAAACCCAAGAAAGCTTTTCATTCTCCATTTTTGTAGGAGAAATAATCTTGCAGATTGTGGGCTTCAGAACTAGAGTCCAGCCTTGGGTTGCAGAGTGACCTGTGTGTGTTGCCAGTGTCCCACAAATAAAACAGATACAGAGAGGTTAAATACTGCCTTATCACTCACAGGGATGCTGGAGAGACCTAGGAGGAGCTATGACTTCTAGAGAAGCACACATTTAAACTGTAATTTTGTTTGGAAGATTCTCTTGATTAAAAAAGCAGCTTAAGTGGGCTTTTGTGATTTGACACATGCCTCACCTGGGAGCATTCTGATGCTCGTGGGGGGCTCACTGATTCTGAAATTACATGCTTGGGAAGTATAGTCTCATTTTTAAAAACCGTCACTAAAGCATGTAGATGGCAGAGAACAGCCTGGATACCCTGTCCTTTTCCCTGATATAAAAGTAAAGACAGGTTGTGGAACCAGGCTGAGAGGAGTAACCAGTGGTCTGAAATACTTGGAAAGAATGACGTCTAAGTGGAGGGTCCATCTGTATGAGGAGAACAGGCAGATTCTGTGCAGCCTGGAGACATCTGAAACATCTGATTGAGCTGTTTTGCTGGAAAACACTGTGTAAGAGAAAAAGCATGTCCAAGCTCTTATGCTAGCTTGAAAGCGTAAGAACTCCTGTAGTTCCTTGCCACTGTGATTCTCATGGCAGCCCTCGTCTGTCTCTTGGGTCCTCCTTGTTTTTGCTATTTAGAGTGTTTCTCAGTAGCACCAAACCTGCAAAGGGGGTCCAGGGTACTTGGGCCATTTAGAGTTGTTTCATTGTACCATTTCCAATTCTGATCTTATTTTCTATCAGTTTGTTTTCAGGCTCTGAGTGTCCGTCTGCCTGTAGGCACATAGCACGGCTGTTGGAAATTAAACACTCTTCTAGAGAAATTTGGAAAAATTAAGTTCTGGCAAACTTAGCTGAACTGTGTTTCTTTAAGACTGCAGTTTTCTTTTCCTTTGATTTTTTCTGCATTATGAAAACATTGAAACTTTATGATATTTTCTGGGCATGTATCCAGTAACCTCTTAATAACTGTTATTATTTAGAGTGAGGATTAGAAGCAAAAAGATTAATTGACTGGCTGCGATCAAAGCCAAGAAATGACCTGCCTTTGCTCTGTTGCATTACTTTTTAAAGTAGATAGTATGTTTATCTGTATTTGAAGTTGGTTGCTTTTAGATAAAAATGCACATCCATGGAGGGTTAGAGATCATGGTCACGCTATTAAAGAGTCAAATATTTAAATGTGCAAATTACAAATCTCTCTCCTCCCAATAAGAAAGCCATCACCCCATCATTTGAACAAGCTATGTTGTTCTTGCCTGGAGCCTTCTGTTGCCTGTAGTGGCAGCCTAAAGACACTAGATGGCGCACACTCAATGTCCCAAGTTGTGATGCCAGGCTCAGAAAAACAAAAAAGCAGGAGTCCAGACATGCCTTGTCTTCTTTTTTCACAAAGCTGTATCACTGTAATATAACTGAAGAAATTCCCTTTAGAGCCTAACCCACTAACATTTGGATGCTGCCAAAAAATACCTGTCTTATGACACATGGGCATCTGCATCAGCTCTTGCTTTGAGCGCTGACCAAAAAATAGGAAACATATTCAGGCCCATCGAGGCTCCTACCTGGGTCACTGGAGACAAGCATCTGTAGATTACAAAAATAGTCTCAGGACAGGCTAGATATCTTTCATCATTCAGGATAATGTTATCTTTTTTTTTTCATTAACCTTCTTCATACTAAACAATTGACAGTGTGCTAAATATTATGTTATTCAGCCCAGCATGGGAGGGGTTACTGGTGTCTGCAGCAGTAATTCTAAATGGTAATGGACTCAGTGCCAGATAACCAGGAGTCTCTCAGACTGAGACTTCACTGTGAGGCACTGCAGGCCACTTGAGGAGGTCAGACACAGGGACACACTTAAGGGAAATTAGCGACACAGGTAGGCTCTGTGTCTTCACTCTGGCATACTGGTATAAGAATTGGCTGTTAAATTTTTTTTCTGGATAATATGGGTTTATTTTGAAAAATGTGACTTATCCAAGAGTCCAAAGAAAATCACTGTTTGCGTGTTTATCTGCTCTGCACACCCATTCTCTACGTGGCAGTCTCGAACAGTTTACCTGCCTGGTGATTCCAAACTCTTACACACATCTTTAATGTTTCACTTTTGTATGATCTTTCTGTTTGACAGCCTCAAGCAGCCTGCCACCCCGCCATATTCAGAGTTGTTGATGAAATGTTCAGGTAAATGTTATGCTGTTTTTGCTAGTAGTTGATCTAAAAATGCTCAGTTTCCAAACATGAATTTAAAAAATCTATAGTAGCCTCTGCACCATAAAGAAGTTAGAATTTTTTATTGCTTCTTATGCTACTGAGCTATTTGTTCATTAGCAGTAGAAACTCAGAGTTAATATATATTTAAAAGCCTGTGCCTAAATATTAAGATGACTCTTTTCTTTAACCTTTTAAAATTCTAATAATACAGAAAAGCAGAGTCAAATTACATATTTTTATGATGAAGTAGGATTTTTCTCAGCTCAGAATAAAGCATAGCAATATACTCCCTTCACCACATGAGGGCTGACTGATCTTTGTAAAAGATTTTCAAGCTAAAAAAGCCAAGAAACACCGAACCATCCTTAATAGAGTTATTCTGACAAGCAGGGTGAACTACGTGTGTTAATTTTTATTTCGACAGCATGAGTCCTTCCTGGGCACTGTGTCGGATTCACAGTTTGAAAGAACAAGGTAGTCCCTGCACGCTAGTTTAGCTCATGGCCAGCAGTTCCTGGGGGTGTCAGCCGTGGAGTCCTAGTACAGATCCCTTGGGGGAGCTTGTCACCTATGAGTGTTCATAGTCTCTCAGGGGCACTGGCATCAGGTGGGGACCTGCCTCCACCCTACCCAAACCAACCCACAGCAGGTCTGAGGAAAGGAATTTATATAACAAGGACTGACTCACCACTTGAGACCTTCTTGAAACCAACCATAAATAAGCCATTCGTAAATGACCACAGAAATGAGAGGGCAGGAGTGGGTTTCTAAGTTAAAGCTAGCCAAGTTTGAGTTGGCTTTTTTACTTAAACAAACATAAAAGTTAGTTGTATGAAAATACATAGAAACCAAGCCAGGTACACCTGGATTCTCCAGCTCTATGCTAGTTGAACCATTTTACCCTTCCAGGCAGCTCTGTCACTACTTACAAAAGCAAAATGTATGCCAATGTTACATGTGCTGGCCTATAGTACATAGAGGCTGTGAAAGTGTGCAGGCCTATGTCAAGGTCTATGTAGTGCTTAAGGATTCAAGAACAGAGAGAGTTAGTTCTGAGCTCTGTACATTGCAATTTAAAGAAAATAGTTAGAAAAGGGAGTAACAGATTCCTTCTGCCTTCACTGCTGAAGGTTAAGGCACAAAAAGCCGTTCTGTTCTTCCTTTCACTCCAGGTCAGGTTGGTGGGTTTGCCGTCTTAATCATTCACTGTGCTGTGCTCTGGCTTGGTGTTGTTCAGGTTTGCACTCCTGGAAACTGATGGAGCCCTGGAAGTACTAGCTGCTGTTCAAGTATTTACACGCTGCTTTGTGGAAGCTCTGGAAAAAGAAAATAAGCAGGTTTGTTGTACTGCATGTATTACCCATGAACCCCAGAGAAAAAGAGGCTGTTCCACGTGTTTGGCTAATCACCTGAAAGTAACATTTTATTTTCAGAAAGCTTGTTTGGTCGGTTGGTTTGGTTTGTTTTCTATGGTCCTGGGGATTGTACCCAGGGCCTTATGCTTGCTAGGCACACACTCTGCCATTAGACTACAGCCCTAGCCTTGTGTTTCGAAATTTTGACAGATTATTTTGCTCAGAAAGCTTCCAAATGAATGTCCTAGCAAATGTGAAACCATTTTAATTGAAAATGAGTCAAGGTCTTTCCTGTCTTCCCTGGGTCCTGGTACTTAGAAGCTTCCATCTACTGCTATATCTGATTTCTTTTGTACTATGTATGTTGACCTGGAGCTGATCCTCCTGCCTCACATTACATTCTCTGCCCCTCTGGCTGAGCAATGAGAGGCATCCTACAGTCTGACTGCAATGTGCTAAGTGAGAGATGCCATTATCACAGAGCAGTATTTGTCCTTCTTAGTACTTAGCATCTTCATTCCCATCAGAGGCCCAACCTAAATGGATTGAGGAGAGGAAGAAGATGGGTGAACAAGGACAAGGGAATAGCTGAGTAACTGTAGAGAAGGAGCAAAGAACAGAAGGACCAAGCAGTGTGTCACATTCTATGAGCAAAGCGAGTATCTTAGTCCCTTTCTCATTGCTGGGGCAAAATATGCAATACCCACAACTGCAAGGAAGACAGGTTTATTTTGAGTCATCGCTCATGGGTGGCAGTGTGGGGCATAGCAGAGGACAACATGCTTCATTCTCTGATGGCCAGGCTGCATAGAGAGAAGGGAGGAGCCCCAGGGATGGCAACAGACTTTTCTAGGCTACACCCCCACTGGGCCACCTCCAACCAGGCCTTACCTCCTAGCAGCACATTCAGTATGAAATTACCAGTGGACAAATCCACCAATGAGGGAAGCGCCCCTGTGATCCAGTCACCTTCCACCTAGATTGAGTGACATTGTAGATCTAAACCACAACAGCAGAGGACTCCAGGGCCCTCCCAGTAGACATGGCAACAGGTGCCAAAGGCTATTGACTTAGTGACGGTGAGAAACAGGAACTTTTCTCCCAGAGAGCTTTCACCTCTGGACATTGTAATTGGCCTTTGTTTCTGAGTCCATGGGCAGTGCTTAGGGAGCACTGCTGTTCAGAGTGGCCCTGGACCCATGTCTTCCCCAGGCAGAGCAGCACTTTGGTATATGTTGCCCTTTGCACTTTGGTATATGAGGGCAGAGGATGTGAGGAGAGCAGTTCTGTTCTTCAGGCTTCGCTCAAGTCTCTCGGTCCCCTCAGTTTTGCCGAGTTTCTGTGTTGCCCTTGGGTACAGTGGATTTGGACAGGAGCTGCAGTTGTATTTTCTATAAAACAGGATCCAGACCAGGCCACATGTGTGTAGGGCCATAGGGACCACACTCTAGGCCCCAGGGTGAGCCCAGGCAGGGGCCCAAAAAGAAACAAGAATCAATCATCCTCACCTTTGTTTCAAAATGAGAGTGTTATGGGGTGTCTAGATGTCCCCGCAATGCCACATATGGTCATAGGTGGAGCTTTTTGGAAGTGGCTGAATCTAGAGTGTGTGATTAAGTGTATGATCTGGGATTGATTCATGGTTCCATGCTAGGATTAAGGGTGCCCCATCCTGGGTGTCACCCACCCTAACGGACAGAAAGGGCTGCTGTTGTCACTACTGGTTGCTTGCTGCTTGCTGATTTTTCTATCTCTTGCCTTCCACCATGAACTCTTCTTTTCTATTCTGTGATACGTCTCTGCCATGCCACCCTGCCAGCCAATTATGGACTGAAACCTCTACAAGTTATAAGCTAAAACAAACCTCTTCTTAGGTGCTGGGTTTTTTATCTCAGCTAAGAAAAAAGTAAGACAGAGCAGTGACCTCTTCCCTTTGCAGAGGCCTTCATACACACCAGCATTCCCTTCTTCCTGGGCCTGCTGCTGCCTGCCTGCACTTCCCACTCATGGTGGTCTCCTTCTTGCACAGGTGCTGGCTCCCTGAGAGTCCAGCGGTAGACCGCTCATAACCTTGAGGCCTGAGGTCCTGTCACATTTGACCCAGGCCTGACTGTCTTTTCTTTCTGAGCTTCAGTTGTTAAAGTGATGTTTAGTTTAGTTTTGGCTGTTTCTGTACTTTGTAAAACAGAGTAGCACACTGTGCATACTCTTCAGAGTATGGCTCTGAAGGGTGTGGCATCACTGTGTAGTAGTCCGCCATGCGGAAGGTCCCAGAGGATCTGGATGAGGACATTTAGGCTGTTCCAGGATTTGTTTACTACCATTACCAGCATCGTTGCTCTGGGCAGCCTGGGAGGTTGTAGGGGCAGGAGTGCTGCCAAGCTGCGTCCTAGAAGGGGGCAGGGGAGATGCCCATGTACAATCCCAGCAGCAGTTCACAGGAAGCCCCATTAATCCACATACTTTCCTGTGGTCAGAAATGCTGCCTCACTGCTTCTCACTTTCCTGTTGCCCTTTCTTTTCACCCCTGTCCATCTCTGAACAGCAGGCAAGAGGTGCAGGCAGCAGAGAAGCCACTTCCTGCGAGCTTGGAGGAGCCCTCAGGGCAAACAGCCAGCTAGGTCAGATTTAAGTCCCAGCAGTGACAGAGTCAAACCATGGACTAGTCTGGGTCTCCACAGATACCACTTGTAACCTTGGGGGAGAATATTTTCTAAAATCTGTTGGAAAGCACTAGAAGGGGCCTGGCAAGGTAGATAGACACAGGAGATGTGCAGCCCTACAAAGGGACAAGGCTACAAGGAAGCACCTGCCTATCCTGGCTCCTGTGTGTGTGCACATTTGCATGTGTGAATGTGCATGTGTGCATGGTGGGAAGGCCAGGCTCAATCCCACTGACCTGAGGGGAAAGACAGCTTGGGCTGCCTGAGGGAAGAAACAGGGCGAAAGAAAGCCACAGGAAAAGATGGACCTCAACTCAGACAGAGCAAAAATGTTATATTCCTTAGGAAAAGTAAATGAAAATTAACCAGATATTCTAGTAAAAAGACAGATATGTCAGATTGGAATTATTTAAAAATATATATATATGTTTTCCAGAGGCCCATTCTAATGAAAAAGGTACAGATAAATAGTAAAAGGAATGAAAAAGATATAAATAGTAATCAGATAGTCATGATAAATCATAAAGTAATCATACAGTAGTAATCATAGGAAAACTGAATGTTGTGTTCCCATCTATTGACAGCAGATGAAGCCAACTTCTAGATGAGGAGTTTATCAGAGAGAAAGAGGGACATTTTCAAGTAACAGCGTAGTCCATCCATCAAGAGCAGAACCAGTTACAAACAGACATGTGCCTAATAACAGAGTTTCAAAATACATGAAACAAAAGCTAACCAGAGAAAAGGGAGAAACATCTATAGTCACACAAAATACTTAGGAATATAACAAAAGATATATGTATATGTTTTCTAACTAAAAATTGCTGAGAGCAACTGAAGCCAACTTTAAGGAAAGCAAAAATATGTCCATGGCCTGTTAAGATGCCTGTTTTCCAAATGGACCGGTTGCTTCAGTGCAATTCCACTTGTCCCAGCGGCTTGCAGAGATGTAAACTGAAAGCTGGTTGTGGGGGTGCACACCTATAGTGCCATACTCTAAAGGCTGGTGTAAAAAGTCCACAAGTTCAAACCCAGCCTGGGCAACTTAGCAAGACACTGTCTCAAATGAAAAAAGGGCCAGGGCTATAGCTCAGTTCAAAGGCCATGGGTTCAATTACCAGTACCCCGCCCAAAAAAGGGGGAACTGATAAGCAGGTTCTAAAACCTACATGGAAAGTAAAGGATCTTCCATAGCCTGAACAATTTTAAAAAATAAAAACAAAACAAAATCAGGATACTCACAGTACCTGATTTTAGACTTGAAGCTACAATAATCAAGATAGTGATGAATTGGCAAAACAATATGTCAGAACAATCCTGATACAGGCTCATTTACAGGCAGTCAGTTGATTTTTGACAGAGGCACCAAGGTAATTCAAAGCGGAGAAAGGAAGGTTTAACAGACCATGCTGGAGTAACTGGATGTCCATACGAGAAAAACTGAACCTCCATCTCTACCCAGAAATCACACAGAAACTAATCTGAGGTGGGGCATGGGCTCCAACCGAAATGTTAGCACTTCCTTGGTCCCAGGAGACCACATACTACAGTGTCTGTGTTTTTACTGATGTTGGAGTAATCAAACATGTTTTAGAAGAGATACAGAAAACAAGCATCAACTATTCAAGAAAAATGAATAAATTTAGACTTCAGTAGAATTAAAAACATTTATTCTTTGATAGATATCACTTCAGAAAATGAATAAGCAAGCCCCAGGTGCAAATATTCACAGCATGTGTATCCAGTAGAGGACCCTGTCGAGAACATATGACAAACTCTTATGGCTTCCTGATGGTCTAGCTTTTAAACGTGGACCAAAAAGGACTGGGGATGTAGCTCAGTGGTAAACTGCTTGCCACGCACGCACAAGGCCCTGAGTTCAATCCCCAGTACCACCAAAAAAAAGGGAAAAAAAAAAAGACATGAATTGGCAGTAAACACATGAAAATTATTCAGCATCATTTGTTACCAGGAAAGTGGATAGTAAAGCAGGCATGGGTGAAGTAATGGTTCACACTCACAACAGTGGCTGAAATGAATATGCATGACGACATGAGGTTGGCGAGTGTGTCGAGCAGCTAGAAGCCCTCTAGTGTTGCTGGGCATCTGAAATGGCGTGACCACTGCCATGGCAGCAGACACCGCTCGGTGACTCAGTAGTTCCTCTCACATACCCAGCCAAGAAAAGACAGGTCCAAACTCAAGGTGCAGATTTATTCCTAAGAGCCCAAAGCTGGAAACAAAGCAAATGGTATGTGCAGGACAGCAGATAAGCAGATGATAGTCTGTAGTCTGTTTGTTCAGCAACTACTTCTGAGAGAAAAAAGAATGAACTAACATGGATTTTTTCCCCCTGGGATCAAATCTAATCCAGCATCTTTGCATTAAGCCATGTCCCCAGCCCCTAGTTTTCATTTTTATTTTGACTAAGGGTCTTGCTAAGTTTCCCAGGCTAGGCTCAAACTTGTGATTCTCCTGCTTCAGCCTCCCAGAGTACTGGGGTTGCATGTGCCACCATGTGTAGCTGTGTGGATGAATCTTAAATATATAAAAAAATTTTAAAAAGTTGAGCCAAAGAAGCTGGGAAAAATAAGAATATAGTATAATTTCATGTACATGAAACTCAAGAATGAGGAAAACTGATGTCTCGCATTGAAGTCAGAATATTGGTTGTGGGCTGGGGTGGAAGGACTGACTGTAGAGGTCATAGGCACTTTGGGGTCGGGGGGACAAGTCCTGTGTGTTCACTGGGAGTGCTGGTCCTATGGACCACACAGTCACCTGTTCTTTTCAGTCTGGATACTTAAAGCATGTGCACTGCATGCTGTCTAGATTTTACCGTTTTAAAAAGTACTTTAAGTTCTCCATGCCTTTGGGGGCTCAGGCAGCTGTGGCTCTCTGACCCCCAGAGTACGTGAGCGCCACTGCCATTTTCGTGTTCTGTGCTCATTCTGCAGTGGCAGCGCTGAGTTAAAGGCAGTCACGTGTGTGTGGTCAGTTCGCTCAGGCTATGGAGCTCATAAAGACATCAACAGCATAAGTGTTTTTCTTAAGTCTCAAAAGTGACTTCAAAAAGGTTTCTTTTTCTGGATATTTATGAGGTTATTGGAAAGTTTCAATATTTAAGAAAATACTCTGAGTAGAGTGGGTCTTTTTTGGGCAATGGAGGCAGGATTTTGCATTTTCTAAAACCCCTTCCAGAACTAATGCTCATATCATTGGGATTTTTGATTCTGTTGTAGCTGAAGTTTGCACTCAAGACCTACTTTCCACACACCTCTCCATCCCTCACCGCTGTGCTGCTGCAACACCCCGGAGGTGAGTTCAGTGCCCCAGCCAGGCCAGGAGGACTTTGGGGGAAGACACACACACCCACACAGCCCTCACCTGCCCCTTGAGGGAGGCTCTCTGCCCTTGGGGTCTCACCTCCTGTGGGTTTTGATCCACTTCCCAGGTGCAATCAATCGCTGAGCGGGAGGAGGAGGGTGGAGGGGAGGCCTGTGGCCCACTCTGACAGTCTGCCGTAGTTCTGCATTGTTGGCTGGGCCCACGGCAGGCCAAAGCCTGCAGAAACCTAGTCCAGTTGTGGTGAAGCTGGGCCCTGGTTTTTCATCCCTTTTGCTCCATGCAGCATTGTTGCAGAAGAAAAGATGAAATGATAGGTGATGCCCAAAACATTTAGGAGAAATCTCATGTAATCAAGCCAAGAGGAGGACTTTGAAATAATTTAGTAAGATACTCTATTAGACCATAGCCCGCTTTTGTCTCTCTCACCAGCCGCCTTCTGTTGGCCATTGCTTTCTTCTGTGGACATGTCCGTGAGCTCGTGCATAAGAGTATTTCAGATGTGGAGAGTGAAAACTTTGCCCTCTGTGACTGTAAGCCTTAGGGAAAGCCGCACTAACACAGAACAAAGCTCAGATCCTTACAGTGGAAGGGGAGAGGACAGGGAAGGATAAAGGCCTCCCCAGGACCTGAGAGGGCCAGTGGTGGAGCACTTGCCATGCTGTGCAGAGCCCTGGGTTCCATCTCCAGCACCACGGGGCCACAAGTGGGGTGGAGGTGTTTAGTTCCAGAAAGTAGATTGAAAGTCTTAGAACATTTTACAAAGTCTAATTCCTCTCTTTTTCTTGCTTCCTTGCTCACTCACACTTGCTCTTGCTCTCTTTACTTTAGAATACCTCAGTCATAGTCAGGTATAGTGGCATATGCCTGTCATCCCAGCACTCAGGAGGCTGAGGCAGGAGGATCACTATGAGTTTGAGGCCAACCTGGATTACATAGCAAGAGACTGTCTCAAGAGGAAAAAAAAAAAAAAACCCAGTTCTCACTTAAAGTGACCCATGTGACGCCGTCTTCTTGGATGCCAGAAGTGGGATGGTGGTAACCTCCCTGAGATCTCTGGGTGTTGGTTAACACAGGAAAACTTTACTGTGTTAATAGAACAGAAAGGTCCCGAATGTAGCTCCTGGAGTGAGGTTGGGTAAACAGCCTTGGGTCATCCCTCCGAGGAAGCTGACTGGCTCCAGAAATTGGACTGGGGTGGAAAGTCATTAAGTTTAGAAACCTATAAACAACTGAGTGATTTACATGTGGCATGTGCCCGACTGTCTCCCTTTCTCTCCATGCGACCGTCCTGAGTACCTGCAGGATTGGCACTGAGCAGCACACAGAGCTTCCTGTACTGTCCCTATAATCATCATCTGCCTGTGTTGTCTCTGGAAAAAACAAATGCCATGTTCTCAAATGGAAGTGAGTTTTCATAGTAAAATGTACTCATCAGAACTTTATAGTGTATCCATAGTGAGGCCTTAGGGGCATAAAAAATCACTTTTGGAACTGGGAATCAAACTCAACCTCATGCTTGCCAGAGAGGCGCTGTGCAGCTGAGCTATACCCGACAGGCAATCACTCTTGAGCCCGCACTATACAGGATCCGTAAGAAAGGGCAAAGAGAAGTATCTTGGTAGCTCGTAAAAAGAAGAAAGTGAAAAATGCCTTCCAAAGGCTCTGAGTTAAGGATCCCCCGAGTTTAGAGAGCGTACTACAGGGCTCCCTGTTCATACACTATCCTCCTTGTGTATCTGACAGTGTGACTACATGGAATCCTTTTTCAGGTGTTCATTAGAACTGCAGATACACGCACACTCAAATGTGCTTAAAACCACAGGGTAACTGTCAAACCAGAAAACCTTACTCGGGAAAGGACATTTGTTTGCATAATGCCCGTGTATTTTTTTGCCTGTGTCCTCAATTATAAACCTGAAAGCATTTTCTGAATTCATCACAACCACAGGTATTTTAGACAGTTGGCCAGTCCACCCCTAATTTTTTTTTTTTTTTTTTGTGGTTTTAGTGCACATCCTTGTGTTTTGAAATACTGATTATTAGGGATGGTGTAAGGATCAGGTAGGTAAAAAGATAAACTAGGTGTGTCACCAACATGACATTTGGAAGTCCCAGGATGGGCAGCTTATGTAGTTGGTATCTACTGCCACAAACTCAAGTTAAAGATGCTTTGATGTCTCGCTTCGGTTAACACTGATAGACTTTCTTCCCCAGGGTAAGAGGGAGAACCTAGCTGGCAGGCATGGTGTGGGTTCCACAAACCAGGAGAGAAAGGCATTTCCCCCAGACTCTTCCCAGCGTAACTGTGGGCAGTTCTGGGTGGGCCTGGCTTTTCTCAGTCCCCCTAACTCCTTCCCTGCCCCACAGATGGCCCACAGGGATGCCACCACCAGCTACTGCAGCATGTTTCCCAGATGCTCCGAAAAGCAGTGGAAGACCAGGCTTGCGGGTGAGCAAGTGAGCAAACACTGACTGCCTAAGCCAGCCTCCAGCTGGTTTCCCTTCACCCTCTTCCTTCCTGACAGGTGAAGGCCTTCCTGGATCCTTGCCAGACCGGTGAGCATGGCCGCTGGTCAGGGAAGGCAGAAGTGCTGGGCACAGGCCTGAGGGGGCTAGCCCTGAGTGAGGACCTGCTTTAGAGCTTAATGATGAAAGGGCAAGGACCCTAGAAAAATCAGCATCCACATGCAGAGGGCCCTGGTCGTGGCAATGGAAAGGCTCCACTTCTCTCAACAGAAGGAAACACTGAGCTCCCACCCACGAGGAGGGAGTATCCAGTGTGTTATCTGCACCACCCCCATTTGACATAAAAGTTGTGTCTTGCTTTCTTCCTCTTTAGTAAATAGTTCTCCAAAATTAGAAAATCAGTTCTAGCATAATAACCAGTGGCATGCTGTTCTTTATGCTGCTGTCTCCTTGTGTGTGCTGTGTTCGCTGAAGAATTCACACGCAGGTTTGCTGCTTCTCCCCTTGATGTCCTCTGGTTCAGGCATGTTTAGTGTACAGATGGCATCCTCACACTGCCTCCTAGGACTATCTTACTTGACCCTCTTCCAATCCTCCCCTCTGCAGACTCTCTCGTCTCATTTCTGAGCCAGCACAGAGCACTGTGGGTAGTCTGTGTCCATATGTACTGATGGAGGGTCTTGGTGCCATTCTGCCCTCCCCACCAGAGTTTTGACCAACAGGGAACAGATGGAAGGGAACAGGCAACCAGATGGGATCCACACCAGCCACATTACCTGCCTGCCATTGGCCCTTCCCGGTGTCCCTGTGGGAGAGCAAAGCTAGAGCCCTGAGTTCATGGGCTCCTACCCTTACCTCAGCCCAAGGGTCACCTGCAGGAGACCCTGAGGGAGCACAGTCACTCTCCTGGGTTGGTCACACGGACGGGCTGGCACGGGCAGGGCTTGGTGAAGGAGTGCGAGGGAACGGGGCCTGTACTTCATGCAAGGTCAACTCCAGGGAGAGCAGGGAGCCCCAATACTGCGACCTGCCTGGGTCACCTACTGTCCACATGGCCCTGCACTTCCAGCTCAACCTATGGATGAGCAGCTCCCCGTTAGGGACGGGGAGCAAGGCTGGGACACCCACCCTTCTGCAACTCGATTTCAGAACATGTAATGAATGTTCTTGGGGAGGACCAAGACAGCAGGGTCAGAAATCTGTTCAGAGACTGTGCTCTGGGGGGGCAACCCCATGGGCCACACAGAGGGACACAGGCTAAGTCCCATGCAGAGACACCACAGAGCAACCGCAGCACTGTTCCCATCACTCCCTGCTGTCCCTGGCCTCTGGAGAGGCTCAGCCTGGTGAGACTGTCCTTACCTAGTGTGCCCTTGCACAGGTGTCACAGCTCCCAGTCTCTAGTGAGACAAGGGCTTGCTTGGCTTGGAAAAACCTGACATCCCAGTACTGAGCGTATATGAGGACAGGTGAGATCACCATATGTGCTCATTACACATTCAGCACTGCTCATACGCAGCCAGAACCTGGTATCCTGTCAGACAGGGAGCGGTACATGTTTGCCTGTGCCCCTTACCACCCTGCTGTCCTGAGGGCAGAGGTCAGTAGCCTACTCTGGTCTGCAGCAGGGTTCCCAGGTCCTCCCTTCTTCACTGCAGCACCGCCTGGTGCTGCCCTCCTCAGCCCAGTGGCTCACGCCATGTGGAAGGCAAGGACACCATCTGGCACTGCTTCTGCTGGTCACCGCCCTGATTTCCTTTTCTAGAAGGCAGTACTCAGTAAAGGTACCCAAATATAAAGACTTAACTGTCTGTCCCAAAGTCTCCACACACGAATGACCTATGATTGATTCCAAGCGGCACTCAGATAAGTTTTCTTACTTGTGTTCCTTGTGCACTATACTTCACTGTCAGTGCAGTTTAAGCTCACCATTTGCAAACATGTCAGTTGCTTCATGAACCAAATGGAAAATGAGGCTCAGTAGCACATGCCTATAATCCCAGTTAGTGAAAAGCTGAAGCAGGAAGATTGCAAGCTTGAGGCCAGCCTGAGCAAGATCCTGTCTCAAAAAACAAGATAAAAGCACCAAAAAGAAAAAAGCAGTGAGATCACCGGCTGCCATATGTCTTGGCTGTGTTCCAGGTCCTGCGGAGACCCCTTTGAGAGCTGGTTTTTGTTCATTCATTTCGGAGGCTGGGCTGATTTGGTGGCCGAGCAGTTACTGAGGTCGGAGGTGGAAGCCCCTGCGGCAGCACTGCTGTGGCTCTTGGCCTTCTACTACAGGCCCCTGGACTCCCATCAGCAGAGAGCACAGACCATGGTAGGTGACACCCAGCAGCGGGGCGGCACCTAGGGTGGTTACTGTTCACTGACCCCAACCCCTGAGCACAGGCCAATTATGGCATATGTCTAAGAATGGGTCTATCCCAGTGTCCAGTGTGGACAACCATGGATGTGGGCTGGCCTTACGCTCAGCAGTGCACTCCTGCCTCTGCAGGTGGCCTGGAGAACTGATGCCACCCTGTGCTGTTAGCTGGCCTCCCTCTCCTGGGCCTTTCTGTCTCCCTGTGCTCATTTACCCAGTGCCTTGCCCCAGGCCTCAGTCCCACCCCCCATCCACTTCTGGTTTTTTTTGTTTGTTTGTTTTGTTTTTTGTACCGGTGATTGAACTCACAACCTTGTGCTTGCCAGGCAAGTGCTTATGCTGCTCAGCTAAATCCCCAGCTCTCCCCTGGGGATCCCTTGCAGGGTTGAAGCACCTCCCTGCTAGCACCCTTGTCCACTGGTGCCTCTCATTCCCACCTGGGCCTGGCTGCCTGCTTCCCCTCACCAGCTGTCTTCAGACCTCTCCCTAGCATGGCCACATGATATTAGCCATTCTCCTGAGAAAGGACTCGGTCATTTTCTAAATAACAGAGCAGCTAAGTATAGGAGAGGGGAGCTATGGTGAAGGCAGCTGTTATTTTATGTGGGATACAGTGATTACAGGAAGCTGGGCTTTGATTAAAGGCACTGGCACCTCCCTTGCAAACATTTATTTGCTGGTTTCGAAAACTTAAACTGCCAGTGTTTGGGGCTGATTTTAATAATTAAAGGGAACAGGTTTCATTATGTACGGAACAATGCTCTTATTTGCTTTGTATTTTCTGTTGTTTGAAAAGCAGAGACCAGTACAATTGTTTGTATATTTCATTTGTTGAAAAGCTTCAAGGCAGGGGAAAGGAGGAGTTTTAAATTTTAAAAAGGTGAAATTTAAGGATAAGTTTTTGAATCAAAATAAAATGTGTTTTAGAAATGTTTTTCATAATCCACATATGTACTGGAGGATTGCTATCTGATTAAAAACAAAGCCTGCTATCCCCTTTAAAATAGCACATTAAACTAATTAAGGAAAACCCTAGTTTGTTTTTCATCATCTTATTTTTAACAGCAATAATTAGGATGTATGAACCACTCATGACTTCTAAGCCCTTTTATATGCATATCATATTGGTTTCTGTATAAACTTAAGTTGGTAAATATGTGTTAAATTCCATATGGATCATGGACACTGACAAAGAGAGGCTTGCTTTTGAAGTACAAAGAAATAAATTGTCCAATAAGGTTAAATTTTAGAAAGTTTTGCTTTGGCATAACTTCTTACTGGTTAACTTGGTTTTCTGAGGGGTTTTTTGGTTGTTGTTTTTTTTTAAACCTATGCATAGCTCTTAGGAGATGCAGAGATGCTTAGACATCTTGAAGAAAAGTGGATGAACTCATTTGGAGTAGTGCTTGCTGTCCCATCAGAGGCAGTCATCTGCCTGGGACTGAGGCCAGAGCTGTGTCTGTATCACAGAGCTGGTTCCTTCTCGGTGCCCGACCTCAGGCACTGGTGTGTGTGACACCCAGGAGGAAGCAGTAATAAATCCCTCTATGCCCCTGAGCTTTCCTCCCAGAAAGGTCTGTCAGGTGACCCGAGAACACACCATGAACTGTTAGTGTGATCGCTGTGAGGTTTGATGGACCTTGGTGTCACTTCAAAGGCTTAATGAAACCACTCCTGTGGGAGTGCCCATGGCTGGGCACTTGGCTCCAGCTGAGGTGCGGGAACAGGGAGGACAGCGTGACCTCCAGGCCAGAGGGGCCCTCTCTGGCAGGCCCCCTTCCCTGCCGCGCTGTTCTTCCCCTTTGCAGAGTGAACTGGACAGGATGAAGAACTGAAATGTCTGTTTAGATACCCTTAAGACAGAGGCAAAGATCCAAACCTTTAACCTTAGCATTCCAGAATCCTAAAGAAAGAGAGCTATACAAAGATTTTGAATGGGGACAGTCATTACAGCTTGTTTAAAATTGCACATGTGGGAAACAGTTTAAGTTTTCAGTAGTAAGGCAGTTGTCTATATCCTAATCTTGGAATAGCTTTCTACTAGGGGGAAAAAAAACCATGTCACTGGAGAACACAGTAGTACAGTAAATTGCTCATGGTACAGTGTAGGAAAAAACCTGTAAGACACAAAACAAGTGTAGTGACTGGTGTATTCTCAACATACAGAAAAAAAGCATTATTAACTTATTAACAACTCTCTTTTGATGACAGTTACAGATCATTTAAATATTGTTCTTAATTTTTCCATTGTGAGCACATATAAATTTATATGATTTACAATAAAAACAATAAAAAGGAAACAAAGCATTTCAAGTACTAGCATGTAGTGTAGAAGCTTCTGGACATGGAAGGCATCAGTAGGAACCTCAGTCCAGGACAAAAGAGAAAAGACCATTCTTATGCTGCTGAACAAAAGCAAAAAATCAAAAGCCAGTGAAAAAGGACATGGACATAAAGCCATGCTATGGACCCAGTTACACAGGCCATAGATGGCACTGGCTGCAGGCAGGCGGGCACGGCGGGCGTGGGAATGCCCTGTGTGCGGCGGGAGTGCTCCAGGCGGTGGTTCTCACGGCCTCGCTGTGGTCCAGAGAGCTCACACAACATCCCCAGTGTGCTGCCGCTGTGAGGGACAGCGTGCGGAGCAGGGCCTCTGCTCCCAGGGAAGCAGCAGCTCCGGTCACGGGACCTCTCGGGACAGCCTGAGTGTTCTTTCAGGAGTGACGGAATACTGCGGCTGCAAGTTCCATCTGGCATTCTGGATGTATGGCTTTTGGGTTTTGCTTTTGTTTTCTAAGTCACAACTTGATGCACTGTTCTTACAGTAAGCAGAAGTATCAGCATGAAATATTTTTTATGTAAAAACAACCCACAGACTTAGAACAAGTACCATTATGTGAATTGCACAGACTTGTGACCTCTGCCTGAGTTTTAAACATGTATGAACAGATTTTCCCAGCGTCTGAATCAAAACAGGCCGTGTGTGTGTGTGTGTGTGTGTGTGTGTGTGTGTGTGTGCACGTGTGCATCTCAGAACCAGGCAAGGTAGAAGTGGAAGCGGCATGCATGGCCCTCCCTTCCCCACAGCGCTCGGCCTCGGCCACCATGCTAATTGATTTGTGGCCTAGCGTGAGGCACGTCTTCAAGGAACCTTTTGTTCTTTTTTCCTATAATATAGGAAAAATCTGACTTCATTCTGTGGAGGACTTTTCTGTTTCCATTCATTATGAAAAAGGTCAAATCCTGGCATGGTCCCCTGGCTACTTGGTCAGCAGGACAAAAAGTCTTGCCCACTTGGGTTTATGTGGAACTAAATGAAAAGTGGGCCTTGGCTGCCCTCTTTGGAGCCTGCCTGTTTTGGAGCATAAGCAAACCCTAGTGCAGAGGTGGCAAACCTCTGGCCAGGCTCTGCCCTGATCTCTTTCCCTTGATCCCACTGCCCAGGTGGAGGTGGAAGCAGTACTCAGCCGCCTCCGACTCCTGACGCTGTCCAGAAGCGTCCCCCTCTCTGCTGAGGAGCTCTGGGCAGCCGCTGGAGCGGGCAGCCTCTTGGACCCCATGCAGCCTGTGTGCAGACGGCTGGTCAGGCACCTGCTCCTCAACTTTCTGCTCTGGGCACCAGCAGGCCACACAGTTGCCCGTGATACCATCATCCTGGTAAGTGTCCACTCCTGTGGTCCCAGTTCACACTTACACCCAGGTGATGGGGTGGGTATCTGGCAAGGATCGTGACTTTGCAGAGCATGTGCCTAGGGTGCCACCCCTACATGGGTGAAGGGCCAGGGAGTGACACAGCTGAGATGGGCCCAGGGCCTGCCAGTGCAACACCTGCAGGGCACATAGGAAAAGGCAAAGGCACAGAGCCAGGAGCGTTACCTCTCAGGCTCCTGGCTTACTGCCAGACCCCCTGGTGAAAGCCAGGCTTCCTGTCCCTTATCACAAGAGCAGAGCCTGCTGCTCCTTATGGGACAAAAGCAAGCTCCCAAGAGACTGCGCTCAGGAGCAGTCACTGTACTCGTTGTGGCAAGAGGCAGACCACTGTGTTTAATGCAAGGAAAAAACAGTCAATTACAAAGGGACCCTTCCTGAAGCCCAGGTGACTGGAAGAAGAAAGAGTGCTCCAGGTCAAAGCAGTGGCATTTGTGACATTAGATCTGGCAGTAAGGACCCAGGCAACAAAAGGAAAAGCAGATAAACTGGTCATTAGGGAAATGCAAATCCAGCCCATAATGAGACTTACTTCACAACCACCAGTACAGCTCTTATCAGCAAAAGGAAAGTCAGTCTTGCTGAAGGTGAACCAAAACTGGAATCCTCCTCCATTTCCAGTAAGGAGGGTGATTATGGTGCGGCCACTGTGGAAGAGTTGGGTGGTTCTTCCACTCCTACGCATACACCCAGAACTGGATGCAGGCCCTTGAGGAAGTATCTGTACACCAGTACTCCTAACGGCATTGTAGCCAATAGCAAAAGGATGCAAATAACCTGGATGTCCATCAGCCAGTGACAGGGTAAACAAAACTAGCTGTGTTCACACCAGGGAAAGCAGTTCTGGTGCATGCTGCACCATGGCGGAACCTGGAAGTCACTCTGCTAAGTAAACTAGTCACAGGGTACACACTGTGTGGCTCTGCCTACGAGCTATGCAGAGTAGTCAGATTCACAGCCACCAAAATAGATTGAGTCTGTGGGGGGTGTGGGAGCTGAGGAGTCAGTGGCCACAAAGGAAGAGCATTTCTGCTTAGGAATGTGAAGAAGTTTACAGATGGATGATGGTGATGGCTTCACCACACTGTGACCATCACAGCACTGGGCTGTAACAGTGGTCAGACTGCAGATGGTGGGCACCAGCATCACTGGCTCTGGAGTTTGTTTTTACTTTGTATTGACACATAAATACAGAAAATGTACAGTTGATGAATTTTTACAAATGCAAACCACTCACACAGCCACATCAAGAAATGAATATTCACAGAGGCCCCAGCTTGTCAGAATGTGAGTACAAGGAAAGTCCCAGTACCTCCAAGAACCTGAGAAAACCAGGGCCCAAGACTGTCAGGCCCTGACAGGACAGTGGTGTGGTAGAGAGCGGAAGAGGTCAGGCCTTGGAGCCAGCACAGGCACACTCAGGAAGTGGGCACCTGTGATCACACGGACAAGCCTGGAGAACGTGGTGCTAAGTGAAGGAACTGGATTATCAAAGACACATTCTGCACGAGCTCACCTGTACCTGGGCCCTGCAACAGGCAAACAAACAAACACGGGGGGCCGGACACAGGCATCAGGAAGCCAAGAGGTCCTGGTCAAAGGCTGCAGTCCTGCCGTTATGAGTATCTTCTGGAAGCCTAATATGCAGCAGGGTGATGGTAGTTATTAATAATTTATACCTGAAATTTGCCAAGGAACCATCTTAAGCATTCTCACCGTGCACAGCCATACCTTCCCCCACACTGTGTGAGGCAGTGCTAGATGTGTTAGTAACCTTTTCATATAATATGCAGATATCAAAATACCACATTTATATACCTGGGGGACACAGATCACAACACGTAGCAATGCAGAACAGAAAGTTGCAAACTTGAGAGGTAAAAAGTGTCCACCTAACTTGGTACCAGCAACTACTGCTCCTGCTAAGTTATAATGGCCACATTAGGTGACAGAAGGTAATGGCCAGGAGCTGCATCATTTTCACAGTGCCCACCAGGGTACGGTGTGATAGAAACAGCACTTTATCATTGTGGCCTTTTCCCAAAAACTTGTAGCCCAGGTCTCAGGAAAAACAGACCAACTCCAGTTGAGAGACAATCAACAAAAGTCCTGCTAGTGCACCTCAAACCATCAATCAGGGTCATCAAAACAAGGAAAGGCTGAGAAACTGTCACAGCCATCGGCACCTGGAGGCGGCCAGACACTTGTCACTTATGGCACAAGGGCTGTGGCTAGAATCTCAACCCTGCTGCTCGGATGACACTCCCATCCTACGTCCTGTCACCTGTGAGGAGCTGCAGCCCTGTCCAGGGTGAGAGAGGGCCCCTCTGAGACACCGATGCCCTGCCTCAGTCCACCCAGTTTCAACTAATTGGGGACAGTGTCAGCATCCAAGTTGGCCAGGCCAGTGGCAGCCACACAGCCAAATTCAGTCCACTTCCCCACCTCACAGCAGCACTGCTGACCTGAACATAGGCGTGGGAGTGCGGGTCCCCTGGAGCCTTTGCCTCTCTGTGGATCTCACAACACAGTTCAGAGTGCAGCAAGGACCTCACCGAGGGAAGCGTCACCCTCTCTCCACAGCAGCAGGAGCCCTGTCTAGGCTGCTGCAGCCAGGCGTTCCAGGTCGCATCTGTGCAGAGGTCTGGGATGCCTGTACTCACACAAGAGCCTTCCTAGCAAGGAGACCTGGGCAGGTGGCTCCTCCACCCCCGAGATTCTCCCTGCTGAGCCCTAGTCTGGCCACCCAGCCATTCTCCAGCAGCAGGTGTCACAGCTCATGGCCCCGATGCAGCTTTCTGTGCACTCAGATGGCAGAGAGTCACCTCTGAGCCTGGGCCTGGCATCTGCCCTGAGCTGTGCTGCACTGGCTCCCAGCAGCCAGAACGCCCCATGGCAGGCAGAGTCACTCTCCCTTCAGATCCCTCGGGCCTCCTGCCCTATCTCAGTGTCCACCAAAGTGGTAGTCACCCTAGCAGAAGCACAGAGAGATCAAAGGGAAGCCAGCCAGGGCTGCTCTGGCTGAGCTTTTGTGGCTCACAAAAATCAGACATGTAGGTTCCTCTTCCACAGACCTGGGGTATGGACCCCTCAAAGACCCAGTAAATTCCATGCAGAGCTAATTTGGGAGATTCTCTCTTTCCTTTTTCCTCATCTGAAGTTTTTAGGAAAATATGGGCACCAGCAAGGATGAACCCCTTGCGGCCATACCCTGCAAAAATTAGGTGTTCAAACCTTAGCTGTCTTCTGAAAAGCAAGTGGGCCGGCTTGCTGCCTGGCAGTGCCACCTGTCAGGCTGTGTGTGTGCAAACAGGTCGCGCTTTCCAGTCCTGATGGCAGTGTAGCCTTGTGCAGAAAGTCAGGCCACAGCATGCTTTCCACCTTGGCTCCCTGGAGCCAACAATCCCCAGACTTATGATTGATGTTTCAGAGATGCTTCTGTGTTTGCAGCACCAGTTTGACCCTGTAAGCCCAGGGTCTGGCTGTAGAGCCTTGGCTTGCGGTGCAGCCAGCCTCTGTAGCAGACTCACTGTGCTGGACACCTCCCCAGCAGGACACTGGTCCTAGGAGCATCCCTTTGTAGCCACTATGCTCCAGCCTTCTGGGACAGGACCATAATAGTGTCCACTGGACAGAGAGGAACCTGCTGGAAAATGTTTTAATTTTTCTTTCCTCTCACTGCAGATGGCCTGCACTGATGAGATAACTCACGAGATCATTCACTTTCTGGACCAGACCCTATACAGATGGGATCATCTTTGCATCGAAGCCCCTAGGCCAGCAAAACTAGCCAGAGAGCTCCTTCAAGAGCTGTGCACTTGGGCCTAGCAAGGAGTGCAGACCGAACGGATGCTTGAGGGGTGCAGAGTGTCAGCCTTGCCAATTCCACAGATGATGGGTGGGACCCCTCCTGCCTGTGGACACGGGTTTGTGGACCAAGTCCTTTGAGCCGGGAGATTTTGTGAGTGTGGTAGTGAGGATCAAACTCATAGCCTCATGCTTGCCAGGCAGGTGCATACACCACTGAGCTAAATCCCCAACCCAAACTGTACACATCTTAACCTTGGGCAAGGTACAGGGTTGGGATGATCTGGCAGTGCCAAAGCCCATGCATAAGGGACAGCTGGGCCTTCGTCAGTCTCTCTACCTGCCCCACCCAGGATGCTGCTGGTTATTTAAGCAGAAGGGCAGACTGTTTCCTTTCTGACACAGACCAAGCCAGAATGTTTAACTACCACTTGACAGTGTTTGGATAAAGAAACTGGTCTTGAACCCCTAGTCAAACTAGCCCTTTTCCATAAATTACTTTCTAGGAATCAGGTGGTTGTAACTGATGTTTTGTTTCATCATCTGAGATCTAAGACAAAGACACTGCCTCACTTCACTAAGAAACCCTTTATCCAGAAGTTGAGATCCCTCAGGTTCCCTTTTACCCCTAACCTGCCCAGCCAGACAGAAGAGGAGGCAGCAAGTGGGGCTGACGGGCCATTGGGGTGCAGCACAGGGCAGCCCTGTGGAGGACGGCACACGCTGTGAAAGCAAGCCAGTCCTGGCTCTGGTCGTTGACTGTTAAGTGCCACCAAGGAAGTCGTGGTGCAGCCCAGACTGCTGCCAGGCGACGTGCCTGTCCAGCCCAGGACATGTCAGACCCAGCAGAAAGGGCTGGTGTATCGGCTGTGTCACTGAATGGTAAAGGGGCTTGGAAATTCCTAAGAACTGGAAAACTCAGGGTTAATATGCATTCACATCAACTGAAGCTCTCAGCCTTCCAGATGCATTCTTACCTGGTACTGGTCATACACTGTGTCCTGGGTTTGTGACACAAGTCAAGACCTTCCATGTCCACTTAGTTTCTGTATTAAGTCTCTGAATCTTGGCTCCTCTTTCAGGAATAAGTAATGTTTTGTGGGCCCAGAGATCAGCCTTGGGCAAGTCACTCATATTGGTTACAGCAGTGCTCACAGCACCCCCAGAGAGCTGGAGAAGGCCAGGAACTGCTGCCCTGAGTCTCCGCCCCGGCACCTACCCGAGGCGCTGCCTCTGAGCACAGCGCCCCTTTCCTAGGCCCAGTATGACGTAGCTGCTACTGCCACAGAAACTAAATGAGGCCTGGACAGGAGGACAGAGGCTTCACAGTGGTGGCAACAAGTAACCTCTAAGATGCAGAGCCACCAGGAGCAAGCCCTCCTTGTGGGTGTGGGACCCATGGGAAAGACCAAGCACTCACCACCCCCCCAAGGCCACACGGTCTCCCCACGTCACTGACAGCAGCCCCATTGAGGCAGGCCAAACTATGCAGCTGTCGTCGATTCCTCTCACTGTCCCCTAGCCCACTAGGAACTCCCCCAGGTTGACCCTGTTTCACTCCCACTACTTACCATCCTCTCCTGCCCAATGAATGTTGAGGGAATATACACAGACAGGAGCCCGGAATATGATAAATGCATTTCAGTCAGCTGGGGAAAAGTGGTGTGAATCAAAGACCAAAATAAACACTGAAGAGTAAAGTGCCCGGGCCTCTTTCTTTGTCCAAGGTCAGTGTCACAGGGCTGCTTGGGAAGAAACAGGAGGGGCTGCTGCTGCTCCAGAAAGGTAGAACACTATCTTAGTTACTTTTTACTGGTCGCTGAGACAAAATACCTGATGCCCAAAGGTTTATTTCTTACAGATTTTGGAGGTTTTAGTCCATACTCAGTTGGCTCCAAGGCAGCGCGGCATGGCAGGGCTGCAGCTTATGGCGGCTGCAGACAGCAAGCGGTAACCAGCAGGAGAGAGGGACACACTTTCTTCCTGCCATTGCATCACATCCTGGCTCCACTCCTAGGCAGGTGTAGCACTCACACCCCCAATCCAAGCGCTAGACAATGAACCAATCACAAATGCATAATGCAAAGGCATGAGGCTTGGGGGCCACTGACATAAACCATGACATTCCACCCCAGGCCCCCAAATACTCATGCACATCCTTTATACAAAAGACATTTAGTCCATCTCCAGGAGTTGCCGAAGTCCTAACATTTTCAGCATTGCTGAGAAGTCCAAGTCTCCTCCGATATCTATGGCAAACTCTTAACTATAAACCCCTGTACAAATGAAACATTTCTGAAATGCAAAGGCACAATATAAACATTACCATTCTAAAAGTTACAAACGGGGGAATACAAAGCATTGGAAACAAAGCAAGTCCAACATCCAGTAGGGCGAACATCAAGTCCTAGAGCTCCATGCTCAGCATTTGAAGCAATCGGGTTGCAAACTCCAAAAAGCTCAGGTGATTCCACCCCCATGGCACTTCCAGGGATTTCAGCTTCTGCAGCTACTCTCTTAAACCCTCTCTGTTTGGTTTTTGCAGCTTTCCTTGGATGATCCATATTTCTGGCTTTTTCAAACTTCTGGGGTCTCCACTGTACCTTTGGCTTTACCCTTGCATCTTTACATATTGCCTTCTCAGGGGCACAGTGCTTGGCCTCCCAGGTCCTTTGCAATTGGGGTGGAAGCTGTCTTATCCTCAAAATTTGTGCATTTTCCTTGCACCTAAAATCAGCGCCATGTGGATGCCGACAAGGTTTGCTGCCAGCTGGAGCAGCAGCCAGGCTTTTCCCTCTCTTAGCTGTAGGGGTTGATTGACTGGATCACTGGGCTCTGTGAACCTGATTGTGAAGAAAAGCTTCTCTATATTGCTGCCATTCTGGAGCTTCATGTGGCTGCCGCCATTCTGGAACCTCATGTGGCCTCAGTGGCCATTCTGGAACATGATGTTCTGCAGCTTTCTCCTCTGAGCAAATTCTTTCACTTTTGCAGTTTTGAGGCTGCAAAGTGTGGAGACCCAGTGCTTCCTGGGATGCCCACTGGCCATCTTTCTTATCTCTCTGTTCCTTCTCAGCAATCAAAGTGTGGGCCCTTATCTTTACAATCCACAGCTTTACTGGAGTTTTCCTTCTGGTCAAACAGCATTTTAAGTTTATCCTGCTGGGCTCTTTGCTCTTGATTTGCAACATAAAGCTGGCTAAAAGCCCCCAACAATAGCCACACCACAGCCTCAACATTTGACTGCCTTGACATTTCCTTTGCCAGATTAATCAGTCCATTGCTCTTAATCTCAGTCTCAGGCAAAGTCTCTGGGCATGAGCAAAATGCAGACAAACTTTCTGCTAAGCCATGACACAAATCGTGGGGAGTCCAACAACCAATGCAATCCTTTTTCTCAGTAGAAACCTCCCAAGCCTGGTCTTTACCATCAGGTTTTCTATCAGCCTTCTGGTGTCCTGAGCTCTGACCAAAATCTCCTCTACAGAACAGCCTAAGCTGCTCCAGCTCTATTCACCCAGGCAACATGTCTGAACCTTTCCAAATCTGCCCACAAGCCATTTTGAAAGCCTCTTGAGAAACATGGTCAGGTATAGTCACAGCAAGGACCCACTCCTGGTACCAAATTCTGTCTTTGTTACCTTTTACTCATCACTGAGACAAAATACCTGATGCCCAATGCTGGGAAAGGAAAGGTTTATTTACAGTTTTTGGAGGTTTCAGTCCATACTCAGTTGGCTCCAAGGCAGTGTGGCATGGTGGGGCCATTCATGGCAGCTGCAAACAGCAAGCGGGAACCAAGAGAGACATGCCTTCTTCCTGCCATTACATCACATCCTGGCTATTGTAGTGGTTGATTGGTTGTGTCAACTTGAGACATTTGGAAGCTTAACTAAATGGGTTTAGCAACTCTACACCCAAGGGTGTAGAAGACCCACCCTAGGGTGGCTCATCACCTGGAGGTATAAAAGGGATGGAAGAAGGACAAATGCATTCCATTCTTGGGAGAAGCTCCAGTCTTGGCCTTTGGTTGGACCTCGTCTCCTGGCTTTCAGTGTAGACTCTTCAGCTTTTCATCGCAGAGCCTTTGGCCTTCTGCTGCAGACCCATCAGCTTGCTGGTATGGACTTGCACGAGACACTAAGGGTGAACTCCAGACCTTGGATTGAATCCTTCAGCCTCCAGTGTGCAGGCACCCTCTGTACACTTCCTCATCTGACTCTGTGGCTGACCATCATAAGCCAATCTTGTTGTTTCTTTTACATCTATATATTTTGTGTTGTATCTGTTCTGTCTAGTAAAACCCTGACTAATACAAACACCAAGACCGGAGATGCTTACAGTCAGAGCTTCCCTGCTGTCATTTCATTTGCAAACAGGTTTGAGGGGCCTCAGCCACATCCCAAGTGGGTCCCACATGGCCCCAGTGTGTCTCCCTCTGCTCTGGACCCAGAGGCTGAAGGAGCCCTTTCTATACACAGTACAGAACCAGAAACTCCAGAACTGATTAAACTAGTACCCAGAAACAAACCATAAATGTATCTGGCAAACTGGGAAAAACATTTACAACACAGAACAAAGAGCTAATTCTCTATCTTCTAGGCTGCATCTACAAATCAGTTCAGAAAAAGGCCACCACCATGAGGTTTATGGGCAAGGGACCCAAATCCTGCATCCGAGTCACATGAGAAATACAGCTTTCAAAAGACTCTTAAGTGACACTTACCCAAGCATGGAGGCCCACACGTATTACTCCAGCACTTGGAAGGCTGAGGCAGGAGGACTACAAGTTTGACTTGCACCCGGGCAATTTAAGAGACTGCCTTGAAATAATAAGAGGTTTAACACAGCTTATGAGAAAGGCAGCTTGTTTTTTATACCCTGCTAGAATAGCTGAAAGCCTGGCACTGCCATACTGCTGGGGAAGTGCTATGAAGGGAAAGGGTGACCACTGCTGCCTTTTTGGAAGGCAAGCTGTCAGATCCCACAACTTCAAATGTATGCTTCCTGAAAGCAGTCTGGTAACAGATTATAAGACCCAACAGCTCCACTCAGAGATGCAGACCTCAAAGTGGGAACCCCAAGAACTACGTGGACATCTAGTCATGGCAGTATTATGCAGCTGAAGGGTACAGACAAATGAGTAAGTGACACAGCCTTGAAGAGGGAGGACATTGTGACATATGGCCCAAAACATAGGACTACTGAGCCAGCCAGGACAGACAACAGCAGGACACGCACCACATGGTTCCTGCCAAGTGCCTCCCATAGGCAAACTCGGACAGGAAGCAGAACGCTGCACTGGGGCCTTGGTGGGGTATCACTGCCTAACGCAGAGTTTCATTTGGGAAGCTGAAAGCGATTTGCAGACAGTGGTGATGTAGGATATGCAAGAAGGTCACTGGATCTAATGCTGCTGACATACACTGGAAATGATTAATTTTGTTACATAGTATAATGAAACACTGAATAAAGTTTCTAAAAATTACATTATCTTTTCACACTCTTAAAAAAAAAACTTCATGTTTCTGACCCCCTGTTCTATTTCAGGTTGATGGATCCCATTGTAATGAGCAAATCTTGGCATTTCCCTCACAGATTTGCACACAGAACACCCAGGGTTATTTATCATAGTAGGGTTTCAGTGACCAACTGGAAATACTAAGCTTCATGGGTAGAGACTGGTTAAATGTATAAATAGACTGAGAGGAAATACATACTGTTATGATCAGGCCCTGACAAGAGATGAGAGGGGAGAGGACAAAGAGATGAAAAAAGAATTCATAGGTACACATACCAACTCCCAAAGGAATGTAATCATTATGTACTGCAAACATGGATAAAAATATTTTTAAAAGAATCTCACACACTGATTCGGTGATGGTGAACCTTCTAGAGACAAGTGCCCAAACCAACTCAAACCCACTTATTTATCACAAAGTATCAACACTGCAGTTAAACCTGAATACTGAGGTTTCAGTTTAGAAAAAAACTCAAGACATTAACACTTTTTGTCTTAAAAAAAAAAAATTGTGCCACAGATCCGCTACCACTGCACTAACTTACTAATCCAGTTACTCTCAGTGCACACATGAAGAGATGGAGCACAGAGAGCTCAGGTGACCTGGCCAAGGTCTGACCAAATGGTATCCGCGAGCAGCTGTCACCCCTCATGTTACAAGACACTCATGCCATGCAGCCATCCATGCAGAGCAGCAGGTTCCATGTGTTTCATCTGGAGATTCTGTTGCCTGGAAAACTCAAAATGTGAACCTGCATATACCCCACTGTCCCTGGGTACCCCCAGCTCTACACAAGGATTCAACCAACCACAGCTGGAAGCTGTTTAGATAGAAGGTTGCATCTGTCCTGAACATGTGCTCTTTCCCTTGTCACTCTTCCCCGGATAGTGTAACAACAGTTTCCATGGCATTTACACTCTGAGGTATCTGGAGTAACCTAGAGATGACTGATGGTGTCCAAGAGAGACAGCAGCCTTGGAACTGTCTGTAGGGTCCCAAAGTGACCCTTTGGAGGCTGAGGAAGACTGTACCATACTGCTTGGATGTAGGATATGGGGAGGGGCTAGGTGATGGGGGACAGGAAACTTACTTTTTGTTTACATATTGTTTCTATATGCATAGTATGGATAAAGAAAAGTAGTAACCATCGATACACAAAGGCAGACTGTTCTACGAGCGGCCTGCTGGGAAACAATGCTGAGCAGGACCGAGGCACCATCTGCAGCGTTGGAAGGAGACAGTGGTGTCTGCATTCCTGCACTGCAGCAGACATGTGGGACCTCTGCGGCTTCTTCCAGGACCTAGGATCCAGCATCTGACATGGAATTTTCTAGGAAAAGGTCACCTGCTCCTTACGGCTGGATCCATGTGCTGTGATGTGTACGCTGTAGACTTGGGGTTTGGAGCACCTTCAGCTGGGGCAGTCCAAGGGGTCTGACCCTACTCAGGAAGACCATCTGTTCTCTTCCGGCCTCTGCACTGCCTAGGAAACATCTCAAAAGGCTGCGCCAAACCCTCTGCACTTACCTCTTCAGCAGATTAAAACAGATACACTCATAAAAGCTACAAGTCCTTCCCTTCCCGACTTTACATCTCAACATCAGGTACACATTTTCCATCTCACTGGCAAACATGAAAGTGGACTCCTATGTCACCTCCCGACCACATTGCCACAGACAGCACGCACACACAGCCGGCACCAGGCCACAGTGCACCGTCCTCCCCAAGGGTGCTGCTGACCCTGCCTTCTGAACCCTGCTGAGGTCGCCCTCGATGGGCACCTTGGCAGCAAGTGAGGCCGCAGGGCACAGAAGACCTCAGCCTCACCAGCACCCTGCAGGAAAGGACACCTCGAGAGCAGCTGTGGGGCAGCAGCCTCAGCTCACCAGCCTGGGAAGGGAAGCACAGGCGCAGGAGCACAAGGAGGGCTGAGCGAGGGGAAGCCACAGGCACAGACCCCGCCGCCTGTGCAGACGGCACGAGGCCACAGAGCAGCTGTCTGGGAAAGTGGCTGCAAAGCTCTCCTGTGTTCCTGGCTGTCACCTCCCAGCCAGGCACCCTGACAGCGAGGACATGGGCAGAACTGTCTCCCCAAGCGGGTGTCCCCAGGCTGCCTACCCTACAGTGCCTGCCACGGTAGGTGATGTAGCCATGTGGCTCAGGGGCCCAGGTGGGGTGGCAGGGCCATGTGTGTCCTAGCATCCGTCCCCTTTTAAGTCCTTGAGGCTTATTTTATCTCAGGTGACACTCCTGTGAGTGCCTGGGGCACAGGGAAGCGTGGTCAGAGGGGCCTGCGTCTGTGTTCAGTCCCCCACAACCTGCAGGGTTCCCGACACCACGTCACCTCTCCTCTTGGGAGCCCGCCTGGGAACCTCCCTGGACCTAGCCTCTGCCAGCAGCCCGGCTGCCCACCGCAGTCCCGGCAGGAGGCTCTCAGCCACTGCTGCTCCTGGGAACATCTGTCATTTTATGGTCACCTCTTTCACCCCCCACACTTTGCTCCCAGCTGCCTCCCTTTTATTTCACACTGTTGAGTCACTGGACTGGAACAGAAATGCCTTATTAGCCGTTCCATCTCTCAGACAGCTCCAGAGGGTGGGAAAAGATCCATAAAACCTTGCCCTTGAATAGTCTTGACTGGCCTTTCCCCACTCCACCTTGTAAACCCCACAGCCCAGCCAGGGAGGGCCAAGGTCACTGTACACGGCGGGGACAGTAGCCTGGAGAGCAAGGAGTTTGCACAGCCTCACTGAGCCCAGCCTCTGAGAACTGCTTCCAGACCCCTGGGGTGCAGACCTGCCCCTCAGGGAGTCCCTGACATGGCTGTGGCCTGTGGGGGTCTGAGATGGCCCAGCTTGCTGTGCCCCGGGGAGGAAGGGTTCCCAGGGACTCACTGAGGCAAGGGCACTCCTAACTCACTCCTCCTTGAGAACAGCCCTGCCACTGGGGGAGTCCAGATACCTCAGACTCGAGTTACCCCGCTGGGAGAGACCACACTCCATCTCCACCCAGACTCCGGTCCAGCATGTTGCCCCCCACACCAGGCGGCTCTGGCCTAGGGGCCCCATCTATAGATGGATGAGGTACTGGCCTAGCACAGGCGCCCAAGGAACTGGCCCTCAACTACAGTAGAGCTTAATGGGGCCTTGGCATCCTGTGGGGCTGGGCCCTTGCCAGCAAAAGCCTCGCCTTCTGGGCAGAATTTCGCTCCTGCGGGTATGTTACACTCTGCTCAGGCATGGGGCAATCAGTATCTTCCTGTTTGCTCCAGGGACGCCTGGTGTGGCAGGGAGAGGCAGCTGCTGGCCAGGTACAGTGGACAAGGTAGACTGGTAAAGTGAGGCCAGAAGAGCACAGAAATGGTGCTGCTTAGAAGGTAAGTATGCCTTGGCCTGCAATACCAGCTACTCAGGAGGCTGAGGCAAGAGCATGGCCAAGTTCAAAGACAACCTGGCAGCTGGAAAGATGCTGTCTTACAAATGAGCTGGGAACCTCCTCAGGGCAAGGTACTGGGTTCAAACACCAGGACTGCACCTGCATGAGTGTACACACACACACACACACACACACACACACACACACAGAAACATGCCCAGCTCCCAGGCAGACAGCTCTGCCCCTTCTGTGGTGACACAGGTTCAAGTTTCCAAAGTAGGCTCTTCCCTCACCTAATACCTCTGTCCATGGGAACTGGACTGGGAGTAGAGTACACCCATGCAGGGTCCCCAAATGCCAATGTTCACAGAAGTCCCAGACACTGAGGCCACCAGTGTGCCTGGACGGTGCTGTAGTGTGGGGACGCTGACCACACAGACCTGCGTCCAATCCCACTATGACTTGGGGACAGGCCATCTGTCTAGGCCTAACTCACTTCACTAAGACAACGGTCTCCACAGCACTTCCTGCCTGGACTCAGGCACTCCTGCAAAGATGTCACAATAACAAAGTGACCCACAGCATGCTCACTAGAGTCCCCTGCATACCCTGGTGAAGTATGCCATACCTTCAAGTCAGATAAACCACTTCAGAGTAGAGAGCTGGTCTTCCTTCCCTGCTCTTTTACTCCTGAACACAGAGCCCAGGCCCAGCCACCCTCTCACACCCTTAAGGATGCTGGCAGCAAACCCTCCCAGAGCCTGGCCTGGGGACCTAGCCATGCTGCCTCCTACTTTATCTCCAGGGACACTGGGCAGGTCCCGAGCCCCTACATCTGGGGCAGGCAGGGGCCAGCTCCATCCCCAAGGCCTCAGCCAAGGCTGTGGCGTCTGGTTCTGACTGATCATAGCCTTGGCCCAGAGCCCGGGTGGTCACAGCAAGGACCCACCTGGGTAAGTCACGAGGACCAAGAGTGGCAGTCTCTGCAAGACTCTACCTTTCAGCAGCTCGGCTCTGGGTCAGTGGATTCTGATGCAGACAAAGTGCTGCTTTCACTTGTTAGGAAAACAAGACCAAAAGCAAAGCCCTGGGCAGTCAGTCACCCCTAGCTCAGGGGGAGGCCCGTCTAGGACAGCAGCCCCTGCTATGCTTCACAGAATGCCCAGCACATTCAGGAGAACCAGGGAGTTAAAGGAATCATTTGTTCAAGTCTTTACAGAAAGCAGTGCCTTTATACTGATTTAAATCCAATGAGTTTTGACTCTGCAAATGTGGTCAACAAAGCAGATCCAATCATGTGCAAAGTTCACGGAAAGGCGAACAGCAAATTCCCAGGAATCTTGTAAAGTGACAGTCACTGGTACAACCAAGTACGGCTCTGAAGACCCAGGCCCCCGGCCAGGCCTCCCAGTTCTGCTCACACACCCAGCATGGGCTTAGCACACACAGTCCGTGCAGTGCAGGATGGGAAAGGACCACCCATTTCGCTGGGCAGCGCCCACTGCCAAAGCCTGCTCAGGGTGTAAAAGAAGCAGCCTCCCCCAGGCGGCGCCAGGAAGTTCAGTTTCCAGCTCTTTTCTTTTAAACTTCAAACCCTTGCGGGACAGGAAAGTGACAGGGCCAGATCTCCATGCTGCCTAAAATGCCACGTTAGATGTGGGGAGGCAACACGTGGACTGATTTGCTCCTTTCCTTTCCAGGTTTCTATGGTACGAAGGCTGCCTTGAAAAGGACCAGCAACCCCGTGGGGAGGAGGCACTGGAATGGAGAGAACACCTCATGTGTGTTATTTGTAAACAGTATCAAATTCAGAAATAAACAGGGACAGAAAAAACAAAGCCCATTACATTTTATTTTAGATTCTTATCCTGAAGTTTTATAATAAGACATAAAAACTTTAGAAAACTCCAAATACTGGATGCATTAATCAAAGTAGTTCCGCAGACACTTCAGGAATCCATCAGAGCAGCACATATGGCCGTGCTGGCCGTCAGCACGCAGCAGCCACCCGCAGAGGGGCCGGCGGGGGCTCCCACAGCACCCGCACAGAGGCAGCCAATGCCGCACCGAACGCTAACTCAAGGCCGTGTCCCCAGGGCAGGGCACAGGCAGCTGGATGGTGGCCGTGTGGAGACAGTTTATGAGGCTCAGCCTTCCACGCAAGCCCAGCTGAGCCGGCCTCTGGGAAGAGGAGCCCCAACAAGTGATACTGCTGTCGCTGATGGCTTCTGCAGCCACATAATCCTTCCTCAGATGTCCAGGGTCAGTGTGATCCTGGAGGCCCAGGCCCAGGAGACGACGTAGGAAAGAACCTCACTGTGACCTTCCCTGCAAAGGAAATAGCGATAGCATTTACTGCCTGGCCACTCAGAGGATTCTGGTAAACCAGGGCCTCTGTGCTCCACTGTGGGGAGAGGACCTTCATCAGAGGAAAAGGATGAGACCTGGGCCACACCTCAGAACCCCCAGGGGTCTGCAGCTCAGCACAGCCCGCAGCCTGGGGGCTGTGACAGAGGCCTCATTCACAAGGTGGGGGACAGGGCCCTGTCAGCCCCGCTCTCTGAGGAAGCAGAAACCGATGGTGAGGTGGCCCTGCCTCGGCCGCTGGGGAGAGGGAGCGTGCCCTCCCTGCTGTTGGTTTTACACATCTATGGGTCCCTACATGGCAGGGGCACATACAGATGGGCACCAGCGTGGGGTCTGCTGCGGGGCCACCGCCGCTTCCTCGGGGATGGTCGCCTGCCGCGGCCACGGAGACGGGAGGCTTTGCTCAAGGGCTCGACTCCTGTTCCTGCTGAACTGAGCCAGTGTGTACAAGAGAACTGATATCAGCTCAGTAGGCACCGGAGGGCGGGTCCAACGACAGCCGGAGCAGCGGTGCCTCAGCTGGTCCCACTGGCGACCGCGGGGGACGCCGAGACCTAGACTGCAAATACAAGAGAGAGTTCACCGGGCCTAAGAAGCAACACAGAACCCGCCCCGCCCACACGCAATCGGCTGTCAAATGGCTTCGCCCAGTTTCTCGGTGTGCTTGGCTTCAGTTTGTAAAGAATAATTTTTGCAATTTCCAGTATGTTCGACCTGCCAGATAGATGTCTGGCTCATGGATGTGTCCCGCAGACGGGCTGTGTCCTGGGCAGCCGGGCTCCTCCGCCAGGGTTACACCGCAGCTCCGCAGGGCCACCTGGTAGGAGAGGCCTCTGCCTGGCAGCTCCAACTTACATGTCCCCATCTCACCTTCTCCCCAGGTGCAGAACTTAGCCACTGTGAACAAAGCGGAAACCAATCACTGTTCACCAATCAGCTAAGCTCTGCACCTCGTTAGAGAGGTCATCGCGGGGCATAGTTTAAGGGTCGGCGAGCATCTTCTGTGATCCTTGGCTTCTTTTGTTTCCAAAGAGCTACGCGACACATCTGTCCTTCAAACTGCAGAGAGAGGGGAACTGTGGTTTCGGTTTCGGGAGGAGCAGCCAAGGTCGTGGTTGCGTGGTAATCCCTGGCAATGTGATTTTAATCTTAAGTCACAAATCAGCATGCCAGGAACCCAAGCAGCCAGAGCACTCAGGAGCAGCGCCACGCCCTGCATGCCCGCCGCCGCCTCCGGGCTGACCGCACGGGCCCCACCAAGCCGGCGTCCCAGCATTTTCAGATCCAAAGCACTTGGTGACGAGCCTAGGACGCCTAGGACACAATGGGACCAGGAGGGTTCCTGGATCGGCCATGTGACAGAATCAACCAAGAGGGCATCCTTCCTTCAGGGTCCCTGCCTTTGAACCCCTGACACCCACTCCCCTCACCCCTGGACTCTACACAGTCTGGGACACAGCTGGGGCCTGCTCAGCTGGGGAAGGCCTCCCTACTGGAGGGGTGGCTCAGGGGCAGTCCCTGTCCCTGTCCCTCGGAGCAGGTGGGAGCCACTGTGACCCTGCCTTCAGCTAAAACAGCAAGGACAGAGAAGGGGAGGAAATGGCAGGCTCTCCTGAGAGGTGACTGGGACGACCATTTTGTCTGCTCAGGGTACAAAGAAAAAAAAATCACAAAGAGTCACGCAACCACGTGCACCTCTGTGGTTCTCCAGTGCAGGGCCAGGAATGAACAGCGGCCGATCGGAGTCTCCACCCACCAGGTAACACAAACCATCCATGAAATTAAATAGCTCCGGCAAACGGGACTGTTGCGGATTACTCCAGGGAACGGTGATGCCTCTGCTGGGAGTGTGGGGTGTGTCTGGAGCAGCTGCCTCCCTTCGCAATGTGCAGTCACCCTGTGTTCCCCGCCCCCCGCTTCCGGCCCAGGGCTCTTCTGAAGAAGAGCACGCTCAGACAGCAGAAAAGCTTTGTTTCCTTCTTCAGCATCAGCTCTTTCAGACCCACAAGACACTCAGACAGCAATGGGCTTTGTAAGAGCAAAACTCCAGAGATGCACGAGGTATCCAACGAAAGCAAACACTGAATATCAAACAGTCATGAAAGTTACAAAGTATGCAACAACATGAAAACACTTGCGATCTGATGCTTTTTTTAAAAAAAAGAACACAAAACTGGACATCATGTAAACCCTTGGAAAAAAAAAAAGACACAGACATAAGGATTATTAGAGGAAAGAAATGCAACACTCTCACGGTATATCTAACAACACTTGCACACCACCGTTGAGTTACGTACTTTATTAGTACAGAACTCACGCTGAAAACCCTGCGTGGAAGGAAGTCTAACAGGCCCATCTGAGGCTCTACAGCGGAGAGCGCGCCCTGGTGCTCCAGGGCCCCGGCATGAGGCAGAGAGAGAGGAGTGGGGAGTAAGCCCTGCTGTTAGGCACACGCACGCTGGCGGCTGGGGTGGACCGGAGGAGCCCCAGTCTGCGTGCATCCAGAGGAGACTCCCGCGCCTGGAAGTCTGTGGGTCAGCTCGTCTGCTAGGACTCCCATTCCATCTCCACACCGACACGAGGGCCCCCACAGCTTATGAAACCCAAGGTGGCCAAAAATGGTGCTGGAACTGGCTGCCCCTGCCACACCATGAGCGCCCAGCCCTGGCCTCCATCCTGTCTGCTCCCCAAGGCACCGGCACAGCCCAGCGGGGGGCAGAGGCTGTGGGGGCGGGGCGCCTTGGTTCATCCCCCAGGGCATCTGCTGAGAACCGCATGCAGAGAAAGGAAGGAGAAAGAATCACCTCTTCAAAACAGCATCTCAGCCACCAGCTCCGCCGAGGACCTGTCCATCTGGCCCCTGGCCCGCTCGAAGCACCTGCGGGCGAGCTGCTGCTGCCTGGCGTCCTCACCCACCATCAGCTCCCCGTAGAGGTAGACGCCCATGGCCTGCGGGCAGAGGCCACAGTGTCAGTGGCATCAGGCCCACAGCCCACCTGCTCCCCGCAAACAGCTGCCCTAGGAAGCACGAAGACCTGTGAAGACAGCCGGGCAGCTGGACGTCTGCAATCTGCAGCTTCCAACACTGGTTTCTTCCTGTTCCTGTGAAAACCCTATGGGGTCCTTAGCAAGGGACTCTGCCAACAGACTGGCCATTGCCCTGGTGTCGGAGGGACATCTGTGTCGGGAATGTCCCAACAGGGACCAGCACGGAGAGCCCGGTGCCTGTCGCAGGGACTCAGGGCTGCTTCCCAGGAAAGAGTGTGCTAGGACTGGCTCGATCCCCCTCCCTCAAGCCGCTGGCTGTCACCCACTGGGGCGACAAAGACCACATGGCGCGGCAGGACCACAGGATGCCTGTCCCTTTGCCCACCCTGGCCACTTTCCTGCCACAGCCTTAACTGCAGCAGACACTGGCTTTTCTGTTTTGAGAACAATGCTGCAAAGACTCACGTCTGTACTTTTCCTACATTTTAAAAACAGCCAATCATGCTCTGGGAGACTAAAGGACCCCTTTGGCTCTGCCTGTTTTGTTATTCCAAGCTGAGTTACTCCGAGGGTCACATTCTGTTGGAGCAAATTAAAAGAAGGAATTCAAAAGCAGCACGAGATAAAAACTCAGTAGTTGGGAATCCCAAAGCGCCTTCCTGATGACGCACTCAGGCACCGTGAGCCTCACTTGGCGGACAGCACAGTGCTAAGCGCACTCATTGATCGCCAGCTTCAGAGCAGACTTGCAGGCGCTCGAGCCAGCTCTTCTGTGCTCCTGTCCACTACTCCGAACTCCTCTGGCTCCACTGTGCAAATGTGACATTTCTGCGGCTGCAAAGTCATGCACTTTTCTCTGTGGAAATAACTAGCCCTCACTCACTGGCCACCCCCTGCACGGGACGCTGTCAAAGGTCCTTTTGTTTATCCCGCCCTCTCCCTCCACCCTCACCAAGCTCGGCTCCATTCCGGCAGCCCACGGCCATGGCAGGCAGCTCCTTCCAAGGCTCAAGCTGGTAGTGAGGCATGCGGGGGTGACAGGATACTGCATGTCACAGAGGGCACCGAGTGGAGACCTGATGTGAACAAGCACATCCCCAAATGCCCCTAACACATACTTTCAGTGGGTTCCAAGTCAAGCAGCCACTTCCAGGAAGGAAGTTCCTGCAGGAAGGGGATGGAGCTCAAGGCTTGGCAGACTCTGGCCTGGGCTCTGCACACAAGCTTACAGCAGGCCTTGGGGATGGAACCTGTACCCTGGCTCAGGGTCCACGGGCTGTGAGTCCATGGGTGCATCTGTAGTGCAGAACTCACCCCTGCAAAGGGCATGCGGTGGGGGACATCAGCTCTGGAGAACAACAGTGCCGAAGAGGCATCCCAGGCCTCCGACCTCTTGGGAAGCAATGTAAATGTTCTCAGAGAGATGCCAAGGACCTGGGTCTCTCTGCAAAGGGCACCAACAGAGACAGGCAGGGGCCAGCACTGAAAGAGTCCTCACCTGGTCCTCCCGAAGGAATCGCTCCACGTGTCCATACCCGCGCGTGTACTTGTGCTTGACAATGAGCTCACACCACCGATGGCGCACCTGGGGAAGAAGAGAGAGCGGTGAGCACCAGGCCACCAGGTCCCACAGCCGCGAGCCTAAGAGAAGAGAGGCCTCTGCACGCCACACGGCCCATGCCGGTCTCTGAATGCACCGGCTCCACTGACACGCTCCGTTGTATGTTTTAGTTTAGCTTCTTTTTAAAGAGAAGAACAAGTTCCAGTGAGGTGGGGAAAGAGACGTCTCAGCTGGTGCTTCAGTGTTTCAGACGCCACCTGGCAAGCAACTGAGAAATGCAAGACTGGACTGGGGAACAAGGGCCACATCCCAGGCTGGGCTCCTGGTGTCAGGATTTCCCACAGGCCACTGTCCCAGAGGGCTGCTGTCACCACTCTGACCACTTCATTTCTGGTAACAGTGGCTGGTCCAACGAGGCTGATTATAACAATAAAAGCAAAAGCAGAAGATGCTGCTCTCTGATCTCAAAAGGAACCACAGCGCCCCGCTCATGGTTTGGGCAAGAAGCTGGCACAGCAGGATGCTGTCGACCTGGCAGCTCCCGCTCCTGCTGCACAGATACCCTAGAGCTCAACGCACCAGGAGCATACGAGCTACAGTAGATGCCGCTCTTTCTCAGGCTGACATAGGATTTCAAGTTCAAGCCCAGCCTAGGCAACTTAGCAAGACCTTACCTCAGCAAAAACCAGAAAAAAGGCTGGGGATACAGTGAGGTCTGAGTAAAATCCTGAGTTCAATTTCCAGTCCAGAGAGAGAGAGAGGGAATGAAGTGGCAGAGACGGACAGACTCTACTGGCCAGGAGCAGTGGTACACACCTATCATCAATCCCAGCACCCTGGAGGCCACAGGAGGAGAACAAAAGTTTGATCCTAGCCTACACTACACAGTGAGGTGCTGTCTCAAAAACTTAAATAAATGATGCATTTGACTGAGGTGTACCTACCTGGATTTGCTAAGAGCCCCCCACCCCCTTTCTCCAAATCTAGACACTGTGGCGAGATTGATTCCAGCGGGTGTCCTTCGGGAGGCAGTCACCAGAGACAAGGGCGCCCCCTGCAGGCAGGGCCCGGGCACCTCTGTGCTGCAGGCCTGTTCACAAAGAAACTTTGTGGGACTCTGGTTCAGACCCCAGTGCCCTGCTCTCAGTTCCACCCAACCTCCAGCAGAGAGAGCGGGTGAACAGCTGCCAGCTGCAGGACCCTACTAGAGCGGTGCTGGGTGCCATCCAAGGCTCAAGTTTACACAGCCATGTGCAGGCAGGAGGAACCCTGTGCCCACTGCCACCTCTGCCCCCTCCCCACTCAGCCACCTCCCTCTGCATAGCCACCCCTGGAACCCAGAGCCGCCCAAAGCCTGGAGGGCCAGGCAGAGTGCATGGCTGGCTCCCTGATCCCTGCCGCTGGCTCAGGACACAGCCACCCCGATCAATGTGGGAGGGGAGAAGGGGGTCAGCTTCCAGGCGCCCCCGTGGCCTGTCCATGCCGCAGCCTGCCTGAGGCCTGGCTGTCCCTCCATGACATACCAGGGGAGGGAACCACTGCATTAGATTCTGAGAATGGAGGCTTCTGCCTGTGTGCTTCCTTCTGTGCTCTCCCTCATCTCATTTACACATAGAAACAACAAAGCCTAAACCTGGGCCTACTTCGGAGGACAACAGGTGGGCAGGGACAGCCAGGCCACACGGGATGAAGGCCCAGCGACAGCCACATCAACACCATGAGGTCAACATTTCCACTCCCATCATCAGAGGCAGTGGACCGTCGGGACTAATAAGAGACCCAGTCTTCAGACCCCTGCAGGGGAACACGGCACCCAGAAGAGACAGGCCTACGCCCCCGCCACCCGCCTCCAAGGATAGCAGGCAAGAAGCAGTCTTCTCACCCGAGCACTGACCGCACTGCGGTGCTTCAGGGCAGGATGTTTAACAGACACCAAGATGGTGCGAGGGGCGGATGAGAGGCGGACGGCCCACAGGGCAGTTCCTGCTGGTGCGTGGCTTTTTACTTCATGTCCCTCTGAGTAACAAAACCCTCATTTTCCTCCCCCACCCCCTCGAGGGTCAGCATTTTATGAGCCACTTGTCACCAGCCAGGCTGGGAAGATGTCTCAGCCACTCAGCACTATTTCCAGAGCAGAGGAGCATTTGACGCTCATCGCCACGCTGCTTGGACCCTGCTGGACCATGGTGGCAGGAAAAGGAAGCCCCGCGCTATGGGCAGCCGCAGCCTCACCGTGCTTGGAAGCAGGTCCACAGGAAGAAAGCTCTCTGTTCCGTATTGCTGCACCTGCTTGGCTGGTATCTGAAGAAGGAGCATCGCTGTGTGCCCAAGCTGGCCTCCAACTCCTGGGCTCAAGTGATCCTTCCCGTCTCAGCCTCCCAAGTAGCTGGAATTACAGGCTGGCACCATGATGCCTGGCATTTATTGTTCCCTGTTTTAATTAATGGGGACTGTGGTCACCTTGGCTTATTTAAAACAGTCAGCTGGATTCAAAATAAACACAGGGACATGGCACACATCTGTGACAGCGCGTGGCACTGGCATTCCACAGTGGATCTTTTCCTGCCACAAATCCCGCTCCGCCACATTGGGGACAGCCAGTCCTCCTCTGCAGGAGTGTGAGTTTGCTGCTGGGGTACAAAGGCCACGTCCCTAGGCTGCCCCTCTGCAGCCATGCTACGTGGACACACAGTGCTAGAGGCTAAGCCAGGAGGGAAATCAGGCTGGAGGTGCTGGGGCAGGCAGCTCCGGACCCCTGCTGCTGAGGCCTCAGGGTCGGTCACAGAGCACCCTCTTCCCAGCCACCCCCCTTCCTCTGCTCCTCCCCCAACAGGAGCCACAGCACCATTGGGACCACTGTGAAGGGTGCGGCTGCTCCAGATCGCAGACTCCCAGGGCATGTGACGGGCAAGGGACTGCCCAGTCAGATGGAGGCCAATCAATACACCACGACTCCAAGCCCCAGGTCAACTCCTGCTTCTCCCTTCACACTGCAATCCTCTCCTAGATTCACACACACAGTGCTGTAGCGAGGTGACCTCCCACCCCACCCCTTCTGTGGGGGTGGCTACTGTCCCTGCTTCACTAACGACACACGAGAGTGGGGTGCGCAGGCTCTCAACACCAGCTGGACATGGAATGTCTCCACTCCCTGTTCCCAAGAGTGGCGCCAGAGTCCCAATCCTCGAGCCCACCACTGCCAGCTGTATGCTGCAGGCAGACCCCCACTGGCTATGGTGCCCACTGGAAGCCAAGCTCCACTCTCAGTGTGGACAGTGCAGTCTCGACACGGAGCAGCCAACGCTCTCCTGAGCACCATCCCGCACCAGGACCATGAGCGTGCCCAGCCCATCCCTGGAAGCAAGTGCCGGGGACAGGGGACACCGTCAGTACCATGGGAATGGAGGCCAGGGGAGCTACTGCTGAGCCCTGGGAAGGGATGGACCCACCGGCAGTGACAGTGGCAGTAGTGGATGACGGAGCCCAGGCAAAGGTGACACTTCAGGGCAGCTGTGACATTTTCTCTTGAGTGAGGCAGAACCTCACTCCACACTTCTCATTAACCGAACCTGTCCTTTCATGCTTTTCCCTATTTTGAAATTTTTTTCTAGTTAACTTATTGGATGTTTCTGAATATAAGGAAATCGCTTTAACATTTCCTACAGCGTGTTAGTTAATCTTATGTTTGTTTGGTGTGGCTGCTGACTTACTTTTTCTGCTGTGAATTGTCCAAGTTCTGTCCATTTCGTCTTCACACCCCCCGGGTTTACACAGCTGGGCCTCCCTGCACGTTCTAACTCTGTGTGTCCTTGGACTTCAACTGTCAACAGAGTGCAAATTGTAGCAACAGTAACCAAAATGCATGAAGTCACTCCAAACTCCAAACTCACACAGGAAGTCGATGGCAGCAGTTACCACCACGGTCAGGACAACCTACGACAGAGGGGAAGGGGTGCAAGAGTGGCAGGCCAGGAGCAAGGGAGGAAGCCCGCCCGCAGGGTTCTGAGAAGTGAGCAGAGGTGGAGCTGCCCACTCGGGCACGGAGAAGGGGGCCACTTGGGCAACAGCTGCTCCTCACTGTACTGTAGGACCCCCAGGACCTGCCCCCTGCTACCCTGGGCTGTTGTGTCCGAGTGGCAAGGGTGGGGCTTAGCAAAAGGGGACCAGGGTGCTCTGCAACCCCAGGGGGACTGGGGGGCTCCGAGGTGGGCTCGAATCTGGCTCTGGATGTCCCCACACCATCACAATGACAGGTGGGCCCCCACCCTGGAACACTTCAAACAGCAAAAATCAACCCGAAACCTGCCTTCCCGAAGGTTCCCCTCAGGATGCAGGCGGCTGCTTTCCTTCAATGCGCGCTGCTGCTTACACCACTGGAAAGGGACCAAGCAAGCCTGCAGTGTTCAGAGCCTGAGCAAGGCCTGCCGGGTGCTCAGCGGCAGCATCCGACACCCAGGCTTCTCGGGGGCAGGTGCAGACAGGAGGCCCGGGGCTGGGAAAGGTGAGGAGCAGGCAGCAGAATCCATCCCCGGTCACCCACCAGGAGGGTGATAGCCACGGGAGGGTGGAGCAGGTCTGCGGAGCTGGCCAGCAGACCTCAGCACGCAACAGAGGGGTGAAGACTTCTGCACGAAGCACACACTGGCTCTGGCTTCAAGGCCAACAGCGTCTGCATTCCAGGCACACACGAGGCAGCCAGTGATGGGACAGGAATGGCACGGGACAGAGTGGTGGCCAGTACTGTCACATGCATGCTTAGCAGTGTGTGTTTCCACACGCAGGCATAGGTGCAAACACTGCCAGCTAAGGGTGGTTTCCCTCGCTATCTGCAACGCCCTGCTTTTGTCTTCCTTATTTTCAAAATGCAAGCTGCCGACCAACTGCACACATTTCCTGACCATGGGTCCGGCCCGGCCTGCAGGATGAAAGCCCACCAGCTGCAGCTCCCCGGGACCTGCACTCTGGGCTGCACTGGGCTGGCCACACAGGAAGTGCCCATCCTCGCTCTGCTCTGGCTTCCTTTTTTACTATGGCGCCCTATTACTCACTGATCCGTAAGGACTCCACGGGGATGTCTCGAATCCAGTGAGGTAGCAGGCAGTGTCAGTGAGACAAGCAGGGACCGTGACTGCGCAGCGGGCAGGAGGCTCGGAGGGGCACAAAGGAGGCTGGGACTCACCTACCAAGGAGGCGCCTGGGCTGGGCCTGAGGTTCCCGGCAGCAAGAGGGACAGGCCGAGGCCTTGGGCAGGGTGGGAACTTCGCAAATCATTTGTTGCTCCAGCCTCCCTGCATCAGCCCAGCTGACAGTCATTAACCCCCCCGCAAACCTCATGGTCTAGAGAGCCTGAACAGGGGAGTTGCCCCTTTGACCTCCACCGGGGGTGCCCACAGTGCTGCCCAGCTAGAGGCTGTCTACAGTCCTAGGCCACGCCTGGGTGGGGACACAGTCACAACCCAGCAGGCACCCTGCAAAGGACGACCTCATCAGGATGTGCTCCTCCCTCGTGCCCTCTCCCCTGGAAACAGAAAAGCTATGAAGCACAAGCCCTCCCCCACCTCTGCTCAACCCAAGACGTGTCCATGTGCTGGAACCAGGGTCCCATTAAACTCCGAAACAGCAGCGAACAATTTTTTCTAATGAGGGCCCTTAGGCCCTAGACAGCAGAGAGGAAAGCCAGTCTTTGGGTAAATGTTTCTTACAAAGGGGCAGGGCTGCACCTGGGCTGTACTGACCTGGGCTGAGATGGGAAAGCTGCCCAGGTTGAGCTTGAACTTGTGGTCTTCCTACCTCGGCCTCCCCAGGCCTGCTGGGATTACAGGCCTAAACCACCACATCTAACTTACTTATTGCCTTAGAGACTAACTTTCCAAAGTGGTTTTTAGACTTTCTTACAGTACAATTCTTGTCATGAAATCTCACCAGGAACCCCAGTGCATAAAGATAAAGATCAATTTAAATCTTCACAACGATCTCCTGATGACACCAGGAGGCAAAGGTCTCGACTGCGTCCTTAGGGCTCCAGCCCCGTAGCAGGAGGGCTACAGCACGGCTTGGGGGGAAGGGGGGCTGTTTTGACACTAGATGGCATGGCCATGGCCCCGCCAAATGCAGCCCACTTGCTTTAGTGGCCTGCTGTGTCCCCCATCCCGACTGGCCACACGGCATCCACTGCCCGTGTTCCCAGATGGCACCGACAGTCGCTGATGCGACACCTCCGCTGTCGTGCAGGCCGGGAAGCAGCACGAGGCACATGGCGAGCTCGGGGGCACATACTCCCCGATGGTCTCGGCCCTTCTGCAAGCTCGGAATGCTCTTTGGCTACTTTGAAATTATAATGCACAGTTGGAAGCTATAAAATGCTTTGAAGAATGCCACCCATCCTATTTATGACAGGAAGCATTCCCCTTTCTTTTTAGTTCTTTTGATTTTGAAATTTACTGCTGAAGAGGAAAAAAATCTGTCCCGGGAATATTGTCTGGGGAGCCCATTAAGCCTCATTTAGGGTTCCATTTATATCTGTAAACAGAAAGACAGGCTGCATGGCTTTGGTAAGTTAGTCAGGCTGCACTGCAATAAACAAACTTGCTTTCTCAATTTGTGTCCTTAAATTAGGTTTACTCGGCTTTAAAGTGGGTTTCCCGCTGGGAAGTGGGGTGGAGTGGCCACGGGCAAATGCCATTCCCAGGCCTGCGTGCGCTGGGCGCATCCACCCCGTGTCCCCAGGAGGAGAGCTAGGGCACATCTGCCGCCGTTGTCACCCAGGCCCACGGGCATCTCCGCACTGATTTCACCCCCTCTCCACAGCTGCTCCTCACTCCCACAGGCCGCGGCCCGAGCACTACCTCTGAGAGCAGAGGGCGTGAAACGCTGCCTCACTCCACGCTTTGAGGCCAGCATAGGGGGTAACTTGGCAGGCCGAGGGCCACCAAGGCCCCACCATGCCTGTGCCACTCCCCTGGGAGCCCGAACTGGTAAGGAGAGCTGCAGCAGCTCGGGGACAGGTCACCCTCACTGGCGGGGCCACCGCACTTGACACACACATGCAGGACGTGGTGAGGTCGCAGGTGCCCACAAATGACCAAGCAAACATCAACGCTTCACTGGGGTGTGAGCGCAGGCAGACCCTTCCCTTTCTTACCCTAGACAGACGCTCTTGGATAACCACTGCTAACTAAGGCCCAAACGGGAACCCGGAGCCCAGAGGGGTCCACACAGCCCCTTCCTCCCCGCCAAGCCTGCTTACTGGCCGGCCGTGCCGTGCAATTCTGAAACCAGGAAACGCCTTCCCCTTTCTTTGTTTCAGTATATGTGGCTTTTGCCAAAAACAGGACTTCTGCTATCAGCCAAAGCTACGGTCACGGCTGCCTCTTCCCATGCGCCTGTGTCACCAGAGGCGGACTGTGCTTGAAGGCCTCACCGGGTTGGTAGAAGGGCACACTGCCCCACCCCCATGCCCGTGGGACACATGCTCTTGAGTTCGGTCACTGCCACCACCTGGTGCCACACCAGAGATCCTGGGCAGTCACCCTCCCACATTCTGCAGTGCGTAACTGAGGGCAAAGTGAAAGGACAGACGTGCCCTGCCACCTGGAGCTTACAGCTCAGCAGAGTCAGAGACCAACCCAGCAAGATGCGCACGTGTAGGTGGCCGAATGCCAAGGGTTGCCACGGGAGACCTGACTCCGTGGGGAGATGCAGGGCGGGCAGGCTGCACGGCATCCGAGAAGACTCCCGGCAAGGCGCCGCCCAAACTGAGTACAACAGTGCTGCAGGGGCATCCGCACCTGATCTCTAGCCACACCGTGTGCTCTGCAAAATATATCAACCCCTCCTGCTCAGTGACAACTGCTCCAACGCCCTTCTCCACAGCGGGTGGAAAAACACAACTGCAGACACTAGCTCTGGGAGCACAGAGGCAAGGCCTGCAGATTCCTGCCACAGCAGCCTTCGCCATCTCCCGGGCTGCAGCACTCCAGGCCGGCTGTGGCAGAGGTCTGCAGAGAGGGGGCTGCACCCTGATCCACGGGCGGAAAGGACAGCTGTGGATGGAACTCCAGGGGTCTGTCACTGACCTGTGTCCCCAGACTATAGAGCAGGAACTCGTGAGCTAAGGAACAGTTTGCTTTCGTAGATAAACAGTTTCAAGGACTGCTGGGGGCACCCTAAGCTCTAAACTACAGGCGCTAAACTGCAAACTCTTAGAAAGAGACAGGCGCGGAATCCACCGTGTCGGGATGGGCAACAGTCTCACACTCGGCACCGAAAGAACAAGCAGAAGACAGAAAATGGATAAACTGGACGTCACAAGTCAGAACTTCTGCTCTTCAAAGAACGTTATCAAGAAAATGAAAAGACAACACATATGCTCAGAGGATACTTCTGCAAATTATATTTGCTAAAAAACTTTTATCCAGATATATACAGTACTTTAACTCAATAGTTCTTTTTTTTAAATGCAGCAATTTTCAAAGCAGCCAAAGGCTGCCTAGATCATTCTCCAAGTCAGATGCACAGATGGTCCACGATGGAAAGAGCGCAATATGAACAGTCACCAGGGAAAGGCAGTGAAGACCGAGTGAGGGACCACCCCGTACAGCTATGGAGAGGCCGGAACCAGACACGACAGCGAGGGAGAGGAGGGTGCAGAGAGACCGGAACCCACGTCCTGCTGCGGAGAAGGCAGAGCGGAACGGCACCCTGGGAAGAGCTCGGCAGCTCTCATCTCAAAAGCAGTGGAAATGTGTCTACACAAGAACCTGTACACAACTGTTAAGACAGCAGTACTCATACTAAAGACTTCAAAAACCCGAGTGTCCACCAGGTGATAAATGGACACACAGGTGCAGTGCATTCAGAACAATGAAAATATTTGAAAATAAAAAGGGATGAAGGTGCTGAGGGTACAGCTCAATGGCAGGGATTCAAAGCCCAGCACAGAAATAACAACAACAACGCAAAAGCCCAGCGAGGACCGATGTGTGCTCCAAACGTGGCCGATCCCTGGGGCACCAGGCTACGGGGCACATGGGCCCAGGCTGCAGGTGACTCCGCTTGGTGAAATCCAGAGACAGAGAGCCAGTGCCTGCGCAGGACTGGTGGCGGGGGAGGTGGGGACACCAGCTAAAGGGAGCTGGGTTTGCTTCTGGGATGACAAAAACTTTTTACAACTGACTGTGGTGATGGTTGTACAACTCTGAATACACAAGAGTCACTGAACCCTATGCCTCGAATGGGTGAGTTACGTTGTATTTGTGAATACCATTTCCAAACAACGTTTTTACAAACAATCACCATCACCAGCTTTTGGATGAGCTGGGGCTAAGCAAGGCTCGGGCAGGAGAAGACGCTGCCTGGGCCCCCAGGGTGGAGCAGCAGGGCAAGTCTCAGGGACACGTGACCAACTGCTGGCCAGTCTCCTGTGGTTGGGGACTTCCTGTGCTCAGCCTGGGCACACTTCCACCCACAGATGGGTAAGCCTAGCTGGCCTGGGGAACACGGTGCCACATGATCTGAGGTTGTGACAAGAGGGACATGCAAAATGCATAGCCTCAAAACCCCATTTTGGCACCACCTCCATGTTTAGCCCATGTGTTCACATCTTGAAGTTCCATACCCCGCCACATAAACAAAACACTAGCGTCAGCAGCCCCTGGGCACTGCCCACAGGCACAGGAAGAGCTCACCTTCCATCCACGCTGTGTGGGTCCCACAGCCTGAGGCCCCCCATGCTGGGTACCCAAAGGCTGCTTTGCAGGGCAAAGAGATGCACAGGGAAGGCACCTTCCATCTGCAAACTGTCTTAGCCGCTTTCCCCTCTCTGGTACACAATACCTGATGCCCACAAATGAAAGTAGTTGAGGGTTACTCAGCTCACAGTTAGTAAAAGTTTCAGTCCACAATCAGCTGGCTCCCAGGCAGGGCAACAAAGCAGCGGGGCAGAGTGAAGGTTTTCTCATGACGGCCAGGAAGCAGAGAGACCCAGAGAGGGATGGGGAGAAACTCTTCAGGGCTCTGACCAGGACTCCCTAACAGCCAGCCAGCTGCCCTGCCCCATAATCCAGCCACCTTCCCAACGCAGGCAGCTCTGGGGAATCATTTCAGATCTGAACTGTCACAAATTCGATTCTCCTTATGAATAGGAAAGAAAACACAGTGTTTGAAGTTAATTGTGAAGATTTTGGTGCGGATCGCAGAACAAAACTCTAATACAAAAATACATAAACTAACAAACCTAGAAGCACCGATAAAACTCCAGGCCTTGATTTTTCTCTAGAGACCTTTGGAAATAAAGTGACCTCAAGATGTAGCTGGTTTCTTGGGTACAGCAGAAGACAAGACACAGGGCAACCTGTACTTAGACCCCAAGAGTCCCAACTTTTTGAGTAACTCTTGGGGGGCACCTACAAGAATAGCAAGAGCAGATGACACCCTAAATCTTCAGCTATCTATAAAATTGGACCAGCTGCTAAACACACAGGGAGAAGCAAGCAGTGGGAACATTAAGTGGCCAATAACAAGAAAAGAAACTTTTCTAATAGCTTGGAGGACTAGATTAGAAGCACATTTACAAAATTCTTTTTGTAATCCCAGAACTCAGGAGGCTGAGGCAGGAGGACCACTGCAAGTTCAAGGCCAACCTGAGCTACATAGTGAGCTTAAGGCTGGTCTGAACTACATAGTAAGACCTTGTCTCAAAAAGACCAAAAAAAAAAAAAAAGTAAAGAAAAGCAGGTTTGTTGCCGGAGGCTTCTTTTCATCCTCACCCATTTAACACTGAACCATCCAAAGCAGGCTGTAAGAATTCACGGCTAATAACACACAGTCCCTATCCTCAGGAATAACAGGGTAATAGTACTCTAAAAAGGTTAAGCTTGTTTAAAAAGATAGAGCTTAAAGCAGCTGCCCCAGTCCTTTCCTTCCGTCCGCACCGGCCTGGCCCTCGACGCTCGCAAGGGGCTCAGTGCCGAGCGCCGTCCAGCTTCAGACTCTGGCGGAGTCTGAAGTATTTGGCCCCTTGACCGACAACCCGAGCTGGGCCAACCCTTTGTACCTGCAGCTAAGGTGACAAATGGCCCAGGCCTGTGTCTGAGCTGTCAGGTGGAGGAGGCAGGCGTCAACTTGCCCTTGAGGAGCCCCTCACCCCGCGAGACCGGCCCCATTTCATCCGGCTAATTGCCACTCAACTTTCCGCCCTCCACAATGGTCTCCTTTTCATGTTCAGCCTGAAAACCTGCCTCGTGGGGTTCCGTTCTGTGATGGTGCATTCTGACAATGCTGGGTGAGGACCCAGTAAGGAGGCAGGCTGGGTAATGAGGCCCCTGGGCGGCCTACGGAGCCAGGGGCAGAGGAAGCAGGCGCCAGCTGGGGGCCCGGGCACAGCACTATTCCTGCTCAGAAGCCTCGGCGACCCAGGACAGTCCCCAAGAGCAGGAGCCTCGTCCCACACCCAGGATGCAGCGGGGAGGCCAGCAGGGCTGAGCCCCAGCAGCCCGTGATCACAGGACCCAAGCCATTGTTCCTGCCTCATTATGTCCCGGAGATTCCACCCAAGGGCCACAGGGCCAGAGCCCAGGCTAGCACACTGCATTTCAACAGTCAAGCACCCTGAAACGGCTGGAGCACCCGAAGAAAGCACACCTGGCCTTTCCTCCAAACCACTGTGCAAGGAACCAAAAAAGAAATGTCCTGTGTGTGACCAGAACAGGAAAGATATAAGAAGAGGAGAGCCAGGAGCCGAGACCCTCCGGATCACCCCGAGTCTCCCAGTGAAGGCAGAGGGGCTCTGCGTTCAAAGGCACAAGCAGGGTCACGCCCAGCCGGCCCCTCAACAGCCCACTAGTGGTCTGTGGGTCACTGAGGACCAATTCTCAGAAACAATGCTGCGGCTGAGCTGAAACTCAGGAGTGAGCCTCAGGGCTCAGAGACCAGCACCTCTGGGGTCCAGCCTTCTGCCTCAGCCCCGGGTCCCCGCTGTAGGACAGCTCCCCTGCCTGCTCTGTAAAGTCCAGCCACCCACTCAGGAGGAAGCCCAGGCACAGGTGAGGGCCAAGGCTGTGCAGCCCAAAGTTTGCCCAGCAGCAGTCGACCTTGAAAGTGACTTTTCAGAGGAGGATTCAGATGGTCACTGGCAGAGCCTCGTGGCAGAACAGGTTTGTCCTTTCCTACTAACCTGTGTGTGACTCACTGCTGCTACTCTAGATGGCAACGCCTTTTCTTCCAAGCAAAAGCCTATTTTAACCTCTTCCAAGGTGACATGCTCTGGGGCCTCAGGAGGAGGGAGAGCAGGCTTGGGGCCACCTCTAAACATTGTCAGCCATCTTTCCAGTCACCCCACTGGGTACTGCAGCCAACTCTCACTGGTCATTTAAAACAAGGTTGTGAAAACTGCCCTTTGTGAGCCAGCCATTGTCTTAAAGCACTGGTTCCTAACCAGAGAACTTCTGCTGGTGACATGGGGCCACACCTGGGGACAGGCATGAGTGCCACACTGGGGGGACAGAAAGGAGTGGCTACTGGCACTTACTTCATGGACAAAAGCGAGGGATGCTAAGCATCCCACAATGCCAAGCACAGCCTCCTGAAACAATGAAGTACTCACCATCCGGTCTCAACATCAGACGTGCTTGGGCTGGAAATGCTTCACCTAGAGCTGCCCCTACCCCAGTAAAACCAGACCCCACTCAATCAGGGGCCAGGTGGTCTGGGACCAAATCATGAAGGACCCCAACAAGACCGCTGAGTAGCCTCTAAGTAATGACGGTGTCAGAATTCACCTCTAGAAACTGAGCCCCGCCCCATAACTACAAGCATGAAAATGCTCAAGGCTTCACTTCACTTTGAGGGAATCAAGACTCAGCATCCTGAACCCCAAAGCCCAGAGTTGGTGAAAACCCAAAACCACTCTACCTAGCATTTTTCAAACTGCAGGCTATGATCCATTAGCAGATTATAAAATTAACTTAATACATCACACTGCACATGTTTAATAGAAAATGAAGTAAGACAAAACAGAAAATAGAGTAAAGACAGTTTCATGAAGTTTTCCCAGTTGGCTGTGATAAAAAAAACAAACCCCCAAAAGCTACTGGTATGACAGCAGCACTGCCCTGTTGGTGAATACAATGGAGCCATGGAGAGAGGGTGACCTGGCTGGGGCCCCCACTGGGCTGGGCCCTGGACACAAACACAGCTCACTGCTGAGTCTGAGCCTCAGCAGGCAGCAGGATCCTGGGCCTGCAGGTCCAAAAGTGATGGAAAATGAAGTCTGCAGACTCCCAGTGAGTAGGATCCCTCCCTTCCCTCCAAGGGAAGCCAGCCCAGCGACCACACCCACACAGGCAGCTGGAAAGGTGGGGTCTCAGGGAGACTGAGCGCGTGGCACCCACATTTTCTTGCTCCATCTAACCAGGAGGGCCCTGCTTTACAAGCAACAGGATTTCTCCCAGCTCTATGAGGAGACGGGTAGGTGTGCTAATAGCCTCTCACACATAAAAATTTTCTGGCTAAAGCACAGCCACTGAAACATCAGAGCAGGCCACAGCCCGGCCACCAAAGCCAGGTGAGGCACGAGTCACGCACGGCTTTTTAACTTTCAAGAAGGAGGCTGGGAGACGCTGCTGCCGGAGGCGAGCCCTGGTCTGATGTGCTCCGTCATGTCCACAGCCAGAAAGCTGTCTAAAGGTCCGCTGTGGGGTTCACGGGGAGAGGACATCAGAGCCAGTTCCAGGATCCTCACCTCACTGCGGTGGTACAGCTGCGATCCAGCTGGAGTGATTTGCCAAAGCAGACAGGGATGTGCTATTCCAAAGGGATCTTCAAAACCACTTTTGGTTCCCAAATCAGTGGTCACATATATTTTTAAATATTAAGGCTCTTTCTTTGAGCTACACTCAGGAACTGCAAAGTGCTTCTATGGACTGAATTTTCCTTCAGCTCATTCTCCTGCCTGGTTGAGGGATCCTAGTACAAGGCTGGCAGCTCTGTGACCTGACAGGTAAGAGGTAGCTGACTCCAAATGTCACTTTACCTTCCAGGCCGAGAAATGCAAAGGTGCCCTGGCCATGCCCCATCCAGCAGAGGGGGCTGGTGAGAGTGGCTGGCCAAGGCATGAGGCAGCCAATGGCACTGTGTCACCTACTGTGTCACCTCCTGCCTCCCTAGCACTTTGCTCCTTGGCACACTCCCATAAACCTCCGGGCACAGAGGTGCTCACTGTGCCCCCACTGATCTGGGTGCTCACACCACACAGGGTGCAGGAACAGAAGGATGGTGACCTGGACAGGAACCGAAAGGCCCATGTTCGAAAGCCCTTGGCTACGCTCAGCACCTCTCCCCAGCAGAGCCAGTGGTCGGAGAACAGGACCACAGCACAGAAGCAATACAACCGCCAGGACACACAGGACAGTTCAAAATGAGCTCTTTGGAGGGGCTGCAGGGACCAACATCACGACCACAGGAGGGAGGAGAGGAAGAGCCAGAGCAGCCCCAGCAGAGAGCCTGGAGCCACCTGGGCACCAGAACAGGTTTCATCTCAGCACAGGCCCTGACCCAGGAGGCAGGAAGGCACCCCATCCCAGGGCCCAAGCGCCCCTTCTCCACACCCTGGAGAGCGGCCATCCAGGGGCTGAGTGCTTTCTGCACCAGGCAGCTCCTCTGACCCCATGGGGCCGGGGACCTATGGCAAAGCCCTCTGGAGCCATCGTCCACTGGGACACTCCACACACAGCCCACTCTCCTGTGTCTCCGGCCACCTTCCGAGTGACTGCTCTCAAGTCCCTATTTAAGGGTCCCGGTAACAATTTAACTTGCTGAGTCACGGGAGAGTACCAAGGACCAAGTCAGACTTAAGACCTTTCCCACCAAGTAGCAATGCTTCTCCCATGAAACGTCTGTCACTTAAAATAAAGGTGGTTATGAGAACGCCATTTGGAATACAGGGCATTGGTGCTGTCCCATTTTAAAAAGTCCTACGTGAGAGATAAGGAAACATCCTCGGCGTTTTAAGCCCAAACACAGCAACTTCTTTAACTTATAAGGAAGTATTCCAGTGGCAGAGAAGATGACCATTTGTACCACATCTTCTTAACCAGAAATGGCCTGTGAATTCCAAACTGGACGACCGAGAAGAAATCAAGTGTTGGCTGGGTGTGGTGGCTCACGCCTGTAATCCCAGCACTCAGGAGGCTGAGGCAGGAGGATCATTGCGAGTTCGAGACCAACCTGGGCTACAAAGTGAGTTCAAGTCCAGCCTGAACTGCATAGCGAGACCCTGTCTCAAAAAGACAAAAAAAAAAAAGAAAGAAAGAAAGAAAGAAAGAAAGAAAGAAAGAAAGAAAGAAAGAAGAAATCCAGTGTTACTGTGCTGGCCCCTGTTACCAGCTGGGGCAGGGGAAGCGCCTCTGTCCACTGCTGGCAGGGACTCTGGAGGGCAGGGTAGCAGGGACACAGGGCCTATCCAAGTGCCCCTGGGCAGCACAGCAGCAGCCCCCCTCCTGTCCCTCCTCTTTCCCGGCTTCTGCCCTGGCCGTGCGCGCTGCCCAGGAGAACCTGGTGGCCCAGCTGTCACTTGCCTTAGGAAGATGCTGTCTGCATCACAGACCCACCCTGTTCTCAGCCCCTAAGCTGCACTGAGAAGTCACAAATCTCTGTATTCTTCTGAGGCCTCAGAACTCTGAAGCACACTGGACACCCATGTTTCTCCAGGCTGTCTCTAAACCGGAAACCTGTCGTCACACACACAGTGATTCTGGTAGGAACTTTTACAGTTAGGAGGTGGAACGGGGTGTACCACTGAGTCACCCTTAGAGACCATGAAAAATAAAGGCAGCTGACTATTAACTCAATTTCTGTTAATAATCACACTTAACCAATACAGCTTCTAGAAAACCCCCTGTTCTTTTTCTGGTTGTGAGTGACACTCTTCACAGTAAGAAAAGCTCTCAGTGTAACAAACCCAGGCCAGGAGACTGAGGGACTAAGACAGAGACTCAAACAACTGCAAGTGACCTGGAGGCTCAGCAGAGGGGCTGACAGAGCAAATCCTCCCACTGCTAGGAACAGTGTACGTGTCTTCAAGTATTTTCAAAAGTAACAGGAAAAAGATGATGCGCTGGTTCCAGGAAATTCAAGTCTGGGCCCTGAAAGGTTTTACTGGCACAGAGCCGTACCGTATCTGTTTATAAATGGTCTACAGCAGTTTCAGAGCCACAACAGCAAAGCTGAACAATTTCAGAAGAAACCATCCTGCCTAAAAGAGGAACTATTTGCTCCTTTACGGGAGAAGTTTGCTGACGGCGTGTGTGTGCTGGCCTGCGCCGAGTTCACGCAGCTGCATGTATGGCTGAGCCCTAGCTGTGCGGCCACCTCCCTCAGGTCTTCCGGTCCTGGCTCGATGTCACTGTCTGTGAATGGCCTCTCCTGAGTACTCTCCACAGAAACTGAGCCCAGTTGCCCAGGGGCATCCCCTTCCCAGCTCTCGGCTGAAGGTGTGCTGTGCATCAGAAGGGCAAGGCCCAGCGCCGGAGAACACGCGTGAGCGAGCCACGTGGCACTCGGACTGCCTGCGGTCACTGGGGATCTAGTGGAAGGGCTTGTCCTGTCTCGGGGCAACATGACAGACTGTGAGACGTAAAACAAGCAACCAGTTACAACCCACCGTCCTTCTCAACGGCTTAAGAGGTACACATAACAACTAAGTTACACTGTAAGAGAAGAACAGGACAAGTTTCACACCAAAAGGAAGAAGGAAAACAGGCCTTGCGTCTCACAGGTGCCCGGGGCCTGCTCCAAGCCTCCTGTGCTGGTCCCAGCGGCAGGGGCCTGGCATTCCACCGCCACTAAAACAGCCCAAAGCCTATAAATAGGTGACACTTTGAACCACTCATTAAAAGTAACAGTCTGGCATTTGGAAACTCCTATAAACAAAAATCTAAGCTGATATAAACAGCAACAGTTGCACATTTGATCTATGCTCAGGCAGGTGAAAACCTATGTGTGTCTTCTCTGGAGTTTTCCAATTACTCCTCAATTCATGGAGCTTTAAACTGCTTAACAACGTCCATCTTACCTTACGGGTCATAAGGGACTGGCTATTCCCAATTTACTCCACTGCTGTAGACCAGTTATTGTGAAATTCATTATAGTACTGCACTGAACCTAACATATTTACAAAACAGTTTCAAAAAATGTTGTAATGAACAGGCAGAAATTACTGTATTGAGATATTCTGATTTTTTTACACCTGATTTCAAGTGCTCACTATAGCTGCCATACGCACTGTACAGTTTTTAAATGTTCAGTTATTTTCAGCTGACTACAAACCAAACTTACTTGCATTTTCTACATTTTAGTTTTAAATGAGAGCTTTTTCCTTTGATCTCTTGCTCCTGTGTTTTACTTTAAGATGACTGAATACATTAAACATTCACTACTCTATGTTTTTAAAGCCTGGAAATCATCTCAGGATTCATACTGCATTTTTCCCAATAAGCTAAAAGATATTAAGAACCACATCATACTGCTTTCCCACAAAGCATTCAATTTTCCTCTTTAAACCACGGCTGCTCGATTCAACTCTCATTTCCTTTACACATGGCTCCTCTCCTGTCCCAACTGAATACAACCGAGACACTGACACAGCTGGGCCGAGCAGCAGGACGGCGCCACCACCAGTGAGCAGACGACCTGCCCGGGCTTGTGACCTCAAACGCTCCACCCTGTCTGCTCTCTTCAGGACACTTCTGTCCATCCTTATGATTTAAGAAGAGGGACAAACTTGGGACCTCAAAATGACTGTTGATGAGCATAAGCATGCTGAGAGCTGTACCAGGCGCAGCCTGGGAAGCAGTGTGCCCTTTGCTTAGCGCCCTGCTCTTGGCTCACAAACACATGCTAACACAAATGCCGGTTTCAAGCTGCGGTGCAGGTGGGGACCCACACCTGGTCAGGCTCTGGTTACCTCCGCATCCTGCTTGTGGAGATGGTATGTCCTCTGGAGGGTCTGCAGAGTTGGGTGGGTCAGGGTCTTCTCCTCCAAGAGACGCTCCAGAAGCAAGACCAGCTGGTCTGGAAGAAGCTGAGGGCAAAACAAAACAGCCAGTGAAAATGCCATTCAGCTGACAAGAAATTAGACCCAAATGTTTAGATGGAAAATGACAAATTGAGGGTAACCTGGGCACTGCTGGCCTGTGCCTGAAACACGGGCGGACTGCAGGAGACCTTGGGCTCACACTGTCTCCTCAAAGGCACCGAGTTCTGGGACCTACTTCCTTGGCTTTTCTTTTCAGGTCTCTACTTAAGGCAATCAAAATGGTTCTTATCTCACGAAACATTATTGTGGTTTATTAGATCCTTGCCTTTATGGCACACATATGCTAAAAAATGTTATTTGACCTAAAGATTCGAGAAGCCCCTCAACTGTAGACAAACACATGGGAAGTTCAGCAGAAATAAGCAGCTTCCAATTTCCTTTCTGAACAGAGAAACAAAAGAGCTAGCAATGAAATAATTACTGTGCCTCACAATGCCTTCATTATAAAAAAGCCAGGTTTATAATTTATGTTTATAATACACTAAAAAGTTTGAAAACGACACACACATGATAAAACATGGAACGACACACAACACATAAAAACACGGCCACCCATACTCCTGTGTCTTTGCAAAGGCTGGTTCACAAATGGTACTACCAGTTCAGGGCAGAGAGGGGAAGAAGTCCAAGGTGGTACAAAAACATAACGAATCCGTGAACAGGTAGTATTTGTGACACCCAGGAAATGAACCCGACTTCCTGTGCCTGTTCACGGCTGCACCCAGCGCAGGCAAAACACGGTTCAAGATGCACCTTGAAGGACAGCAGAGTGGCTCGCTCTAAAATCAAGGCTTTAAAGCTTCTCGAATCTTCCCTTCAACCTTGCCGATTCCCAGATAACCCTTGTTAGCAAACCCAACCGTCACTTCCTGTGACTCAACAGAAATTTTAGAAGTTATTGGCTTCTCTCTCTCTCTCTCTCTCTCTCTCTCTCCATCCTTCTCTCTGTCCCTGAGTGTGCACGTCGCCTGGACTTCCCACTCATTCTCACACAGACACACACGCACACATGCTCTTCCAAAATGAGAACACAGAGAGAGAAGCTGCTAGCTGCATGCGCCACACTCACCACCCAATTTCACAAAGAAAGCATTTCTCGGATGCTCTCAGCCTTCCTCCCCACAGACAGGCAGGCAGCAGGCACAGGTGCACATCGGCTGCTTCTCGGGGTGTTTACCGCTTGAGTCCACATGACAGTCATGCTGTGGAGAGGCCTGAGGGCTGGCAGGAGTGACAAGTGTCTTGAGCACAATTACAGTACAATGATCACTGACTCAAAGTCCTCTACAGGACTAGAGAGTGACCACCAATTCCCTTTCTTGAGAAGCCACGCACCTGTGAGATGCTTCAGAGACAGCAAGTTACTGCGTAACTACCGGCAACAACAGCACCATCCTACCACTTGCCGTCATTTAAACACAAGGCTACTTACATGGCAGGCAGCAAGTCTGCTGTTTCACAGAGAAGGCTATTTGATTCTTGACGTCAAATAAATAAATAAATAAGAAAAATAAATGCAAAACACATTTAAGAAGGAGAGAGCCAAACCCAGAACCCAGTCTCTACCGACCCTCAGGGTTTCCCTCGGGGACCCCTGAGCGGGACACGTGGGAGGAAGCCTGGCTGAGATACTGTACTCTGTGTCTCCTGCGAGCCCCCTGTGTCCTGTCTCCAGCCCCGAGCAGCCCCAGGCCCATCTAGCACTGTCGCCTTGGCCTGTGGCGCCTCCCTGTCCCCATCAAGGCCTACAGTGGCTCCTAGTGTTTCCAGAGGCCTTTCTCTGCTGAAAGCTAAGCCTGCAGATAGACCCCAGCCCTCAGTGCACCTCTAACTGTTCTCAGGCCACACCCCAAAATTTAACCCACCCCGCCCCTCCTCTAGCTCCCACTCTTGCCAGAATGGCCACTTCTCCCTCTCCTTCTCCCTCTCCGGGGTCTCAGGTGAGGGGCAGAGGACAGACCACACTGGAGGACAACAGGCTCCAGACTGGACCCAAGTGGCCTGCCTGCCCCGACCCCCACAGGCACCATCAATCCTGCAAGCAGCACTGGTGCAGCCACCAGCCAGCGGGCACCAGTGCGCGGCCGCAGAGGGAAGGCAGGCTTCTCGGATGGGCCAGGCCAGGGCAGAGCGGCGGCCACTATGTGCACTAATTACAGCAGAACCAAGTCCTGCCACTCTACAGAATTACAGGGAAGGAGAGAGTAGAAAGCAACGCGCCTTTCGGTTGTATGTTTGTGCTTACAAAGAGTCCTATTGTTAGAATTCTGTTTAGGACTCGGTTTAGACTGAAGAGACCCACAGGAAGGGAAGCCTTGAGAGCAAAACCAACTAGCTTGGTCCTCAACCTGCCCCAAACTGGATCAACCCATAAACAAGACTCCAGTTTAAAACTCTAAGCACAACCAACATGTGACCCCGCCAAGTCCCTGGGCTGGTCCCGCATACCTCGCAGCTTCTCCCCAAGCAGAAAGCTCACACATCTGCACACAGAAACACAGCTCAAGGCACCGATGAAAGCTTTTGTTCTCTCCAAATTATACACAATGGAAATATTTAAAGCTAAGCCCCCAGGCTTATGAAGACAGCTGAGGGGCCAGGAGGGAGGACACACGTCATCGAATCGCCGGCTCTCACTGGCAGGAGGTGGAGTGCAAGGGCGCGCCTGCGCCGGGTACCAGCGCCTTCTGTGGCCTGGCCCAAGTCCCCACCTCCCTCAGACAAGAGCTGGGGGGCTTGCAGGTGGGCAGAACGCACCCAGCACCACACAGCCAGGCCACAACATCCCCCATGATGCCAGGAGATTTGGGCCAGGCAGAGCGAACTTACGGAGACAGAGACATACTTCCTTGGTCAACAACATCCGCTACCTGGCTCTCCACTTGGGGGGTATTTCTAAACAACGCGGCAAGTACACATGGTCAGCCATCTAATGCTGTTTGAAGCCACAGACAGTAAAACTAACTCTGTATCATTTGTTCACAAGTAAACATTACATCATTTTAAAAAGAATGAGATCACAGATGTTGAAAAGAGGATTTTAATATTTGCTTCAGTGCAAAAATGTGGTTAAGCAGCTACACTCTAACACAGATCTCTCTTCGTAAAGTATGTAAAATAAACATCTACTCCATGTAAAGCTACCTACAATGAACAAGAAATGGTATGCAATTGGCCAGAACGTTTGCAAAACAATGCAAAGATATCAAATACTAGCAAACGTGCTGTACCCAGCAGCGAGACTCGTCCTGGCAGCTGGCGCTGGGGAAAGAAGTAATGTTATGTGGCTCATTCTACTCCCAGCCCCAGAGAAATCAGATTTCACATGACCCCTGAGCCAACTGGGTTTCCACACAGCGGGCTGTGGGAGACAGACGTGGTCTGAGCGCACTACGGCTCATCTCCCAGGCAAGCAGCACCTTCCGAAACACGCGGTGAGAACCCGCCTGTGTGTCTGGGAGCCTGACGGTGCTTGTTCCCGCATCACGGTCAGAGATAAAAAAAAGTCCTACGGATGAGGAATCCATTTGTTATGATTTCCATATGGAGATCAACTCAGTATTTTTAAAACGAATCTGCCGCAGATTCGTTTAGACAAAATAAGACTGCAGGGTGCCCAAGTCATGTGGATACTTGAAAGAGAACCACCAGGGGTGGTAAAACTCACATAAATACAAGAAGCGAACAAACCGCTAAGGCAGGCCGGTCAAGTACAAATGTTTGTTAAGGGCTTCAGAAGTCTGTATTCTGCCATAAACACAGCCGACTGCACCGTTAATGACAAAGAGGTGTACAAAGGAAAAGGCCGCTTCCACTTTCTGTAGTCAACAGGAGAACTAAGGCGAGATGTGTAACTCTTGACAGTTTTAAAGAAGTTTCTACACAGACTCTTGGAAAGAAAATAGGAATTTTCCAAACCGACCCTGCTAACCTAGCGGCAGGCAGCACAAAGAAAACAAACCAGGACTCTTCCAGAAGCCTCTCGCGCTGTGACAGGGGCATCACTCACTCTGCGCTCCCTGAAGACCACCCACACAATGCAGGCCCCCTCGGGCTCCACTGCCAGAAAGAGGCAGAAAGGCCAGCTCACCTCGCAGGGCACATGGGCCGCGGACAGATGCACCTCGCCACCGAGCACCCTGCCACAGGCCGAGGAGGGCACCCCTTGGCGGCCCAACTGCTGTGCTGGAGGAAGTCACTGAGCAGCCCCGGACAGGAATGAGCCTGGGACTAATGTAGCCACCGATTGACAGTGGCATGAGTTCTATTATTACCCCATTATCACTCTGGGATCTGTGCCTAAATGAAGCATGCTTCCTCCCTGATGCCATTTCCTTTTATCCTGGCTGGAGACTAAAAGCAGATCAATGGGGGCAATACATATGATGTCACTGCAATTTATAGCGATGGCCTCGCCCTCTTCCAGTCTGTCTGAAACACACGGAAAGATCAATTCTTCCCAAAAATGGTTAAAAAATGCTTAGGGAGCATTCATCTTCCAGAAAAGCATTCTCTGCTATATTTGTCTATGTTACTACAGCAGGAAGTGTTTACATAGAACAAAAACAGAAGAAATGGGGGAGGGAGGAAAAAGCTCAGATTCTCCCCTATGCTGAAGATTTCAGCGCTGGCTGAAATCCAACGCGGGCAGGGCTCAGGCCCAGGCCCAGGCCCAGGCCAGGGCAAAAGCGCCGACCTTTCAAAGTCACACGCAGAGAGACCTTTCTTACAGGGACGGGGCAGAGATTTCCTTTGCTCTTGGATTTAAAAAGATAGAAAATGTCTCTCATCTTTCTACGATTCCCCTAAACCTAACTAATTCCTTGCACTCTTCCCAGAAAGCTCATGACCACCACCCTGGCCACAGGTATAGGAGGGGCTGTCCCGGGGTGCTCTGGCATTCAGGTAACAAGGACCTGGGTCACAGGACAGAACTTGGAAACCAGTTATCTCTCAGACACAGCTCCGAACCAACTCAAACAAGTTAAAAAAAACCTTCTGTGCTGAATAAATTGTACATGAGTTTTGACAAGGAGGCAAAATGAGGATGCTAAGGATAAAATTCCCAGAAGAAGAGTTCTTCCTCCTCCCACCCAGAAAAGAAACAGGAAACGCGGATCCAAGAGCAGCCATGGCCTCATAACAATGTCAAAAACTGATCTTCCATTTCTGCCACTTTTTAACGTGAACATTTCTAAGCAACAAAAATAGACAACACTATGTACACAGACAAGTGTCTGCCCAGGAGTCACTGTCAACTAGGATACTGCAGTAAAATTAGTGCCTCCAGAGTACATTAGAAACTTGGGTAAAAGAAAAACTGACTGAAAATGTTACTGAACACAAAACGTTTCAAAGAAAACTGTTCCTATAACAGTTGCTATAACAAGCACATTTCAAAGAAACTGTCAAAACTGACGACTTTAACTCCGTGACATTGACTTTAGGTGTGCAAAATTGGGTTCGCTAGCAAATGAAGGTCACCAAATAACAAAGAATGAAACTAATTTTCTGCAAAATAAATCAACCAAAGCACAGCTATTCCCAGGGCAATCTGTTAATTTTGATTATTAAACATCTTCAGGGACTATAGCCATCATTAAATTTCTGAAAGAAAATTCAAGCAGCAGCAAACAGTCACACAGTTCATTTCATTATAGAAAAAAACCATATAGTATGTTTGGAAAACCCTTCTTGTAGCTACAATTTTAAAAGACAACTGCATATTCGAGCCACACTGGCACTAAAAGGATTAAAAAGACACCAACGTAGCAAACAGTATCTGAAATAATTTACTGGCATAGATCAGTCTCCTGCTTCCAGACTGCCAGCATCAGATTTTTATGTACTATTATTTCCTTAGCTTTTGTTAAGAGGCTTTACCCAAACTCTATGCCTCACACAAAGCATTATCTGAACTGCATACACACTGCATGTCATTACCCAAAAACAAAGCACTGTAAACACTCAAACCAAAACTTTCCAAGGGTTTTACAAGAGATGCCTGGGATTCTCAAGTCTGCCTCCTCCACCCTGGAATCTGCCAAAATTACAATGGGGTCACAGGAAGAGCCTTTGCGATGTGGACGTTGTGTTTCTCAAGAAAATCCTTACTCCTGAAAAAGAAACTACCAATTCCTAAGAGCTTCTGCCTGTTTGCTCTGCCCTGGCGGTGCTGGCAGGTTCAAAGAATGACCTGTTGAAGGGTTTCTAAAGAATTTGAGCACTTCAAAGTCTCAAAGGATACTTTTAACTTTTTTTTTGGCATAGAAATCCAATTCTTGTTTCCTCAGAATATTTAATATCTTCAAATCTTGAATAAGCATGTATATTTTTATGAACCCAAGTTCCTAGTTTATAGATGTCGGTATTTTCTGAGTCAGCTGTTGTTGCACACTGATTAATGACACTCTGAAACCCAAAACATGAAGACACTTTTATTGTGAAAATTGCTGGCTGCTTCTGAATCAGAACACGGTATATAAGCTCATAATGGAATATCATGCAGCTATTAACAAGAGTAGAGCTGCACTGTTTCAACAATGTGGCAAAATGGAACTATGAGGAAGAATCTAGAACAGAACGAATATGGTTCAATTTGTATAAAGAACTTTCTAAAGACACAGCAAGCAAGCAAGGAACGCTTCATATTGACTTTTCCTCTAAGTGACCTTGAGCTACATGCTCTTTCTTTTTTTTGCTTCTCTGGTTCAAACAAATATTCAAATCATGCTGCAGATATTTTTAATTTATTTAATGGAGAGAAGATCGACTTTATGAAGAAATTCACAACCACAACCTAATCTAAGAGCACAGAAATGTGTAAGTAAAGAGATGAGCTAGCAAACAGGGCCTCTAGGAAGCAACAATCTCAGCATCGCACCAAGAAATGTATCATCAGTCTGTAGCCTCAGTCCTATCAGCATTTTTCTTGTATTGTTTTTGTTTTTCTGTAGAACTGGGGATTGAACCAAGGGCCTTAACATGGAGCTGTATATTTAGTCCTTTAAACTTTTTTTTAAAAGCTGGGTACAGTAGCACATGCCCATATGTAATCCCAGCACCTGGGAGGCTGAGGTAGAAGGATCACCACAAGTTCAAGGTCACCCTGAACTACATAGTGAGACCCTGTCTCCCAAAAAGAGTAATATGATCACAACACCTGCAAAAACTGCTGTCAATGAACAATTCAGCTAAGTCACTAAGCTGGGCTGGAACTTGCAATCCTCCTGGCTCAGCCACCAAGCATTTGAAAACAACAGGTATTTCAAAAGTTCTGATTTCAGACTACCACACAAAGATCAACGCTAACACCATGAAATATAAAACATTAGTTCTACACAAGCAACACTCAAAACACTGGAAGAATATTAAGCTTTCTAAATGCTTTATTGATATATATGAAGCATGGCACCAATCACACACTCAGAGTTTATATTATCATCTAAATAGAAAATGTCAAATATCTGCAAATTTTCCAAGGGAAAAATATAATAGCTACACTTTCATTCAAGCACAGAATATCTTTCTTTCTTCCTCTGACTTTCTATATTAGTCCAGTGTCAAAATTAGATACTCTGTGTAGGATTATTAGAAATGTAATATTTTTAGTAAATAATTACACAACATTTGGTCATAATATTTGGTTGAATTTATTTTATACATCCCTATATTCCTGGCTAAAAGTAATAGAAAACCATGCACAAAAGTACTATGTTCATACGCATAAAAAGTGACAAAATCAACCTGCAAAGGGTTTTTCCTTTAAATTATAAGTACCAGCAAATGGGAAAAACACTTGAGATCAAAAACACTATCTTTAGAATCTTACAAACACAAGGCTCAAGTTTAAACAATTACTGAGTTTTTAAAAAACCATTTTAACATGTATAGAGTACAAGGTAGAGGAAATCTCTAAACTGAAGTGAGATCTTGCTCATTTCATGAGCTACTTACTCCCACATCTGATAATCAAATGCTGTTATCACACTGAAATAAACTACACAATGTCCAGTACAGTAAGATGGAGTAATACATAACAAAAACTGCCAAGAACTATTGCCAACAAGCAACTCAGCAGATTCTTTAATACATGTAAAAGCAAATATATAAAGCTGCAAACGAACATTCAGACCACAAGTGATTATCACTGGTAAACTAGAACAAGTTCAAAAGATACAAATTCAAATTTACCAACCTAAAGTTTTATAAGCATTCTGTGCAGATCTGCTTGATGCTTCTCACATTTAAAAAGGAGAAGGTAAAATGAATCAAAGAGCTTTCCAAGTATAATGGATGTAATCAATGAAATGGAGGTTCTGCAGTGTTTTTTAAAAGCTAATAAATCAATTAGATCTTATGAGGAACCCCAACAACCTATTTTACCCAATGTGCAAAACAATATTTCTTGGAGAAATCTGGCCTTTTGCTTTCCATAGTTTTCTTGTTAAAACTTACTAATAAAGACCAAAATTAACAGTTTAAAAAAAAGAAAAAACAAAGGAAGCTACAAACCATTTTAAAGCTAAGCTAAAGCACAAGGGTTGCGAGGCAAGAAAGACAAGTAACAGAAAGGAGCAGAAACCCGAAGGTTAGGCCAGTAAATTTCACCATAGGCTGTTTATTCTGAAGGTTAAAATATTCCATTATTCCTAGTTCCTGTCCTTTCTTCTTCAGAGAAATGTAGTCAAAACAACATCTTTTTTTCTTCCAGATTATATTTTCAAATACTTTGTTTTTCTTAATAAATTTAAACTAAGCATAAATTTTACCACGTTTACCACTTGCCAGGTGGTGTGTGTCATATGGCTGACAGAAAAGCGCATTCTTTAATACACATACAGCAAATCACAAATACAGAGGAATGGGAGGAGAGATGAGAGTGAGTGGTGAGTGAAACTACATGAATTACTGCTGGAAAAATAAAGGAATGAAGATGCTGGGACCTAATAAAAATGGACAGCAAAGACTACTGTACAATGTAATTCCCAAAGTCGCAATTTTATTTCACAGCATGATTTAATGTCAGTAAGGCGGAGAAGCCGTATTTCACTCAATTTCTGTACACTGCTGGATTCCAGTCTGAACATTTTATATCCTGGGTTATCTCTGAAAATTTTTATGAGGAATAAACTAAAGGATCAACTTCTTTAGGTGTCACTTCAACACTTAGGGAAATTCCTACTAATGGAAAGAAAAGGATTTCACTTCAGAAAAGTGCAGAGGAAAAGTTCCACAGACTTTCAAGAATAGTTTTACTTAATTATTAACTTGTGTTTCTTTTGCCTGGACACCCACTCACCTAAAGGGAATGAGAGTTATGCCTAGGCCAGCATTGTGTATGAAAGAGAAATTCCTGTTTCAGAAGTGCAGAACTGGAGCAGTAACAGCAAGGGGGTGGAGAACAGTAGAACCACAAGGACAGGAACAGGGCCACCACATCTGGTTACCCCAAAGTTGCAGGCTATGCACAACCAACTGAATTATTCGTAAATCAATGTATCACAACAAAAGCTACTCCTAATAAGTAACCTCAAATCGCGTCATAAAAATGTTCTTTTAGGGCAAAATGTCCACTTTAGCTATGACCTCATCATCTTAGTTCCACTCGGAGCTCCAGAGTGGACCCAGAGCCAACCAGCCTCAAGCTGTTAGAGGAGCGATGAATATAATCGGAACCTTGTTTGCTGCCTGTGACTTCAAACACTCAAAAGTCAATCAACAGAAGTCACATCTTCAAAACTATGAAACAGACATTCAGAAATGGGAGCTAGCCTCCATCTAAAATCCCCCTAGAGTCTGAGACACAGTGGGTCTTTCCACGGGTATTGACATGAACACCAAAAATACGCTCCCTAGAAACAATCTAAAAATTCAAGCATGTGCAAACTGTTCCTAATCGATTCCTAAATAAATTTTACAAAGATTAAGTTTTAGTGCATTATCTTTACATCTGCTCTGTATGTATATAATGTGCTCATTTAAGAATACTCAGTAGTATCTTATTGGAGTGATTTTTTCACATCACAAAATAAACTTTGGAAATTACAGGAAACGTTAACACATTCTAAATTTTCTATTTGGATTCTAATGGCAAATACTCTGGAAAACCATACCTGCCCTTCTCTAGGTACCACAGCTTCTCTATACAAATTAACTTAGAATTTATTCTTTAAAACAGAAAAAAGAGGCAGAACTGAAACAGTTGTTTTTAGATTGGTTTTGATTTTTGAGACATTTTCCTATGTAATTAAAACTAAAAGAAAAACAAAAATGCTCTCTAGTCACCACTACTTACTTTCTGCATTTTTTTACCTTCTGCATTCTTAGTTTCTGTTACTTTGCTATCAACATCTCAAAGTCACAACAAACCAATTCTTATCTATGCATTAAATTCCAAATAGACGCTTGCCTCATTTAATAAAAACAAACTTGTTTACACAATGTATATGCCTATCAATAATCACACAGCATGGCATAAATATGTAGTATCACGATGTGTCAGAAACAAAATCAGAGCAAAAACTACAAGATTAACTTGAAAAACCCGTGATGGCAGCTCCTCAAAAGGGAAAAGTAGACACACACATTTCAAGATGACTCAACTCAACGTCATAGATTAAGAACTACTTTTTCACTGATTATGAGGCTTAAATTCTCATCTCAAAATATTACAATAGCTACAGCTGAGACAGACGTTTTAAAAAGAACAGGCTGAACCCCTCCATCCAGGATAACCCAAACTTTTCTTCGGAGCCAACGCTGAAAATTCGGCTTTGACCACCTACAGTGGGCAGCCTGTTATTCGGTGTAAATTTCCACCCAAGAAAGATGGCTAGAGGTTGAGAGCAAAAACCAGAACAGCTCCAGCTCTGCCAAGCGCACACTCCTAGACTGAAGAGCAAAGGGAAGGTCCCTAAAAACTGCTGACTTGTTGAACATTTTCTGAAGAAAACTCGAGCCCGAAGCAGTCATTTATATTAACATTTTCATGCTATATTTGTCCTCTGAGTGAGCTTTCTGGAGAGCATAATCTGTTTGCGGATCTTTCGGACCTCAAGGCTTGGTAAACACAAGAACTTACCATTCCCATGCTTGTGCCCTTGAATGCTGAGCTAGAGACGTTTACAACCTACAACCATATGGGAGGAAGAAGACAAAAGCAAGAGCCGCAGTCCTACAGCACTGCTCACAGCGAAAAGAAATCCTGTGGCGTCCAGAGCCACCACGGCTCGCCGCAGGATCTGGGCGCGGTAATAAACTCCCGCGTGCGCCACACCGGGCGGGGAACGCAGCCGAGGCGGACGGAGGAACACGAGGCGGGTAGAGAGCGACACCCGCCCGCGGAGGGGGTCACCTACCTGCCAGCACGCCGCAGCCTACACCTGCCTCGCCCGCGCTGGCCCATTATCTCCGCGCCTCGCTGCACCCCGCCCCCTCCCCGCCAGGCCAATCCCGCGAGGGCCCCAGGACCCCTCCCCTCCCCCTGGGCCAATCCCACAAGGGCCCCCACGCCCGGCCCCCTCCTCCCGGGGCCAATCACTCAAGGGCCCCGAGCCCTGCCCCGCCCTATTGCGCCCCGCCCACCCCGCCCCGCCAGTCGGCTCCCACCCAGCAATTACTCTAATTAGAAGTTCTCCTATCGGCACTTAAACAATGTACAAACCAGTCCCAACACAGCCTGCAATTGAAATGGCTTGGAGAACAAAGGCAGTCATAGCTGTAGCAATTTTCCCTATAATTTGTAGAATGCGAGGACTTTCTCTCATTGCACATGGTGTTTTTGGGTTGTTTTTGTTTTTGTTTTTTTAAGTTTAAACCTCTAGCATATTTGCCATTTCACAGGGTATACGCATCTCTGTGGAAAAACACCAGACGCTGTGGACCACAACAAAGGAAAAAAAGAAAGGTTGCCAAAAGTAAACCAAGTTTGATACCTGCCCGCAGATCACGGGGTAGTAACCTACAAGATGTACAGAGATATGGGAGGATTCTTTTCTCATAGTTACAGGTCATGTTAACAAACAGGGAATAAAAGCATCCAGGCATTTTTTTCTAGTATATGCGCTGCATAATTCTTAGTAGTGGCAGAAGTTGCTAATGGTTCACACTAAAATTAGATGGGTACCTGGCAGTGCAACGAGGAAAACACAGAACACAAATCTGGCATCTTCATCCTCCACAGCCTTAAGATTCCCACAGTGTACAAGAAACCAGTCTTGTTTCCAATTCTGCAGCAATCCCAGTAGACAAAGATCACCAGGCCAGATCCCAACAAAAAAATAAAAAGCTCCAACTATCAACCAGAATGGCTGCTTTATGAAGATTAAGTCACAGGCAGGCATTTCTTGAAATCAAAATTTTACATCAAAACCCAAAATAAACACCCCAAAATGGGAGGAACCCACCTCCAAAGGGAAATAATCAGGTTTGTTTTCCGTGGAAAATTATCAATCCATTCATAGTCCTAAGAATTAAACTCTTCACTCTTGTTTGAAATGCACAGCGGAATTTGCCTAGGTGAGTAAGACTATCCCCATAAAATATCTTAAAAACAAAAGATCAAAAACAAAACCTCCTTATATACTTTATTAGTCAGTACTGGTTTGATCTTTACCATTTAGAAGAATTACTAAACTTAGGGGTTAAGTTTATATGAACTTTTTTTTTTAAGTCACAGGTAATGAGTACCTAATGGGAAAGAAAAAAGCAGCCAAACTTTGCACAAAAAAAGGTTATAGAAATCTTCTCAACATGTTTCCCTCCAAAACAGATTTTAATATTAAAATTTTCAGTTAAGTATGATATTCAGGCTCATTCCAGGCATTATACATGTATTCTAAAGCTTCTCCATTTTTAAATAAAGAAACTCTTTAACTGTTCCACATTATGGAAAACTCATTTAGTGCCTTATTTTCTTACAAAACGCCATTTTTGTTTAGAGCTAAGTTTGTCTCTCAGCTGAACACAATTTAAAGTTTAATTGTAGCAACTATAAATACTAAACAAGAAGATGAATTTTAAGATAAAAACAAGCAGAAAGACACAAAATAAATGCCAAGTCAAACACAAAAATGCCTACTTAAGTTTAAAACTTTAATGACCTGAAAAGAAAATGACATTAAGTGCTTAAGCTAAAAAAAATCAGGAGCCTGGGAAATAAAAAATATAAAGAGGACTCTAAATCCTTGTTCTGCAGATGAAATAAACAGGGTTAACAGCTGAGACCATGGGGAGAGCCCTTTCAGAAAAAAACACAATACTTTCCCCAAACTTATCTGTTCCAAAATTCCCCACTGACTGAAGATTTAGAAATGGAAACCTTCCTCAGTTAAGTTAACGTGTCTGTGTACAAGACAAAATACTTCTCTTTAAATGTGAGGAACATTTATGAACTTTATGAATGTTCCCAAATACTTACAGATATTGAAATTATTAAATATAATTCCTCAAAAAAAGTATCGGTTGGAAAAATTCATGACATCTACCTACCCAAAATAAAACACACTGCAGGGGAACAGACAGGAATAAAGAAACTTTTTACAAAATACACCAAGTGTGCTCACAAAAGCTGACATCCAGGCACACAAGCTTATGCTTTTCAAAGCAAAACAAAAACTGATAAAGCTGTTGGTCAAGTTTGTAATTTCGTTTGCAATTGAAAGGTGGAGACAGTAACCCTGTCTCAAAAGCCTCCAACGTCTGCAGTTCCGATAAACAATCCTCATCACCATCTCAGACGGCCTTTCTCCATGACTCCCATACTATTTGTTTAGAGTTATGTTGTTCATTTCCCTTTCCCTTGTCGGAAGTCAGATCAGCCGCCCTGGTCCCTGAAATGAGCCGCCCCGGGAAGGACCTCTCACCGTGCTTCCCTGCGGGCGGGCACGGGACTAGGTCAAGGACGCGTGTCCGAGACCACCCTCCACCCACCACCCTCCACTCTTCACCGCACGTCGGCCGCTCTGACGCTGCCTAAGTCTACGCAGCGAGGGCTACGCCAAAACCCAACTCAAAACCCGAGATTACGAAGTGGGGAGAAGCTAAAGCTCCTGGCTCGCGGGAGAGGGCGGCGGCCGCACAGCGGACCCCAGGGAGGCCCGGCCGGGAGCGTGGACCGACAACAGTCGCCTGCGGCCCACGCCGCCGCCAGGTCCTAACCGAGCCAGCCGCCCACCCTGGGTCCGGGCATCCCAAACCCCAACTCGGTGGCTCCCCGTCAAGCCTGTGCAGTCCTCTGTTCCGAACGCAGCGAGCAGACACGAGGGGCGTCAGGTCGGGCGAGCCACCCGACGCAGCCCCCAGCCCCGGCCGCTCTGGTGACACCGCCCGGGCTCTGCGACACAACGCAACTCTCACGGGGGTCAGGACCTGCCCGCGTGTAGACCCTTTGCTTTGGGGTCTGAATTTACACTGAATTTACTCACCTCCTCCACATTCTCCATAAAGACCAGCTATTTCTCGAAGGTGCGGTACAGCACGAGCCCCAGAAGGGCACCGAAGGCAAGGCCAAAGCTAAACCGCGGCGGCAGAACGCTCCCGCTGCTCCCTCGGCGGGCTGCCAGCGCCCCTCCAGGGTTCCTAAACAGCCCCAAACTCACTGCTTACAGCATTTACCACACCTGGCACGCCCTCTCCCCCGTGACTCTCCCTTCCCCAATCTGACCTTTCCAGACATAATTTCTGCTCCCTGGACTTCATCCTCTTTCTCTCTCAATAAACTGTTCACAACCTAAACAGAACTACTAAGCAAGCTCCCAGCCCACTGCACACCCAGCACCTCTCTTCTCTGGGACGCCCCCACCGGCACAGCCAGCTTTGAACTAATGTAACCCATCTTGCAGAGGGATCACAGTTTCATGCTTATGCCCGTTAGCAGTGATTCTCAGCGACAAAACGATGAAAATTTGTTAAAATAGGACCAATAAAAGGGAAATCCAAAGAGGATATATGGAACCACAAAAAAGATCTCACACAATTGAGCTCACAGCCACTGCAGGTAAGTGTCATAGCTACTGCAGGGATTAAGTGTCACAGGGTCGCTGCTGACAGCCTGACCATGGCAGCTCTGCCCGGGAATGAAGATGGGGCTTCAAGGCAACAGTTCCTCTGTGTCATCTCAGTGGACTTTGCGATGGCTTTGGAGACGGGCGGGTACTACCCAGGGTCTCACGCAAGGACGTGACACAGCAGTTACAACTATGAAAGAATTTTACAGATGTGTGCACTAACATATTTTGTGTTAAAAACTGACTTTTATTGAAGGTCCTCCTCTGAAGTATTTATAAATTACAGCACAAAAACCCCTGAGACAAATAATTCAAATGATTGTTCCTAAGTCAATAAAACTACCATTGGAATACAAAGACTAGTCTCCCCCAAAACTAAATTTATGAGTTAGTTGTATGTCAGACTTAAAGTGTCACTTGATACCAGTGGCTGACACAGCAGATACTACAGAAAAAAACAAAAGTCCCATTTAATCTAAGTAGGTGATTTTTTTCTAGTCTTATCATGTGTATGCACTATTTGCCCCAGTAGACTGTAAGACACTGTATGAAGCCACACAGCCACTCGTCTCTAATCCTACATCCTGTCTGTCCACTAGCCAGCCCCAGGAACTCCCCCGTTTGCTGCGCTTCACCATATGGACACTGGTGTGGGAGGCAGGGTGCTGCAACCCCTGAAACCCGTGAATTTTTGAGGTTACTGGGCAAAGGGTAATTAAAACTGGAGATGAGTTAAGGTTCCTGACCAGCTAATCCTTCTGATTGGTAGATAAAAGTAGCCTGGATTATCTAGGTGGGCCCTGTGGAACCCCATAAGGGTCCTAGTAAGTAGAGAAGGCAGGCAGGAGCAAGAACCCCAGGGAAATCAGCCAGGCCATGGTGGTTTTGAAGATGGAAGGGGCCCCTGGCCAAGGCACACAGATGGCTCCAAGAGCTGCAAAGAGTAAGGAAGTAGGTTCTCCTGCAGAGCTAGAGAAAGGAGAGCGCTGACACGCACGGGGCGGTGTGTGAGGGACTGAAACCAGTGCCTCTGCAGCCAACTACATCCCCACCTCCTTTCACCTTTTATCTAAAATAGAGTATCATTAAGGCGCCCAGGCTGGGCTCAAACTTACACTCCTCTTCCCTCAACCTCCCAGAACATTGGGACTGTAGAGATGCATCCCCACACCTGATTTTGGACGCCTGACTTAAAGAATTGGGAAAACAATACATTTGTTTTGCTTTAAGTCATTAAACTTGTAGTAATTTGTTACAGCAGCAATAAGAAACTAATATATCTGTGTTCTAAATTCCTCTTATCATCAACCTCCTGAGCCTCTCTGGCTTATTAACCTGGGAGGAAAGTAACATCCTTCAAAAGCTCTCAGCCACCCCTACACTCACCAGTGTCCTTTTAGAAGGGAAGATTTCTTCTGTGTCCCTCCCACAAGCCCTAAGTAGTAAGCTTCCAGAGGTGATCTAAGGCTCGGCTTTAGAGGCTGAAGAGTTTGCTGGGTATGGTGAGTTGGGACAGAGGCTGGAGAAGAGGCCCGTAAGCCTTCTGAGTCTTTAACTGCCTGGCTGTGTTGGGCACAGCATGTCAATGAAACAAAGGACAAACATGAAACAGAGCGCCATGGGCAATGGCGTCTTGATCAAATCTAAGAGCGATTGGAGTTAATAAGTAACATAACCCCACCACCTTTTTCATGGCTTTAATTACTACAGCCAGTAAGAAATATTCAAGCCATCCCTGTTTCATGATGTTTTATTTACCCCTAAAGGCTAAAGTCTTCATTAAATGCAGAAGAGTTGTGTTCAATTCAACACATATGGTGAGATCACAGTCTGGTTTATTGTCCTTTCCTTATGCCCCACCCTCCGCCCCCAGCAAACACAGCACCCAGTGACTTGGAGTGTGCAACACACAGCTGTCATCTGGCAACACTAGAACTGCACAGTACCACCAAGTTGATTTTTTTAAAAAAACAGTCTTATTTTTCCAGTTTCCCTTATTCTTTCTCTAGCACATATTAATCTTATCACAAAATCATTTCCTACATCGATGCTCTAACAGAGGTTTCCTCAGCACGCACCCCTGAAAAAAGTTTCACCCATGTCTGCTGAATGCAGCTAAGTTCCTGAACAGCACAGAGCCCTCGGATTTGAGAAGCTGAACAAAATGTCTGAGCTGTAAAAGGAACGACCCAGAAAGGTGGAGCCTGTTATCTACCGCAATCCACATGTCCACAAGATTAATGCCCATTACTTTTTTCTCATGGTGTGGTAACTGTCAAGGAACTGCCTAATTATGATTTTTCCCCCCAAAAGGAAACAATTAAGCAACTAAATATGTTCAGATGAACTCCTCAATAAGGAACAAACTGCAGCTCCTCACCATGCGTTTTATCAGAAGAGTAGTTTTCAGCTCATTCTGCCTTTGGACCAGTGTTCGACATCTGTCATTAGCATTACAGTCTGCAGAGCTGACCAGGCATGAAAGGGGCCAGGACAACACAAAACCCAGACCCCATGCCACGGCAGGAGGGCGGCTGAGCTGGGTGTCTGTCCTGTGTGGCCTCACAGACAGGTGTATGGGCCAGCAGGGAGCCAGGAAGGCCACTGCCCACTACTGACACACCCTTGGAGTGCTGTGCCCTGCTCCTCTCCATGGCAGAGATGGAGATGGAGAAGCTTGGGCAGGGACATCAGCCTAAAAGGAAATGCACTGGGTCTAGACACTGACACCGCTCCTTCAGAAAACGCTGGTTACCACCTGGCTTAACTGCAGTTCGAAGCTGAAAGCAAAGCTCAGCTTCGTGTCTGAGCATCTGCCCCATTAGCAGGACAGTGCACCAGGACACATGGCCCTCCTTCCCCCGCCAGGTCTCACAGAGCCTCCTGGTAGCAGCACCACTCTAAGAGGGTAAAAGGATGAAATATAGAATGGAAAGGCTGGGCATTAACTTCACGGAGAACAAGGAGGCAGCGGCTGCTTGGTTTTTGTATGTGCCATACTTATTAATGTCGGGGTCAGCCTGTGGAAAAGGGTTTAAGTGGCAGAGTGCCCTGGTGCTGCTATGGCTTCAAAGTTCCCTCCCCTACCTCCCCAAGGCCTGGGGGAAAAACATTCTCTGCTCTCTTGCTGTCTGGATATCTAGGTGGGGGCTAAGGTCCGTGCCTTCATTTTAGCATGACTTCAATGTCTTAACACTACTCCTACGTAAATTAAATGAAATCCAAATAACATCTTCAACACGCTTTAGTTCTGTGGGGAAAGGAAATATGTCAATCATGCAGTAACTATAAAAATTTAACATCCAGAAAACTATTTTCACAAACTTTAAAGAATTTTTTAAAAAGTCAGTAATCCTACTCTGTCATCACAACTCACTGTCCTTGACAGTATATAACATCAATGGTTATTCTGAAGATCAGCTAAAATTAATAATACAAAAAGTGGATGAATGCCTGAATAAACAAACATGATGTCCACAGCGGGAATTAAACAAACTTGTAAGTTGTTTCTGTTAATATAGCCAGCCCTAAAGCTTTTAAGAAAAATATTAATAAAAATGTTGCATTTAAATGTAGGGCAGGGCTCGCTTGAAATTCTGGTCTAGTTTTTAGTGAAGCCATGAATACTCAGTACTGAAGACAGATACATAAAACACACGAATTTATCCCTCAGTTGGTAACACAGAAGATTCACGACAGCAGCAGCCCTTACCATGGGGCTGCACCCCAGGGACTCCAGTAGCTGCCTGGAGCCGAGCATACCTAGCACTAGGACGCAGTGACAGTCTGATAACCACAAGGGACTGGATGAACACCACACCCAGTACGGACTCTCTGGACAAAGGGATGATGTGAGCACTTTCTTCATAATACTTAGAAAGGCACGTAATTTAAAAGCTACAAATTATTTCTGAAATGTTCCATTTAATACTTTCGGAGTGCAGTTGTATGCTGGTGACTGAAACAGGAGAATGAAGCCTAAGGTAAGGAAGCAACTACCACACTGATTTGTTATTTGCAAAAAATCGTTCTTAAATCTGCTGGTGCAACTGAAGTTCCCAAATTTTTATGCCAGAAGATTTGCCCCCTTTGAATGCAGGCATAAGTGTCAATATGGCAAGTGTCCGATTTCCTTGTTGTAGGACAGTTTAGAAAGCTAAGTGACCCTCGATGACTCGTCTGGGACCATGGAAGTAAGAAGCCACTGCCAGCTCCTCCTGCTGAGTCAGCAAATTAGTAGACTCTCTGGACACTGTTGTTGTAGACTAAACATACTGAATTCTTAAGAAACAGCTCTCATGGGTCTTACTTTTCATTCCTACAATACTACTTTTATTTGGGTATGTTTTGATTGATCCGCCTGTTCAGGATGCAGGCTCCAGCCACGTATAAGGGGACCCAGTTGACCCTAACACTTCTTGCCATTACACTATTTTTGTGTTTGAGGAGGTGCTAGGGATTGAACCCAGAGAGCTACAGCTCTAGCCTTTTTATTTTTTGTTTGTGTTTGTTGTGGCAGAGAAACTGCCTGTATCCAACAGAGATAAACAGCCACACAGAAGGCTTCTTACACAGAAGCATTTCCCACACTGAGCGGTGGAAATCAGATGCTTGCCACTTACTAAATTGCCCATGCTGGCCTTGAACTTGCAATCATCATGCCCCCTCCTCTTGAGTAACTGGGATTGCAGGCATGTGCCACCACACCTGGACTACCATATGAAAACATTCAAAGGCATTGAACCCATTACTCTCATGCTCCTTTGACTTCTGTCTGTTCAGGAGACCCACAATAAATATTCTTTCAAATTTAGAGATAATCAGTTCTCCACATGAATCTAAACAGTGCTGGTCTAACATCTCATTCAAATTGCCAAATTTACTAGCAGTCCTATTAGGCCTTCCTCCATCCATAAACTCACAAGGTCATCTGCAGATGTCCAACAGAGAAACTAAGCCACCCTCAGGAACCACTCCTAGCATTCCCGGGTGGTGGTGAAAGTGCTGAGGAGCGTCCTCTGGGTGGGACTTGTGCACCCAGAAATAACCCGGACTTGAGAAGCAATGAGTCCTGAGAGCTTCTACAGCAAAAGATGTTGATAAGCACACAGTATTCTTCACAGCCCGGGCTTGCTGCTGGTAGTTACAAGATGTATAATTTCTGAAATCCTTTATTAATGTAGCACTCATCAAAAGAACAGGAAGAGACCTCCCTTAACAATAAAGCCCACCCCCTCGAGAGGATCCCTTCTCTTGCAGGAGATCTTAGAGGAGAATATGCAGCAGTGCCCTTCCACTGTAGAAACATCAGTCATTTTGCAACAGGCTCTGCCTTCATTTCCTAGGTTTAACCACCAGAATCTCCACACAGCCAGCCAGTAGCCGGGGTCTGTTAGCTCTTGTTACCAAGGGTTTGTGGCTAATGGATTCTATCATTAGGCTTCTGTTATGGTTTATGTCTTCTTGTCCTGTCCCATGCCCTCTGACGCTGCCCCAAAAGCCTCAAGCACTCATAGAGCTTTTTCAGAGGTGACTGAATCTAGAGTGTGTGATGCTGGGATCAAGGGCCTGTGATTAGTAATTCAGTCCATTGATAGGTTTGGCATAGTTCTGGCTTGGATTAAAGGTGTCAGTGCTGCTGCAGCCCTAGGATGCGTAGCCTGCATACACTGTAAGGGACAGAAAGAATCCGGTCTCTTCCCTTGTTGTTTTTGCTATCTTGTGGGTGCCATGAACTCTTCTCCCCTGGGACACCCGTCTGCCAAGCCACCCTGCCTTGAAACCAACTGATTATGGAATGAAAACTCTACAAACTGAGAGCTAAATAAACCTTTCTTCCTTAAACTTTGGTTTTGTCTCAACAATGAGAAGAGTAAGACAGCTTCTTGTCATTTTATTCACTTTGTGTGTGTGTGTGTGTGTGTGTATTTAGATTTACGATCTGTCCAGTTGCCTAGAAACTAAAGCTCTGAATTCCCAGTCCCATGCAGGCTCAGTTGCAACTGCTAGAAAACAGCGTGTTCCTCCACTACTGCCTGGGCTGAGCTCATTCCTGTCTACTTTGTCATTGAGTTGATAGTATGTAGTTTTCCAGGGAGTTCGCTTCACTTGTACCATCACTCTTGGTATAACTGGAAAGAAATGAGTGGTTTTTTCCATTCTTCTTGAATGCACTTCTCTTTAGGAAATGTGTTTCTTCAGGATACTATGCATAACTTTTAATGTGGGAGGCAGAGGCCGTGGTGGCAGAGAAACTGCCTGCATCCAACACACATGGACAGCCACACAGAAGGCTTCTTACACAGAAGCATTTTCCACACTGAGCAGCTTTCATCTAAGTTCTGAGCATCCCATACACGTCGGAGGTGTACACAGTCCACACCGCGTCATCACACTCAAGTCACAGCTTGTCACTGGAGGAGCTGGGGCTAAGGAAAGCTGGCTAAGGTGAGTGCAAATCAGGATATGACACCAGGCAAACCCTTAGGAAGGTGTGGGATGGCTCCAGTGGGTAATGGAGCCCACTGCCGAGAGAAATCACCTCCAAAGCTCCTGCAATTTGTCAGGACCACAGAAGTCCCCAAGGAGCTAAAAAAAAACTGGACAGAGCCAACTCCTAAAAATGTCTCTTCCCAGTCTTTCACCAGCCTCCTAGAAATGCTGCCCAAAGGCTATTTTTCATTACAAAATTAGGAGTGAAAAAGAAATATTAACATCCCAGGGAGAAAATTCAAGTTAAATTTGCTGGAAAACCCCTGAACTTATTCAACGTTAGTGCCTACTGCATTGTATGTTTACCATAATCACAAGTGGTAAAATCCTACACACACTCCTTAACTGAATGTGGCAAAACTTTTCACTTCTACATGCTGAGGACAAAAATACTTTTCATGGTTATTTGTGCAGCCCATCATTTTCTGTCAATGAACTCTAATCACTTTTCTTGTTGAAATAAAGGATGACTTTTAAAAGACTTTAAAATTCAGTATTTAGAAGTTGGTAAAATCCTTACCACTACCTTTAAAATCACAGTAAAGGTTAAAAGATGAACCAAAAAAAAAAAATTACTCCTGAAACTTTATAAAACAGCTATTCAAATTAGCACCACAGCTCTTGGAGCATTTCAGAAAAGTACTGCAAAACCCTTGATGGTGTTTTCTACAGTTTCCAAGCTGAAGAAGGCCCTCACACATGTCCTAGGTTTACATTCAATAGCAACTTACTGTTTTGAGTGAAAGTTTAAAGAGTCGGTGCCAGCGATGCATTCAGATTTCAGCGGTGCCAGAACCAAGTGAGCACACATTGTGGGACAATGCCACCAAGAGGTAACACAGGCGCCAGCTGGGAAGAAGAGCTGAAAGCCTCAAAGGGCCTGGAACCCCACCATCCCCAGGGGGACCCTCAAGTCCTGATGCTCCTGGGACAGCTCTCCCTCCTTCTCTCAGCTGTGCCCAGCCCAGGGACACTTGGAACAGACAAGTGTCTTACTATGTGGAGACAGTTTTCTCCACATAGTAAGAAACTGAAAAAACAAAACCCAACCATTCTGACATTTGCTCAAAGGAATGAAATGCCACACTTTTGCTTTTTTAAGGGTAAGTAAATACATTATTTTACTTTATGGCAAACATTTTTTTCAAAGATTATAAACACCTTTAAAGAGATGGAAATATGTTTCCTCACATCTTACTATGACTTTGGTCATTTTAGGGGTAGCTACACTTAGTAATACATAAAGCCTAAGATTTTTTTTCCCCATAGGCAAAGATTAAAAGCAAGGACATGCCAGATAAATTCTGTCTTCATGAACACTGACTTCAAAAAAAAAAATCACAAAATTATATTTTGATATTTTCAAATAATTACATTTTTAAACTGTCCTGAGAAGCAGTGGTAAAATTTATTTTTATTTATTTATTTATTTATTTATTTATTTTTAAAGCAGCTATCTTGAACCTGAGGCTCAGGTTTAAAGAATGATCACACATAGGACTGTAGCCTCAGGAAGGAACCCTCAACCACCACCAACGCTTTAATAAACCATCTTAATCACCAAACAGCAAAAATCTGGGGAGATTTAAAACACAAATATTCGTAAATCTTTTATGTTCCAGAAGTGCAGTGTGACCCTCATCACAGCAGCCTCTCCCTGCGGTCCCAAGTCGCCACTCTCAGAGCCATCTCCAGGTGGGTGTCAGAAAGCATACGGCAGAATTCAAGTCTGGGAGAAATGAATGGTTATGGCGAGGGAGGGGGTGCCTGCTTCTACTAACAAGCAAGCTGGGCTGAGTGCAGCAAACTGTTTAAAAAACATCATCTGAACCTGATGTCAAAGGAATTTATTTTAAAAACAGCAAAGCGTGATTACCAAAGAAATTCCTTAAATAATTTACTACCACCTTAGATACCCAAGCTTTAGATCTTCAAGATGTTCCAACTAGTCATGACCTTGAGTCAATCTCTTAGCTCTCGTGGCCCTACAGGATGTATAACTGGGTCGGACATTTCAAACATGCTAGTAATTAAAGCCTAGTCTCAGGAGGAAAGTCCTGTTATCAGTGTAAAAAACGTCCTTCTTCCAAACTGTTAAACAATGTACTAGGTGTATAGGGTTATCTTCCCACTGCTCTCTGCTCATGACATATCCAAAAACCGATGAATCGACCCAGCCCTTAAGAATCAGGGATAGGCCTCTTCCCAAAGCTCCTCTTCTTAAGATCTATATTACATTACCAAACAGTATCTGCTTTCTCTTGGTATGACTCATGTCAAATTTGAGACTGTCAGTTAAAAAGAGCTAAAAGCATAACTGTTCCAATTCTCCTCATTTGAAATACATGGAAATTTACTCCTTGCAAACAATTGCCTTTAACCCAAATAAAGACCAAAAAAGCCAAATGAGTCCTCGAAGGCCACAGTGTGAGAGTTCAGGAAAAATTATTAACATCCAAGTAGAGTTTCAAGACTCACCTTTACTTTCAAACTATTTCAACCTCGGCACTCGTGGATTTCTGCCTTGCTTATAATTCTCAAATTATAAGGAGTGTAGCCTCCAATTCTCTATCTGACCTGTATCAAAACTCAATTTGCATGTGCCAGCTTAGTGCATCCTTTCACTCCCTGGTGCTCATCTACCTCTTCGACCTTTAGTGCAAAAAGGAGACACGGGGGAGGATGACTCCTGCATCCACTGTCCCTGGTCAGGGAGCTCCTTTCCCGTACTTGTTCAAGCTCCTACCTAAAAGTATGATGAAAATAAGCTGAGGAAATCACTACTGCACTGTGGCTCTGTCAGGAAATAGTAAGTTTCCATCGTAACTGAAAAGTTCCTGCTTTCACCAATGTGCCCTCCTCGGACAGAAGGGCAAGAACGCCAGGACTTGAAAATCAAACTGCTGACCAGAGACAGAGCGGGGACAACGTCTTTGACATGCCACCTAGAGCACAACTCTTTCATCTTTATCAGTGTCCTAAGAGCTGACAGCACAGCAGGGATAGAGAAAAGCACCCAAAAATTTTAAAATTCCCAGTGAGTTACACAACAATGTAATTTGATATTGTGAATTCCATTTTCCATACCACCGGATTTAAATGAATTTGGAGCATTTAGCTTCTGAATATGCAATATGATTTCTGCCATTTTTCATACGTAGAGTCATTATGTATTTCATACTCCACCCCCACGTCCATCATGTCACAAAATAAATACCAAAAAGCCTGTATTGTGCAGATCTGATTTAAAGGTCCTATTTCTAAATATCAAAAACTTCTTACATGACCTATCTGGTAAAAAGTATATTAAATGGGATAAATCTATTATTAAGTATAGCATCAAATAATTGATGCTAACATTTCATCTTTAATTAAAGGAAAACTTTAATTCTTGAATTGTACCTTCAGTAAATCTAAGTTAACATGAAGAAGAATCAGTGACTGATAAGCAGATCACCAACATACATGCCTTCCAATTCTGGGTTTGTTTGTTTGGTTGGTTTGTTTTTTTAAATCGTCTTTCAAAGAAAGGGAGAGAAATATGACAGGGGGAGAGAAATTGGGTGAACTGGTTTTGCTGGAAAAAGAAGTCATTCGGTCAATGTAGGGGAGGTAACAGAGGACAACAGAGATACTTGGTACTTGGAGGACATGAGGCTCCTGAGTGGACAGGTGGTGAGGGGACACCTGCACCAGAACAGAGGAATCAAAAGAGAAGGTGAGCCCTGCAAGCTGGAAGGCTCAGGCAGGAGGATCTTAAGTTTCAGCCCAGGGCAAGAAAGCCACACCCTGTCTCAAAATTTATAAAATGAAAAATGGGCTGGGGATGTAGATCAGGGTGAACTACCTGGGTCCAATCTTGCTTTAGATAGACTAAAGCAAGAGAGAGAGAGACAGAGAGAGAGACACAGACAGAGACAAGAAAAGAAAAGAAAAGAAAAGAAAAAGAAAAAGACAGAAGAGGTGAAACAAGGACAAGGCAGCCTCACACCCCAATTCTGCCAGCCTTCGGACTGCTCCATGACCTAGTGGTAAAGAACTACCTCCGAGATTAGCAGCACACAGCAGCAGCGCTATTCTTAGCTATCTGTGTTGGCTGAAGTTGCAGGCACCTTCCCCAGCTGCGTCAGGTGTGCCTCCAACTGCACTGTTTCCAAGTGAAATCTCTCAGGAAGGTAGGTGGGCATCCTAAAAACAGCTGCTCTAAAATGAACTCTCATGCTCTGGGACTTGGCATAGTCTTGGGGAAATCCCTGCTCTTCCCACTCTGCGCGCTCGTGACCACCACCCTACCTTCATGGAAGACCTCTAGGAACATTTCAGGGCAGCATGTCCTATAAAAGCCAGTGGACAGTTTTACCACAAGATAAAAGGACAGAGGTGGGAATGACAGAAATCACTCCAGCTCGACTTTATTCAGTCATATATGCACAGCACCTGCTTGTGTCAGAGCCACCTTATTATTCCTGAGTATCCCCCAGCATTCACGAGTTATAAAGCTGTCTCTGCTGCAGCTGAAATCGGTTGGAATGAGACTCAGTGCTAGGAGGGGACTCCCAAGCACAATGCAAGCTGCAAGGGAATCAGCTCCGTGGGTGACAAGGTAGGTCTCCAGCTCATCCCACGAGCATCCCAGGCAAGGGTGCACTAACTACTGCCCTCCTCTGGCCCTCTGCGGAGGACACCCTCTCTTGGTTTCACCCTGAGGCTTCTGTTTTAGTAAACAACTCCTGATGGCCGGATTTACCTACTGGAAAGAAGCTTTACAATCAGTGCTGCAGAACCTGCATCCTTTCCCCGAGAGGTGCCAACACCACTCTGGTCCTGAAAGGACACATTTTTTGATGGACAGTGAAAGGGCTCCCTGTCTGCCTGGCCCCTAAGGGTGCCCCAGCCCCTATGGAATGCCCTCTTGGCCCCAGCACCCCAGGGGCGCACCTATACCTGGGGACAGGTCCCCCAAACAGAAACTAGAAGCAGCCAGCCCAGGCTGGCCAGAAGCAGTGGAGTTTTCTGGGATGTAGGGATGAAGCGTGTTTTGAGGCCCATGCAAGTCATGCTGGAGGTTCCTGGGCCCTGCAGTTGGTTGGCATCCCTGGGACATGTGCCTTGTGATCATGGCCCTTTCTGCATTATGGTTAATGTAACAGGATGAGAGAAACCACAAAGTACAAAAGCTACAGGGGACTGAGCCACGTACTCATGCCCCCTGTAAGCACTAGAAAAAGACATCTTTAGCAGAAACACATGTAATCACAAGAAAGGGTGGGGGCTCTGGAAGATCAAAGCCCCTCAGCTGTGGTGCACGATCCACAAACAGGATAATCCCCCAGATATCTGGGACCAAGCAAGAGATGAGGGAGCAAAGCGAGCCTACTTGTTTGAACTGAGATGTTTCTTTCAAAAGGGAATACAGAGTGACATGATCCAGCTACAGCTTAGGAAGCTTACGGTTTAATCCTCCCCCTCTGGGGGCTGGACTTAAACAGGCGCTGAGGTACACAGGTGAGCTGCAGCAGCACCCCGACTCCTTCCCAGGGAGTCCCCACAGCCCCTTCCTCCTCCAAGAGAGCAGAGTGACCTCCTGCTCCCCCGCTGGCCTCTACCAGGACATCTACCCTGTGTTGGGCCCCTGTGCTATGACGCTGCCATCAGGTACCAGTTTCTGTAAAACATTGCAAGGGAGACCTAGATGGTGCCACGTCCTAGCATCCTGCGTACACGGAAGGTGCCCAGCCAGCAGATGTCCTGCCACAGACGTCTGCGAGAGAAGGGGGCCTGCTTAGGTTTCACGGAGCTCTTTAAAAAGAGCAGATGGCTGAGGAGCCAAGGCAGAAAGGTCCGCCAACTTCATTTCACTAAGTCCACACAGGTAAAAGCTGTGAACCCACCAACTGCCAAAATAACCAGCATCCTTCATGCATACACGTTTGTGCTGGTGACTTCACTGGAGTCCTGCTGGGGGTACCCCACACTTCCAGATTCCACCCAGATCAACCTAGCCAAGTGGGGTTGTTCATCAACTCCGAAAGCAAGAAGGTAGGAAATCATCAGCCAGGTCAGATGATAAATACAAATACCAGAGGGGAGGCAAAGTACCAGTTATACTTCTTTCAGGATTCAATTATGGCACTTTGAAGTTCAGGCTATTTGCATTTTAATAAAAGCCAGAAAGCAGGAGACAGCTATATAACTGCATATTTCTTAGAAATAAGATGGGAGTATCCATTTCAGTATAACCCTCAAAGCAGAACTGGAAGAGCCCGACAGTTAATTGCCAAAGAGGGGCTCATCTTCCCTAATTTCCATACTGCAACTATAAACTAAATGTACCCACAGTGAGGGTGAGCTGGTAGTCCCCTCAGATCCTGTAATGGATGTCAGCTTGATTCACATTCAGAGAGGAAGAAGAAACCCAGACAGTGGTTGCCTTTTTACACTGATGGTCGCACACAGAGTCAGAGGAGGAGGAATCCATAAACCCCCTCTCCCAGTCCAGGGCAATCTGGCTGTGAGCTCAGTCTGCCCTGCATTTATAAACGTCTGCTCCATGCATGGGACATGAGACTCTGCTGAGGTTTACACGTCCCTGGAACTAAAGAGTTAGAGTTGCATTCAAAGGCTGAATTCTAAAATATAGGGTCAATCAAGTGTTTTTTTTTTTTTTAAATAAAAGGTACAGGACAAATCTTTCCAAAGAAGAATTTCCAAATAATTGAATTTGATTAATTTTTTAAAATTAAAAAGTAAACTAAATGAACCATTTTTGAAGCCACAAAGTAGAAGTCACAAATATAAAATATATTCTCATTCTTTTTCAATAATTATTTTCCCTAAAAGACTTAAAGGAACAGCTTGAGTGACTGGCTAACTGCTAATTTAAAATCTCTTTTTTAAACTACCCCGTATTTCCTCTAACAGTATCATTTTGAATTTGGAGAAAAGTTACAATTTCTTATATTGAATGGGTTTGTCTGGACCTAGAAAATAAATATGGTGAACTGAAATAAAAATATAGGAAGGTTTCCCACCAGAAAACCCAGCTTGGGTGCTCCACACGGAAACCAGGAACATGCACCGGGGCCACACTAATAAACCAGCTCTGCCCTAGACAGCACCTGCCCTAGACAGCAGCACCTAAGCAGCAACAGCAGCTGCCTCCCAGCCCTGCGCCAGGGCATGCCCGACACCCCCTGGCCCATGCCACCCTGGTCTCCAGGACACGCCAGAGAGAGGCCAGCCCACATGTCACTAAGACTTTACCAAGGGCTCTCCAAGCCATATGCAAAGGCTTAGTGGGACGTCAAGCTTTTTATTATTATTAGACTTACTACAAATTAGCTACATCAAAACGAATTTCTACCTTTGGCTTTGAGTAAACCTTTCTCAGGAGCCTTCGTAATATGGCCAAGTTAACATTTTTTCTTCTGATAAGCTTTTGTAAAAGATATTTATACAACACCCAAAAGTCCAAAATATCATTAACAAAGGGGAAGGAGCACAGCACTCATTATTGGAAACCCACCATCTCCGGTCAGAGCTAAAATTGTTAAGTGCTGATAAAGCCCAACATCTCTCAGCTTCCAGCCATGAAGGGGCCCCTGGAAGGCACCAGGCGGCCTGGGCAGAAGGCTGGCGGGGCGGGGGGGGGCACCTGAGAGGCTGGGAGGTGACACACAGCACACAAACAGAAATGGCACTTATGAGTCAGGGCTCTGGGCAGCTCCACCCTGCTGAGAAAGAGAGGACTCGGAAAGGGCCACCCCGGTGTGACGGAGGCAGAGCTGAGGCCCACAAGCAGCAAAAGGGCAAAGGCCAGGACAGTGGAGCCTGGAGAGCTGACTTCATGTCTGCATCTGTGTCACACCAGGAAGGAGCTTGGCAAAGTCCCTATGAAGCCCACAGCCTGATTCTTCACCCGCATCTGTGCCCGTTGCCTTGAAAATATGGCTCTTCTCAGAAACGTGTGGCTGGCATCTTGATACCCCCAGTTCCCCACGGAGACTGCACAGTGACGGAGGGGATTCTATACTGGTACTGGCAGCAAGGAGAGGCCCAAGTCTTAGGGGATGATAGGAAGCCCAGCAGAGAGTCAATTTACAGGCAGGGAGAACGGGTGGGTGCCAGGCAGTGCCAGACCACAGCTGCCTGGAAGCTGTGGCCCCCTGCTGCCGTCCCCCATCAGCTCAGTCACTTTCCACTTACACAACACTTAGGGTTTCAGGAGCATGGACCTAAAACCAGTGGGAGCCTAAAGCCAACATTCCTCACAGGATAAGAAACAATGCATGAAACTATCCTGCAATTCATAGGTAACTAACGCGCATAATACACATAATTGGCTGGGAAATTTTAATGCTAAGTCCCACCTATAATACAATAGAGAATTTAAGACAGTGGGCTAGAATACATTCATATGGAGTTCCAGGCCGACAAGCTGAAGGCTGAGTATCCCCTAAGATGTGACCCTGAAGCAGATAACCTGCAGAATCCCCAGGAACACCACCCTAGGAACACAAATGGCAGCAGACGTGCCTCGAGGCACCTGGACCTACTCACTGCTGTGCAGCTTTCCTGCAATGGCAAACAGCTCTTGGAAAAATTCAACAAAACAGTCTTCTCAGATTTATTGGGGGGCGGGGGTCCCATTCCCAGGAACCCCGGTACGTATCAAACTTCTTCATACACCAGGGCTGGGCTCTGAGCTCAGGCACTGTGCATGACTTTCCACTGGACACACCTCCCGTGGGCACAGTGCTCCTGGGCCCCACCAGCCCCCAGCCTGGAGCACCTCCTGTGACAGTGACATGGACATATTGGACAAGCAGCTCTCGCCTGGTGAGACCTGACACCACGTGATGTGCCCTCTGGAGGGCAAGGTCACCACTGTAAGCTGAGGTCGGTGGAAGTTGTTTACTCAGCTATCAGAGCGTAACAGTCACTTCTGCCGCCACATGTGTGTACCTGGAATGCCTCTCCGCAGCCTCTCCTCGCCTGCCCTCTCTCTTAGGAACATTCGCCTTAATTTTGGATAAGCACAAGTTTAAAAGACCAGGGAGCCCAGAGCCAGGGTTCTAAGCCTCACATTTCTGCTCAGAATGGCTGTGAACCACACTCCCAATGCTAGAGCTACCTCATCTGAGCGCTCTGTCATAACTGACATAGAAAAACAGGCACATTTGACTAGCTCACTGCTCACACCTGAAAATCACAGTAAACATAATGAGCAACTTTGGTCATTTGACCCTGAAGAGGGCACACTAATCCCAGATGTGCCAACTGATATAACAAAGCCTTCCTGCACCACTTTGGGGGCCTTGGGAAATAGTCCAGACTCATACAAATATCAATAGTTGCATTTTTAATAAAGGATCCTTAAAAGTTGCCCAATTATATCAACTAGAAACTATTTAAAGCACATAAAACGTTAACTCTGTACTGTGAAGAAGGACGAGATCATGTCATAGCCAGGAAAATGGATAGGGCTTGAGACTGTCATGTTAGTGAAATAAGTCAGATACAGAAAGTGAAATATGTGTGGTTTCTCTTATAGGATAAACCAGAAACACAAATGAGTAACACAAAGGAGAGACAGCAGGACAGGAAAAGGTAAGCTTCTTAGAGATGGAGAGAGAGAGAAGGGGATGGGGAGGGAAAAGGGAGGGAGGAGGGTAAAGAGAGAGTCTGAAGATGACCAGGATATGCTGTAAGCACCAATCCCCCCAAATAAATTTAACTATGAGGTATTACAAACACATACTAATTAAAAAAAAAAAACCCTCAAACTGCATGGCTGCACGATATATACACTTGTCTACTGTATATTAAAGCAATATAACATTGTTTTGAATCACAAAAAAAACCAAAAAATAAAAATAGAGGTTAAAAATCCTTTGTCCGTGTAAACTAGTATTTAGACAATGGCATCACACACACACACAAACTCTCCACACTGTGCATCGAGTCCACAAGAAATACAACTACACAGGACGCTGTCAAACGTCTGTACACTGTGCTGGTGGCAGAGGGAGATTACCGAGGCCAGGGCAACAGAGACTAGCGATTTTTGCTAACAATGCTTGGGAAAGCATGAAAAACTTAAAATAGCTTCCAGCCTTCTTTGTGCACAAGAATATAAAACAAGAGGCACAGTGAAGGTTACTTCTTAACTATAGCCTATGGCAAAGATATAAAGAAACTGAAACCCTCATCTATCATTTGTGGGAATGTAATATTTTCCACTTTGGAAAACAATGTGGTAATTTCTTAAATCGTTAAATCCACTGTATGAGTCCTAGGTATGTACCAGAGAGAACTGGAAACACATGTCTGTGCAGAAACCTGCAAGAGTCTCACAGCAGCATTATTCATGATGGCCTCAGGCAGGAAACAACCCCAAGGTCCATCTGCCTCAATCTGCCATACAATGGATCTGCCATACAATGGAATACTATTCAGGAATAAAAAGGAACAAACTACCAATACACATTGTGACACAGATGGGCCTTAAAGACATGCTAAGCAAGGGGCAGGGGGATTTAGCTCAGTGGTATAAATGCCTGCCTGGCAAGCGCAAGGTCGCAAGTTCAATCCCCGGCACCAAAAAAAAAAAGACATGCTAAGCGAAAGAGGCAAACATGCAAGACCACATATTTCACCTTGGGCAGAAAATGCAAATCTAGGAGAGTAAGATGACTAGTTTCCTCTGGCTGGATCAGGGAGCAATGGCGGGGTCAATTACTGGGCACTGGAGATCTTTCTGGGATGGTGGAAATATACTCAAACTGGATGGGACAATGGTAGCACTACTTGGCAAGTTTACTAAAAATCCGTGAACTGTTATGGTGTATAAATTACCTCTCAAAGCTGCTGAAAACATACAGAGACACACAGGGAATACACAGTGGGCAGCTGCGAAGTGTTCAATCTGTGTTTTGGTTGTGCTTCTTACCTCCCTGACTTCAGGGTGGAAAAGATGACATCAGTCCATTAGCACCATGAGAACGCAGAATTCTGCTATTCGCTTTCCTCCTAAAGATAATAAGAGAGCATGGGGGAGAGGGAGGCATGTGCAGAGAGCAAATAAATCTGCTCTTTCCCCATTACAGAGTTCAAGCCAGGTCAGGGCCCTATTAGACTGGAACCACGTGGCACCTTGTTATCACTGGCACAGCCAGCAGGGACCCTGCCGGGCCAGGAAGGGACAGAGCCCCTGGATGCTGTGACCACCGCACTGTGAACACATGACTTTAAAAGGGGCAAAGCTGAGGAAGACATCTGGCCCAAAGACAATAGTACTCTGAGAAATTAGGAAATGACAGACTAGTGCAATTCATATATTTACCTCATGTGACTTAAAATCTAATACTGTAAGCTGTAAAAGCCCCCAAGTTGGCTTTTTTCTTGTTAATGTAACTATCAACTTAACAATCAGGTATAATTAAAATATCAGCAAGGCAGGCAGGAGCCAGGCTCTTTCCCCTGCCCCGCCCACCTCCTGACAATTAAGTCCCACCAGAGACTCCGGACACTCCAGAGCACCTGCCCCTCCCCATCCTCGGGACAGGGCCACAGTGCCACCCTTGCTGCTGCTGTGGACAGGAAGCTGCGCTGAGCCACGTCTGCAGTGGCCATGGCTGGCGGTGCTCAGTGGCAGAGGCTGCAAGGGGCACAGGAGAGGAGCGCAGGGAAACGGCATCCTGGCAAAGAGCAAGGCCATGCCAGGTGGTCTCTGGAGTTTCCGACCACCACAGCCAGGGCCCCAGCCAGGACTCCCGAGGGCAAGCGTCTTAGGACCTTCTTAGAACTGCTGAGACATCAAGCTTTGTTTAGGCAAAACAACGTATTCCAGAGTACATGGCTGATAAGAGGACCCATTTGATAGACATAATTTGCAATTATTTTTAGTCAAAATTGACAGAGCAAATTCCATCTTATAAGAAATGAAATATTGTGGAAAAGAATAACAAGCAGGAAATCGGAACTGCTATATTTATCCTCTCCTTCCCTGCCCCCAAGTATTTCCTCTATTTTGGGAAGAAAGCAAGTATTTTGCGTCCCAATGTCCCTCCACCCAGAGACACTGGGGCAAATAAGTGGCCGATGGGCTTCACTGGCATGGCAGGTCATGTGCCTAGGCCCCGAGGACACAAATGCCACCGTCTTTGTGTCCAAAGAGTCACATGAACACCAGACAGGAAAGTGCTGTGGCCACTGGCCCGGCGGCACCACCCTTGACCTGTGAAAACCTCCGTCACTCTCCTTGCTGATGGACAGGAAAAGCACCACCCAGGAGAAGCTGCAGCGAACATCCCCGAGGCCCCCCGCACGGCCCCTCACTGGGCAGAACCCAGAACCGCTGTCCTCCGTCAACCGGAGTCAGAATATTCAAAGAATGTCAAGGACTGCTGGACATGACCGGTGGCATTTTCTCATGATTCACCCTCCAAGTTTCCATCTCACATTTTTTTTCCCTCTCATTCCTTCCTCTGTGTTTTAAAATAAACTTCACATGAAAAAAGCAGGGATCAGGTAGAGAAAAGCAGCAACCTGCCTCAGCTGATAGAGCTGGCTGGCTAAGGAAACATTTGACATGAAAATTATCCTACATAAAAAAATAATTTCTTTCCCCATAAAAAATTCAAGCAAGCTCATAATTTAAAGGGCATGTGGAGTTTCAATCCTTAGCAATTAGGAAGCTAGCATCAGTCCACTGGGCTTTATCCAATGACCCTTTTAACTACTTGAAAATGATGTCTGATTATCAAGTAATGTTACAGTTTATCTATAAAAACTTCTTTCTAAAAATTATCGATCCTTCCTTACATAACCAAGGCCATTCTGAGAAGCCTTTCTAAATGATGCATAACCCATTACTCATAGTTGAGAGAAATGCTGGGCCATTTCTTCAGAGTCTAAGTGGGTTTCTGTTAGTAAATCTGTGCTTAGGGAAACTTATTAACTGTTCCAAGCCAATTGTACATAAAAATAATTATTGGAAACTCAGGCCTATAGCTGTGGGGGTGGGAAAGTGGGGATGGATGGACATCTCGGCACTTGCTTTTCAAAGCTTCTTGGAATTCCTTCAGTGTTCAGGACACCAACAAGTACTATAGTTGTAGAAAATCAAAACTTGGTAAAGTGAGCCAAGTCCTCAACCAAAATCAGTAACACAGCTCCAAGGACTTCACCTAAAACCCTCTTTGGAGGAATCCAGTGAAAACTTACAACAGACCCCAAGGCAGACTTGCATACGCCCCAGTCTGGTCCTCTATTCTGTTTCCTGGGTCAGCATGGGAGCCAGGCGCGCCTTGTGGCTGGGACACACCAGAGAGAATGAACGGGCTGGGGTGTGAATCTCAACACTGGGGACATTTCAGCCGGCCCCAGATGCCACCCCATTGCTCCAAACCCACACTCTCAGGGTCACTCTTCCTGTGACCACTTGCCCCATTCTGTCCTCCTGGTTGTCAGGGTTCCTTCTGTTCCCATAACATAGCAGAGTCACAGGACCTTAAAACCTGAAAGCAGTATTCAAAAAGCTCATCACTGATAATATTAACGACCGTGAGCACCTACTCAGCAGCAGCTCTTTGCTGATGAGGAAACTGGGGCTCACATAGGCAAGTCTCTCCAAAGTTTAAAAAAAAGCTAGGAAAGGGTGAAAATGGGATTCCAAGCTGCTTGTCTGGTTATAAATTCCATGTCATGTATGACTACGAAAGGGAGGAAAAGACTTTAGATTCCAATTTAATTCTCATAGCTCAGATGACCTGCAGCGTCATGTGCAGCCGCCTTCAGAGTTCTGTGGAGAGAGAAGTTAATGGAAACCACACATATTCCGGGAAGAAGAAAATGAAGCGTCCACCCAGGCAGATTAATGCTACCCTTGCTAACAAAACTGGAGTTGGAAGTAAAATGTTCTCTACAAATGAATAGTTTTTACTGGGCTATTATTGTTAAAATAGCTACTTCATTTTAATTCAACATTATTTCTAATATAATGTTAAACTATACTACAATAAAGTATCTTTAAATAAGGAAGTATAATGCTGCAAACCAATTTTTTTCCCAGAGGAAAAAGTCCCACCAAGACCATTACAGAGATACTTCCTTTATTCTTAATCTTCGCATAAAGGACACGGCTCAAACTCCAGAAGCCTGCATCACTTAGAAGACCGGTAATGAGGGTGCTGAAGTCCTCACAGATTAATAACGGGCCCCCTCCTTTCTCTGTAACAATGCATATGACCTTAAGGCAGGTTTACTAAAAAAAATTAAAACTGAGAAGTTACAAATATCTGCTCAAAATCTACATCCAGAGTGAGAGATCCTGTAGCAAGTTTGAGTTCCTCCCTCCTGTTATTACCATCAACTCCATCGGGAGCTACTTGAAGTTAAGCAAAACTAAGCAAGAAGCAATCATCTTTGGCCTTCTTTTCCAGAGCCTAGCTACACCTTCAGTTTTTCCACAGGACCTCCGCTAAGTTGGCTCATGATGACAGTGACTTTGCATGACACATGGGGCAATTCTCTAGGCGCTAAGGCCTTGGTCTGTCAGCCTCTGAGTCAGAGTCAGATGCCAACGGTCCCAGCTCTGGAAATAGTACCTTTCGATTCAGTCCAAGATGGGACACTGTGGTCACACAGCAGGCCCCGGCCCAAACCTCAGCCAGTGACACTGTGTGTTATGTCTACACTTGCATGCCTGCAAGCAAGCACACATGCTTGGTACACATCACATTGAGACCTCACTAATCCTCTGATGGAAGATATTTCAGCATTATTTAGATTCATCATATGGTAACCTGGTGCTCTCTGATTAGGTGACACTACTAAGCCACTGACTTAATCTCTGAGGCCGACTCTAAGGGTGCCAACATTTCCAATGTAGGCATATCAGCACCTTCCACACTGCTGGAAGGGAGGGGAAGAGCAGGCCTTCTGGGGTCTCAATGAGCTCAGGCCCATCCTTTCTGTTCTCGTGACCATGCAGGAAACTATCCTACGTCTGCCAGGTGTGCTGCACAGAAAACACAGCCACTGTTCCCCTAAACCACTCTGCTACCCCCCACCTTGCCGCCAGTCCCCCCAGAGAGTCCTGGAATGAGGCTTTCAGAACCCAGGTGCAGCCTTCATTTAATCAGCTCTGATTAAATGTGGGGACAGGGGTTTGACTTGTCCAGTGAGCAAACCAGATGAAACATTAAAATATTTCACTTAACTCAGTTTGCAATATATCAAGGAATGAACATGCATAAATATGGAATGCAGCCTTGCATTCAAACACCTAGGTATCTGGACCACTTAGGTTTAACTTTAAAAACACCCTGTACTTTTATGTCATAGTTGATTGGTCTGTGATGCCTAGGTATCTGGATCACACTTAGGTTTAATTTTAAAAACACACAGTATTTTTATGTCATAGTTGCTTGGTCTATGACAGATGTCACAAAAACTTCAGATAATCTGTGTCTTTTAAAGGCACTGGTTTAAGGGTCAGGGATATAGCTCAGTGGCAAAAGCACCTGCTTGGCAAGCACAAGGTCCTAAGTTCGATTCCCTGTGCCAAAAAATAAATAAATAAAGGCTCTGGTTTATTAGGTCAATACATGAAGGCAGTCAGCTGGGTCACAACAGAACCTGGGCTTGCTGTCTGCAACGACTGTACACTCGAAAACTGACCCTATGTACCGCAAGCAAGCCATGATGGAAAGGCCCTTGGTAAACTGAGAAAGGACCCTCTCCTTGAGGTGGCCATATAGGGTGTGACCTGGAGGCTGCCCAGACTTCTTCCTTCACTTCTCAGTATCCATGACCCGTAACACAAGCCTAGCCTCACCTGTCTCCTCGCCTAGAACCCAAAGCTGCTTTGTCTCCAGACTCTGCATGGGGAGTTGCCCAAGTGGGTGGCTGGAAAGACCAGTAAGGGGACCAGGGGACTTAGGTCTGGACCTGGGCCAGCACATGGTCTATGCACTATATGGTCAGAACCTCCATGCTTTCACTTGCAAAATTAAGGATTTGAAATGGAGACACTTGTAAGGCTTTCCCAAGGTTCACAACCCCAGTGCTCCACAGCTTCTCCAATGCAGTGGTCAGCTGAAGCTTCAGCTGTTGGCCTTGCCCTGTAATGACCCCCATCCCTCCTCCTGGCTTAAGCTCAGTACCCAAATGTACTTAAGATCTCAGGAAGCTGTTTCAACACAGTCACAAACACACTCTCCCAACTGCCTGCTGCACAAGTTTTCCAGTTATTTGGACAGATCCTTGTTATTGATGATTTTCTTTTCTGAAGTTGCCTTAATGTTTTAGTTCTTCTCGATGTTTTGATGGACAGCAGCATGGTGCCAAGATGAGACTTCCCCAAGTCCAAAACACTATGTTCTCTAACAGTTAGAAACTCAAAGTGACCAAGAATTTAAGGGAAAATAATCACAGACATCTAGACTTCATTTTTGGTCTTAAATTATAATGTTGCCACCTTGTGCAATGCAAGATAATAAACAGCTAAAATCTTTTCTTACACAGAAAACTGCAAATGATGATACAAGAAGTGATGGGCCCAGGATTAAGAGCCTTTCACTAGCCAGGTATTTGTATAAGCTCCAAGGTCCTACACAAAAGGAAAAGCAAAACAAGTTTGGATAAAAGAAAGAGAGACCATTACTTACTGAGTATGAAAAATGATTACAAGTCCATTTAAAATGGAAGTTTGCTAGAAAGCAAATCTTATCAATAGCCTGAAAATACTTTTAATCTAAAATGATGACACTTCATCCCACTAAAATGGATAAAGTGAAGAGAGAGGCAAAGGAAATGATACAGCAGCTCTAACAAACATTGTTTGTTTTCTTGACTAAAGCCAGGACACACAAATTTGTAAAAGTACTATTACTACATCTGCTGCTGGCCAAGGAACAGTTATAGCAAGAAACCAAGGTTGATTTTTAAGTCTATAAATGTGAGAATGTTTTCCTGCCTCCCTGTCATGGAGGAGATAAAACCCAATGAATGGCTTCACTTGCCACATGCCACCAGGTAATCACCCTTGCATGTCCTTTTCTGAAGAGGTGGTGCCCTAAAATGTATTAAGTATTTAGGGAGCGCTGGCTGCCTTGGCGGGGGTACCCACCTAGCCCCCAACTTGCACGGGGCCATCCCTCCCAAGGCAGAACACATGGTCTGGGGGGCCAGATGAGGCTGAGCATACTCCTGCAGAAAACGAACCCCATTTCATCAGACGAATTCCAGAGAGGATTAGAGTGGATATTTTTAAAAGATAAAAATAAAGCCACACCTAACAGTGCCACAAGGACACAGAGGGCTCTGAGTCAGAATGAAAGCAAGTTGCTACAATTCCAACTGAGGCGGGAGGGTTCTGGGTGTAGTGACTCACTGGGGGATCTTGGGTGAGACACTGAGACTTCCCACTTTCAGGGCCAGTGTTTCTGACCTGTGAAATGGAGGACAAAAGCATAATTAGGGGATGTACACGCTTTCAGAGCTGCTCTGGAAATAGAAATATTAAGTACTAAAAAGTGAGGTTGCACACTCACCAGAATGGCTAAGATAAGTAAGTGTAACTGTACTGAGCCAAAGAGGTGGAGGGACTGGAAACCATACACAATGCTGGTGAGAAGGTCAGCTACCTCAGAGGACAGCTTAGCTGTTCTTCAACCGTTAAACACACGACTGTCCAATGGCCAAACCATTCCAGTCCTAGGTGCACACCCCAAGAGAAATGAAAACAAGTCTATACCACAAGTTATACCAATGGTCATAGAAGCATCATCCATAATAGTGTAATGATCAAAAGCTGCAAAACACAAAAACAAACAAACAAAAAAAACCCTAGCATCTGACAACCAATAATAAAATGTAGCATATCTGTACAATGGAATACTATTTTACAAAGAATTGCTGATGTTTGAAAATTGCTGAGACTCAAAACACTGTAAGTGAAAGAACCAGATCCAAAAGACCAACTCTGGTGTAATTCAATTTCTATCAAACTTCTAGAAAAGGCTTAACCTATAAAGTCACAAAGCAGGTGAGTAGTTTGAGAGCAGGAAGGGGGATTGAGGACAGATGATGACGGAATTCTGTGGGTGACGGAAGCATTCTAAGGGTGGGTTGTGAGGCCGGGGATGTCGCTCAGTGGTAGAGCACTTGTCCAGATACATATACATGAAATCCTAGGCTTGGTCCCCAGTGTGACTCCTCCTCAAAACTGGAGGTTAACAGCTGTACAACTGAGTCTCTTACAACCCAACAAACTATAGTATACAGATGATCTTTATAGGTACATATATATTTAAGAAAAATTCAGAACCACTATCTTTTGTTAGCAATGGGAGCCCTCAGCATTCATCTTTATTGTCCCGAGTACATGTTGACGGTACATCTTAAAACTAAAGTTTGTGTATATGTAATAGGGAGTGGAAAAAAAAGCCCAGCCCAAATTGTGTATGAACAGAATCCAGAGGCAGGTCTGTTTCTTTTCCAAATTCTTTCTGGGGTTCCTGTTTAACATCTCATGCCTTTTATAGCATTTTTTTTTTCTTGGACACCAAACTAAGGGTAGAAAATTCCTCAAAAAATTAATAGCAGAAGCTTTATCATTTGTAGTTACGTGAGGCAACATAAAATGACTACCACTATCTTGTCTATGAAAATGTAAGAAAGCACATATTCTATGACCACTTTTTCCCATTTCCCTTGGCTTCCATGGTATTAATTATTACATATCATTTGTTTCTCTTTTTACATGTATAAAAATCTGACTCTTCATAGATGTGTAGCTCCCAAAAGCCAAAATGTCTTCATTTACAGGAACATACATTAAAATGTTAAATGTCTTGGAGATCTATGTCCATTTGTTCTGCAGCTTCAGAAAGATAAAAGAAGTATGCAACTGTTTTTTTTTAAAAAAAAATACCTTTAAAAAGAAAAGCTGAGGTCATGCTATAGCTATGGTCCTGAAAACATCTGGGACATTTTTTGAATGACAACACAACATCAAAAAATCACAAGAGACTGAAACTCTGGAACTCCTCCATGAGTAAGCCCAAGAGCCTGCTTAGCACATGGAATCAGGGACACAGAGAAAAAGTTCCACTAAATACCCGCTGTCTGTGTCTCACAAACATGCCCAACTCAAGTCTGTTTGCCTATTATAAAATGAAGCACTCTACATTTCTAAAAACAAAAGACTTTAAAAGATACCAAGATAGCAAAGTAGTAAGTTTTAAATATTTTACCTAAAATATTTGATATGGTTCCAAATCTATGCTGTAAAATACCAAAAAAGTTACTCTCATTTCACACATCAGGGAAGGAAAGCTCAAATGCCAAGTAACAAAGGGGACAGTGAGTCACAATAAGACATATTAAAGTAAGATTATTGAAATCTAAGGAACATATATGGAAGACCAAGCTACTCCAAGGAAAAGAAGAACAGCATTTGACTGTGGGGGAAAAAAATAGAGTAACATATTTAGAAAACTGAAATAAAATCAAAGTCAAGGATTTTATAGCTAGCTGAAATGACCTACTGGAGTAGCAACAAACTTAAAGGCACACAGGAAGCCCCAAGCTCTTCCTGATAAATCTACCTCAGGACTAGCCTCAGAAACCAAAATGACTGCCAAGATATCAGTGGGCAGACAATGAGCACGTAATACAGACTTGCCTGCAGACTTCAACTGTGGTTCTGTAAGGACACAATACAGTGTAAGTAGTGTCTATCAGTATTGGCAAACCTTTAGCACGCCTGCCACAGAGGGTTGTTTGTTACCACTGGAAGCTCTGAAAGGTCTGCCATCACTGGTCTATAGGCTCCAGGATAGACACCCATCAAAGGCAGCAGCATGGAAGGACTCTATCAAAACTACAACCAGCTTATTAACTGTCTCATAGGTATTAATCTAGAAGTAAGAGAAACGATTGCAAGCCAATGTTAGAAACTAAAGAACAAAGTAGCAAATAATACTATTTAATTTCTCAACAGCTCACAGTAAGGAATTAATATTAATAAGCAAAGACAACTATTAGGAAAAAAACAGAAAACCTTCCACATACCAGAATAGGACAAAAATAATTAAATTATATAAGAAATCAAAGCCAATCATATTGATTTTACCAATTAATATACATTGGCTCAACTAGTCTATCAAATACAAGGATCTTCAGAGAAAAACAAAAGTCAAGGACTGAGGAGCAGGGTCCATGGTAGAGAATCTGCTGAGCAATGTGTGAAACCCAGGTGCCATCTCCAGCACTGGGGGGCAGGGGGGCCCACAAGGAAGGGGCAGAGCAGAAATCAGCATCTGGTCCTCTTGTCTCCAAGCTCTCTCTAGGAGGGATGAAAGAGATCGTCCACAATAAAACCAGGAAATCTAACCACATACACTTTAACAAAAACTTGCATCATTTAAATAACTAAAATTTTACTGTCAGTAAAAAATTATAAAACCCTTGGGCCAGAGATTTAGCTCAGCGGCATAAGCACTTGCCTTGCAAGTACGTGGTCATGAGTTCAATCCCCAGTACAAATAAATAAATAAATAAAAATTATAAAACCCCTATAGCCAAGTATGAGTTTATAAAAATGAATACATTTTTGTGGGATTCATTCATCTAATTCATAAAGCAAATATCTGATGAAGTTCTTTTCCTCCTCTCCTCCACCTCACCCCACCCATACTAGCTACAGAATAGAACCTAGGGCCTTTGCACTGAGCAATGACTCGGTTCCTTTTTATTTTTGACACTCAAGCTCACTAAGCTGGTAAACTGCCCAGGCTGGGCTCAAACATGCAGTCTTCCTGCTTCAGTCTCCAGAAGTTCTTTTCTAATTGCTGGGGATTTAATGTTGAGTATCATATTTCTTATGTATCTGCAGAGATCCAGAAATATGTGAGACACATGTCACCTGGGCTTACGTCCATGCTAGTTAGGCCTCTCACAACAGAAGATGAATGTAAACAATGGCAGGTCACAGCCCACTATGACCCCAGTAGGTGCTACTAAAAATAATGCATCTTGTTAGTGCCAGGAGACCAGGCACAAAGCAGCAGCTCATCAAAATGCCTAAGATGAGAATGACTGCCCAATAAAGTATTCTCTCTCAGGCATGAAACCAATGCTGCCTATAAAAGTAACTGAAAATCCATGAAAATTTTCTCTTCTGGCCTCCTTTTTCCAGCTGAACTCATGAAAATGGCTTTCATGTTTCAGGCATGAAACCAATGCTGCCTATAAAAGTAACTGAAAATCCATGAAAATTTTCTCTTCTGGCCTCCTTTTTCCAGCTGAACTCATGAAAATGGCTTTCATGTTTCATGGCATAGAAGAGCTGATGGCTGTTGGCATCCAATACACTAAAATCAACAACAGTGTAATTATCTGCACACTTTCAAGTGTTTTCAAAATTCATGCTGGCTGGGATTTTCCTATTTTAGCAATGTGTGCTTTATGCTGGTGGTCTAGGACTGTCAATAACCTGACAAAAAAGAATCTTAAAATCTTGCCCAAAGCATGTTTGTCTATAGCAATTATTTGACTCGGATGGACCTCACCCACTTTCACGGAGTGTTTGATGCAGTCTCTCAACATCCTGATGTCACACTGCTAGTGGTGACACTACTTTAATGGTACATCAGCTGCTCCATGTAAAGCACTAGGAACAAGGCTTGACACATGGTAAGTGTTAGCTGTTAGTATATTAATAGTTCCATTCAAACATTCTTTTTAAAATATGTGAATAAGTCTGCGAGGGTTACTGGATGACTATACTTTAATTTTTGCCATTATGTTAGTTGAAAATAGGAAGGAATTTTACATTTAGAATTCTCCAAACATTTTTTTTTAATTGCAGATTCTTAAAAAATAAATCTCTGGAACAGATGAAAATGTAATGGCATAAAATTATACAGATCAGACTTCCTTCTTGTGGCTACCAAAAATACACTTATTAACAATTCTTCCTATGTCCAGCTTTGAAAAGAAGAAGAAATAGGGAAAAAAAATCTAAGATTTATGAAGCCTAATCTAACTTGAGATGTGCATACAGAGGATTTAATATTTTTGTTAAGGATTTGTAAGAAAAAGACTCAACAAATAAGACTGAAATATGAATTCTAAATGTTCTGCAATAAAATAAACTGCGTATTAACAGTACTATAATTATTCCTTTTGTTTGGTTTCTTTGTAATTACTTTTAATAAATTGCTCTGCCTCCCCTCATCACTCAAGTAAGTTGTCATCCAAAGGCACAATCGGTACAACGCAGGACACAAAGCCACTCACAGAAGGGCGGGAGAGGAGGAGGAGGGTGGGCTGATGCCGCAAGAGCCGTGACTCACAAGATCCATGAGGCTTTTCCATGGAAATCAAGTATCAATGAAGCTATTGTACCAGATTATGGGCTATATAAATGCAGACCACTTATGACTTCTCACAGGGCTACGGTGGCTCTTGCTCTCAGAAAGAGCCACGGAGAGCCAGCCTGGGGAGCCACACCAAGAGAAGCCTGCCTCAGGTGTGAGGATGGGCTGCCTTGGTCCCCCACTGCTGGACACAGGGCTGGTACTCGTCAACTTGCGCCGTGCCAATGCTGAGCCACGGGCGCCGGTGGCTCTGGAGTCCAGCCCCAAATAGTCACTGTCTACTGTTACAGGTTCAAGGAAGAGCTAAGGAATTTTTATCTGTCTCAAATGTTGGTTTACAGAAATCCAAACTGAACATATAATAGGCTTTTGCTACAAAAGACCAACAGCAGTAAGGCACTTTGTTAAGTAGTTTAAAATGTGTACCTACCTTGATCACTTGGAATATTTCCAGTGTTAGCCTGTAATAAAAGTATCTCTCCCTTACAATATATAAAACTTAAAATGGAACAGTACATGGTGCCAAACACATAAACCTGGAATCCAGGCAGGATTTTCTACACAATTTTTAAAATAGTCTGTGAGTTATATTCCAACTAAGATTATCACTGACCATGGATCAGAGTCAAGTATGTAGAAATAAAAAAAAAAATGAAATAACAGTAGACTGAAAATACTCCATAATTTAGGAAGGATTATTACCACGAAGCAAAGAGTGCCAGTATTTCTTCCACACAGACTCAGCAAACACAACTCATCCTTTCCCCTCAGCTGAAATGACCACAGAATACCAAGGGGGTTCACACTTCTCACATTCATCATGTGAGATCTTTATGTTTCGCTGTGGATCTCTCCATGAAAATGTCGATAAATTTTAAATAATTTTATGCTCTACAGTATTGTATCCCAAGTCCTGGCAGAAAATAATTAAGGTAACCTTAAAAAGTGCTGTTGTTAGAAACTGCCCACACCAAGGGTGAGTTATGACTAACCGTTAACAGAGGTCAATCTTACACCGGACACTCTCCCGGAAACACACAGAGCACGTATGTAATACTGATCATTGAACTTTCAATGTTTTAAGAGTAAGCCAATGATTATCTCTGATACCACTGTGTGTGGTTAGTGATGACCAAAACTGAGCATGGTAAAATTGTTCTCTGTGTATTGTCATCAGATCCACAAAAACCAGGATGGGCTTTTGAAAAAATGGAATTTTCTTGCTTTAAAGGAATCAAACCTATTCACACATCCCCCTTAGGATGTACTATTTTAGAGCTTTTGTTATATTTTAATTTTTATAACATTGATAAATTTTATGTGTATATACTTATGAAAAATAGCCCTTAATTTCTGATTCTGATGCATAGCTTGCATTCATCTTTAAATAACTTAAAAGTAAAAAAAAGGAAAAAAAGGGTCGTTCCTCGTCCAAAGTCTATAGCCATTTTGTAAACTATTATTTTTAAAAACACATATACAACAACGCACTGTTGCGGTCACAACTGTTTCACATGCCCCTTGCAGAGTGACTGGTCCACTCACAATAGCTCTTTGTGCTGTCATACATGTTCTCCTTGCATTTCTGTTGCAAAAATTACTCAAACTAAATAAAAGGAGCTTGAAATAATGAAAAATGAAGAGTATCAGAATGGAAGGAGAAAAATGTCCCAAGACAGAAGCACAGAGACAAGTCTGTTATTTTACATGAAGAAAACAAAAACAGTATGAAAGAATTCAGTTATACCAACGAACAAAAAGCTAGAACACGAGGCTAAAATAAAATGGAAGTAAATGTCACAGGAAACTATGAGGAGATGTGTAAGAGAAGACGATGCATCTTCCGAAAGAGTAAAAATAAAGTTCTATTAAGACCGCATAGAAAGGCAGTGCAGTTACCTGGGGAGTGGGAATGATATGAAGCAGGAGGTACAGAGGCCAGCAAAGGCCAGCAGAGCATTTTAAATCACTTATCAGGGTAGTACATCTCACTCACCCAATTTACTTTATTTCATTATTCGTTATTTTAACCCACAGCTGAGCATAGGCTGAGTTTGTTTTGCTTCCCTTTCTGAGTTCACTGAAAAACTCAACTAGTATTTCAAGTTCCATCAAGCTATGCCTATCACTTAGCACCTTGGAGAATTTCTTTAAGGGAGGAAAACAAACATGTAGATGTTCTTTGCAAGCAGCCCCTTGCCTGTAAAGAGCCTGGCCTTTCACCACCTCTGTTTTCCTTTCTCAGCAGGTCAGAAGGTTCCGCTCTCCTCAAGGCAGTAAAAGTGGACCCTCCTATAGAAAGAAAAATGCTACAGGCCCCGCACAGTTAATACAGACAAGGCCTACAGACGCGGCAGATCCTTGGGGGCCAAAGGCAAGGGCAGGGGGTGAAAAGGAAGAGAAGTAAGGGCAAGGGAAATACAGTGGGCAACAGAGACAGAGCTGGACCTAAAACGTGTGCCGACCGCCAATGACTAGAGCTCACTTTTTTATTTGACAGTAATATAAAAAGAATGAAAGCTGGAAGAAAAAAAAAACACATTTTCACTTTAAAGTCGACAAAAGACACAGTGGTTGCATGAAAAATAAAAAGACAAAATGAATAATTTGCATCAACATATGGCACAGCAGACAGTTCTTAAAAAATAACTACAATCGATAGCGAGTTAACTGCCCAGGTTCCTACCCACAACACTTTCAAATCCTAGCAAAGGGTGGCAGACAACCCGGGTGGAACAGTGTGACCTGTGTTTCGGAAGAGGGGACACAGTTCTGCAGCTGCAGGACAGCTTCTCCACCTCTCCCAAGAGTCCCAGAGAAATATAACTGGCCCCTGAAATAGAACTCGCTTTGCCTCAGGAAGCTCCAAATCTGCTCTAGCTTGTGACGGGAAAACAGTGGGCAGAAGACTTGAGGGTGCTGAGAAAAACTAGAAGAGCCTGGGGCCGTCAGGGAGGAAGGAGGTGCCCTGCTGTGGGGGCGCTGAAATCGCCTTTTTGCCTCTTCCAGCTCCACCCTCCGCCAGCCAGCTCCACGCTTCACTCCTTGAAGTTCTCCACATCCGTCCGCACCCACCCAGTGCACACTCCCTTCAGGATTGCAGCCCATATTTTCTGGGATGGAAGGGCAAGAGATGCCTTCTTCTGGAAAGTTCTAACACAACGGGCTGTGACAAGACAACAGTCCTGTGACCAACTCCCATTCTCTGGTCTCCCCCAGTTCTCAGAAGACACTGGTCAGGTGATGGGCATCACAGATACAATTACCCCTAGTTCCTCTAGTTCTCAGAGTAATAACAGTAATAACACCCAGTAATTCACAAAGGTAACAGCTCCTCCTTCTTGACTGCATCCAGTATGCTAATCTTATTTTGGGTTTACAAAATAATAGCTACAAAATTTTTCTTTTAAACATTTGGTACCCCGTGACCCTTTTCTTCCCCCCATTCTTTAGCTATTTTATGGTCTCATTCATCACCCTGCAAACTTTGACGACGTGATAAATACACATAAGGAACCACAGCGTTCTGAGGTATGGTCCAAAAACTCAGGTCTGTTTGGAAGAACAATTTTTCTATCACTGTTTCACTGAGGTCGTGCACATGCCTGCCTGGTTAGAAGGGGAAGAACTGGGATACTCCTCCTCCTACACACTGAAAGTCGGAGGCTGGCTGCCTACAAACAGACACACTCCTAGGCCGGGCCTTTTTCCAACTCTCTTAGACCTGCCTGCGGTATCCTTAAGTGCACTCTGGAACTCCGGTATCACCTTCGTGATGGTGTGCTTTGTGCACACTGTCAGACACAGCAATCAATGCCCAAACTAAGGCAACTCATCCCAGACGCTGGCAGCAATGCTATCAGCAAGAATTTGGCTTCAGCGCCGGGCGTGAATCATCATACATTCTAGCAGGAGAAAAACAACACACCACTATTTTAATCCCTTGGTGCCCTCAAGAACCAAAAGACAGTAAAAACATAATTGAGCAAAAGCAACGAACATTGTATCTGCTATACCATTTGTAAAATATATTGTCCTGTTTTAAGAATTTTCTACGTCAACTTTGAAAAGAACGGATGACTTACCTTATTTCAAAATACTTGTCAGAGTGACAAATCAAGTTTTAACCTAAGACAATTTCAGGAGAAAATTAGGCACTCCAAACTTCTATAAAGTGACAGACTGAAATTCAAGGCTTAAGAAATTTCTCCTTTTGCTTTACGGTCTATAAAATCCATGTTGGTGTTGTAAAAAAGCAATCCACTTCTTCCGTGGTAGCTCTCGGAGGACGTGGTTTAAAGTGCAGCTGAATGAGTTGCCAGAGCCGGACACAAGTGGGAAATGCGCTCGGGGTGCTTTCTTTCCCCTTTCAGAGGGGCCTCGGCACCCCGCTAGTCACCACCAGTGCCCTAAGGACGGGACCAGCTTAAACCCCGCGGCTGCATCTCCGGAGCCCGGGACAGGTCTCCCGCGGGTCAGCAGGACACAATGCGCTGGCGAGCACAGGGCGACCGCCCAGCGTTTCTACAAAACCCTCCACCACACCCTTCAAAGCCTCGGCTGGGGATTCCGCAAAACTTTTTTCAATGTTGCTCTGACAGCCGTGGCCCCGTGCACCCCGCGCTCCCTGGCAGAGACCCTACCTTCTCAGACACCTCCTCCTCCTCCTTCTCCTCCTCCTCCCTGCGCCTCCGCTTGCGGGGTCTCCGGTCCAGCCGCATCCATCTCGTGACCTGGAGGGAACCCACAGCACCTCGCACAGGTAGCCTCCCGGGGCTCGCGCCCCCCAACCGCGCGCCCTGGGATTCCCCCATCCCCCCCGGCCCCCGCACTCACCTCCGCGTCCACCCGCCGCACCAGTCCGCAGTCCGCCCCGGCCGGGCGCCCCCCCTGCAGCGGCTGCGGAGGGAGAGACACACGGCGGGGTCTGGGCCCAGCACGGGGACGCGGGCACCGACGCAGCTCGCGCCCCGCGCCCGGAGGGGAGGACGCCGCGCCCGCCCGCGCGGGGCCGCAACACCTCGGCGCGGGGCGGGGCGGGGCGGGGCGGGGCTGGGGGGCGGGGACTCCTTAAAGGTACAGGCACCACTCCCTGGCCGGCCCTGGCGTGCGATTCTCCGCTGCAAACCTTGCTCTTCCTCTCCGGTCCCACGTGTGCCGCACCTGTCCCCGCGCTGACGCCCACGCAGGGCCTCGCGAGTGCGCGCTCCAGGCCCAGGACCCCAGGATCTCACAGGCCCAGAGCAAAGGAACCTCCCTCCTGGGCTGCTCCCAAGAACAGCACTGGGGACAGGAACAGGACCTCGGGGGAGAAGCGCCACTGTGCAGCAAAACGGCACTGACACGCGGGCCTCCAGGTCGCCGGCCTCCGGGGCCACTGGGTAAAACTGAAAGGAGCAGGCAGTTTTCTCCATTCGGGAGATGATTTCTACTTCGTTTATAAAAAGCGTGCGCTATCCCCAATTTCCTCCAACCCCCAAAAGGCTTCCCCGCTGTCCGCACGGGAATCTGGTGGAGCAGACAGCAAGCGAGGCTGGGAGGAAAGTCGGCCTACTCCTACCTACTGATTGGACCGGCCCTTTAACTTTATCGCATTTCTTTAAAGAAAATCTGTCTTGCCCTCTTTATTGCTTCTCCATTTTTCTTTCAAGATCAAAAGGTTTAGATCAAAGCCAAGATCCAACTCACTACTTTAAATAGAAGCAACTTTGCCATGGAGTATTGTACACAAAGACAAGCTTCTTAATGGAGACATCAGAGTGGAAAACTTTATTGTATCCCTCCATTCTACATTTATAACCGGACTACTTAAACGCGCATTAACGATGCACATCTATTTCCTAAAATATACCACAGATCTGCTCAAATGGGGGATTCTTTGTGTTTCTAGGAACACACACAAAATCTAACTGTAGAAAGACACATTAATCCTTTTGCATCATTAACTAAGTGCTGTGAAATCATACACCTTTTCCTAAAGATTTTTCAACATATCTAATCTTGCATATATGTACAACCATCACCTAAAATTTTCTACCATAAAGGAAATACATTAAATGGTTAATGCTTTGTAAATTCTGGTTGCATATACACATAAGCAGATTTTCAAAATTACAAATGAAGTGAATTATGTGGAGCTGTTTAATTTTAAATGGAATGAGAACTTTGAACTATTCAGGCTTCCATGCTACTAATAACGGTTCCAGAATCAATAGAAATCTATCCTGGCTGATGCTTCCTTTTACCTAGTAGAATTTTTTTCCTTGGAGTTCAATGCCCCTGGAACTCTGATACCAACCGCTCAATATTGATGTATTAAAACAGTGTGGTGCTTAAAAGGACCATTCTAAGGATACTCTTTGTTGACTTGCAACAATTTTTCAATATATAGACTTGGAACAAAAACTAAAATACATTCCATCTAGTATCAGAAGTAAAGACAACTATTGCAAATTAAATCTTATGACTTCTTTGAAAATCACAAGTTATGGGTGGTGTTACGGTTTGTGTCTAGATATACTCCCAAAACTTCATGCGGTCATAGGTGAGACTTTTTCAGAGATTGCTGATCTACAGTGTGTGATGCTAAAACTGAATCATGGGGCAATGCTAGGATCAAGGGCTCTAGGATTAATGATGTGAGCGCTCCCTGCCCAAAGTAGCCTGGATAAGATATAAGGGTTAGAAAGAGCTGTGCTTGACCCTTGCTTGCTTTTGCTGTCTTCTGCCTGCAATGAGCTGTTTCTCCTCTGCAATCCCACGTGCCAATCTGCCTCAGAGCCAGCCAAACTAGAAACTGTCAACCAAATACACTTTTCATCCTTTAACATTGGGTATCAGGTATTTTGTCTTAGCAATGAGAAAAGGGACTAAGACAGATGGCTAATACTTGAAAGCTTTTTTCCCCTTTATAATTTTCATCAGGTTGTAGTCGCAAGCATGTACCCACACACACACTGTGTGGGCAGTAAAGAGGGCCAGACAGATACTCTTTCAAGAAATGCCACCGGGCATGGTGGCTCATGCCTGTAATCCCAGCACTCGGGAGGCTGAGGCAGGAGGATAGTTGCAAGTTTGAGACCAGCCTGGGCTACAAAGTGAGCTCAAGGGCTGTCCGAACTAGAGAGACCCTGTCTCAAAAAGGAAAAAAAAAAAAAAAAAGAAATGCCGTATAACTAAAGGAATAGTCCAATCAGTCAGTGTTCTTAATTCTGGAAGCCACACGAAGTCACTGGGAAGATCATGGGAACCGAGACCTGGAAACCCTACTGCCTCACCTTGGGCAAGGCAAGGTCTCCTTTCTCCAAGCATAGAGCTCACAGAGAACCTCATGGCTTCTGGAATGCACAGTTCTGTTGTCACTCTTCACAGCTGTCAGTTCTAAGTAGTCCTTCCCAAGCGTCCCTTTGTCCTCTTGCCCCTCCTCACAGTCAACTTGTCATAGCCACAGAGAAGCCGGAGTGGTAATTCCAAAGCCAGTACCAGTTACATCACTTCGCTTTACTGCCGGTGCTTTGCCCGTCTAGCTCTTACTTGTCCTCTGTTTCTAACGTTAAACAGCACTTCTAAAAGATCTCTCCTCCCTCTCCGCTCCAAATTATATCACCCCATGACTCTTTCTAATAGGATCCTGTTTGTATTTGTCCAGGCGATTAAATATTTTAAAAAATTTTAACCAAGAGACTTTCTTTTTTACAGCAATTTTAAACTCATGGAAAAAACTGAGCAGAAAGTACAGGAAACCCCATGTTCCTCGCCCCCACAGTTCTCCTAGTTATTAACATCATGCATACAACTGAGGAAGGGAAGAGGCAGTGCTGATGCACTATAACCAGAAGGCCCAGAATTATGTTCAGGGTCACGTGTGTTGTACAATTACTGCAGCTATTTTTACTAAGTTATTGAATGTTTATCTCCCTCACTGGACTATATGCTCTAAGAAGAAAGAGATCTATCCTGTCTCTTTTGTTCTTGATTTTTGTCCAGTCACTAATCACATAACAGATGCTCAATAAATATGTTAAGTGAATGGAAGCATAAAGGACAGATGAATGGATGGCACATAAACCTTCCAGGGGCAGAATCTCAGGATTTAGATTTTTCTAGTTAACTCCTGTTTTGTTTCCCTGCTAAAATAGTTTCATTTTCAAAGAGCACAGAATCTCATTTTTAAAAAGCAACACATCAGTTACATTGTCAGTGTGGTTCTAAAATGACTTTATGAACTAAAAATAGGAATGAGAAAGGTTACTAAGTATTAGCCTCTAAAAATGTATTCAAAATGGTGGCAGGAGCTGAGTTTAACCTAGAATGAACAATTAATGTGCTGTGTGACACTGGAAAGAATATTAATTTTGTATGTGTTGAACACAACCAACATGAATAAATTTTTCTTATTATGTATCTAAATCTCCCTTTCTTTACGGGTTCACATCCATGAGAACAGACTTTGGAGAAATTGGAGGAAGACCTTTAAAAAAAAAAACAGGAATTCTATAGTCAACGATGGATATTTTAATAACTATCTTTCAGAATGTGGTGAAAGTACTTTAAAGCTATCTTGAAAAAAACAGATGCTTTCTATTTGAATTATATCTTTTAAAATGCCTCAGCTAGCAGAGAGGCAAGCTGAGAAAGGAAGTTGTCCTAAGAAACTTTCTTGTCAAGGCAATTTATAAAAGCTGAAGACAATTTCAGAGGCTGAGGAAAATGCCACTGTTTTAAAATAAAAGCATTACTTAACCTAGTAGCTGGAGATTAGGAGGAAAAATCTTTTTCAGTTTCTTCTTTTGTGGATCAATATTGTTAGTGAAACAGGAAGTTCTTTCTTTCACTAGAAGAAGACAGTGGTATCAGTTTCACATTGCTATCGTGTGTGTGTGCGTGTGTGCATACGCTTTCTTCCAGGTTCTTTCTGAATGAGGTACAACTCAGAGGAATAAGTGTGCCTTCCCAGTCACCCGGAAGGCCTCCCGGCAAGCAAGAGGTGCCCTTTAATTATCCTCAACAGCCTCAGATGGCAAATTACCCTCCCTTGGGCAAAGCAGAGGGAAAACCATCCAATGAGAAGCCAAAGGACCTCTGATTACCACACACGGTAGAGACAGCTTCATTTGGTTTGGGAAAGGTTCTACTGCCAACATATATTTGGGATGAACTAAAAAATACAGGTCTGTAAAGAAAATCAAGATTAAGATTAAGCTGTAGTGTAACAAGTAAAGGTTAGGAATAAAGCTGTCAAATGTTGATGCCTTTAAATTTTGTTCCATTGTTTTAAAATGTAAGTCTTTTATGTCAGCTTTTTTATTTTAGAAAAATTACATATAATTTATATTACTGCCCATTGTGTTTCAGTGTCAGAATGAAGGCCTCATTTCTTTCTGAAGAGAGTTAGGCCCTGCCAAATGGACCTCTTAGTGGAAGTCCTTATAAAGCATATTTTTCCAAAAAGGAAATCAATCCCATGCTTGGTTTAGCTGACTGGAAGTTTATGGCTCTGCAGGGAACTCACAGAACTTCTTCCTCTCTGTAACCACAACCCTGATCTCACTGTTGCTCAAAGACAGAATCCTCAGTTTGTCTCTGTCTTTTTATGTTTAGGGGGTTGAACCCAGGGTCCTGCACATACTGGACAAGCACTCTACCATGGAGCAGTGTCCCCAATGGTCTCCCATCTTGACCTTCTCTGAGAATCTGATGAAGGCCAATGGTGCTTTAGCTCCCTAGAAAAAGGTTTCCTATAGCGCGCGCGCACACACACACACACACACACACACACCAGGTTTCAGGATATTCACAGATTCATCTGATGCCCAAACTCCTTTCCTGGATACGATAAAATCCATTCTTGGATTTAGCCAGACCACCATAAAGCTAGCCCTGGACCTCATCTTTTGGGTAGGCTATGAAAGCTCTCTTATCACACTAAGTTCTGTTAAGCAGTTATCAACCTTTATTGAGGAGCATTATAAGGAACAGCTCCATAAAATCCATGACAGTGTTTATAGAAGGGTGTTTAGGGGGTTATTATAATAGATAGTAGTTTTCTTCAAGGGCCGACAGGAAACCTCCTCCCTGGTATCAATATCAAGAATAGGATTAAGGCAACTGGTTTGTTTCTGTCTCGCCAATACTGCAATTGATCTTGTTTCCCCTCTCCTACCAGAGAAAGCTTTGAGCTCTGGGGCCCCATGGTAGCCAGGATGGAACTTCAGGATGGGCCTATTATAAGTTAATTTAATTCCTACACCCATCTTATTTCCTACTATTACTTTCACATGGATCCACTTTTCTTATTTTGATGTAATTCGATCATGTTATATTTATCAGCTTTGGAAGCTGCCTTTTTTTTTAAATAAAAAACAAGGAGGGTATCCTGGGTTTATTTTTTCTTTAATTTTCTTTTTTCTCTTTTGAGGGAACAAAAGAGGAGTCCACAAAAATTTTATCATTCTAAAAGTTCTCTCTTTTAACCACATTTGGAAGTAAAGTGTAGAAGTTAACCCATATAATTATACTTTATAAAATTCAAGGAAAAGAACTATTTTTAAAAAATGAAACTAAGTATTACATAAACATCATAGGGCTACTTTTAAAATGTTTATCAGGCAGATATTTTATCTTCTTTGACATTAAAAGCAGAGGAAAGGGACTTAGATTCAAGAGTAACAATATAAATTAGATATGTGAATAGGTTATTCATTTAACAAACATACTGGGTCCCAAAGCCCCAGACTGAACACCAAGAGCAGTGGACACCCCCACTGACTTTAAGACTCTTGGGATGAGGAATAATAGGGTAGAGCATAGGGAACGTGTGAATGGCTATCTGGTTTTTGGATCCATATTAGTGGTGTGACCTCTCTAACTTCTTTTCACATAGAGTTGTGAAGATCAAATGACACATAATGTGCTTAAGACAGGAAGCGTTGCTACATACCAAGTTCTAAACTACTCAAATTAATAATACAACATTACTAGAAGCTGGAAGAAAGTGATTTTAATACAAAATTAATGCTAAAGCACCCCACATATCAGAGACCCCAGAATCTTAGAAGTGGTAGGAAGAATAAGAACAGTCAGGTTTTATACAGAAGTGGGCAGTTCACAAAGTGCTTCCACCTTCCACCACTTCCACCAGACTTCTGCTCCTGCCTCACACAATTGCCTGTAAAGAATGGAGAAACTAAGTCTCAGGGAATTTCACTGCCTTCAGTACTTCATGTTGTTTGCCTCAGAGCTCCTGGTTGGAAATCTAGTGCTCTGCATCCAGCAGGAAAGCTGGGGAAGAGCTGATGTGACCGTGGCACTTTAAAATATGTTTATTCTGTGGATCAGAGCAACCCCAGATCAAAACATAACTCACAAACTATAATCCCATACCATAAAAGTCTACTTAAAGATCTATTCTAGAAAACAGTGTGTCCCTTTCACCATCTGTATAACTGTTACTCTTCATAGGACTTTGACATTCAGGGACACTATCACCTCAAAGAGCTTTCATGGGTGAAATACAAATGACGTAGGGGTGGCTCAGGATTTGTGGGTCCTAGCTTGATTAGAATCACCGTGTGTTTGTGGAGGAGGTAGGGATCACAAATCGCAATGTCCAGGTCATCACCTAGATCCACATACCGGAGAGAGCCAGGCCTCAGTCATTTTTAAGCCACCCTCCACGTTCCAATGTGCAGCCCACATCGAGCACTACTGATAGGACTGCTGTGATGATTCCCACTTCTCGCAGGTTATTGTAAGTGAAGCCTAGATGTTTGGGAGACCTCTAACTTTCAAGGTCACTGACACACAGGAGGACTGTACCCTGTGCTCTGTGACAGGAAGAACCTCTGGGGAAATGGCAGGCATGGTGCTAGGCAAGATAGGCTGCTACGTTAACCTGGGTAACATTTCCCACAGCTCAGGTAACTCAGAAATAAACTTTGGGGCACTCTAAAAGTTAAGCCTATACACAAAAAGACTTAAAAATAAGTAAACATTTTCCACAGAAGGGAATAATCTTCCCAGAAGGAAATCAAGAATGAATGGCAAGTTGACATTTTAGAATTTTTCCTAGGTTCATGGTGAACACGGCTTAGGATCCTGAGGGAGAAGACCTGAGGAGCAGCCACAGCCAACCTTTCAGAGCATTCGGGGATAAGAAAGAGCCACCGCAGCCTTAGGTCCTTGGCTTCAGGGGAAATGGCTCAGAGCTGACCTGTGAGGATGCCAAGGTGCAGGTGGTACTTCCCAGGTGCCCATTACGGTGACGGCCACCACCTTTTCCCGTGAAGCACACACTTTGCATATGAGGGACTGCCAGCTAAAATTAGGGGAGAGCATATGCCAACAGAAAGGGCCCTTGGCACTGCCCCAAAGGTGCTGTTCCATTCTGGATAAAATCCGTGCTAATTGCCTTGAGTCTTGGACAACCTGCTTTAACCAAATGGGCTACTTTATTTAGAAAAGACATACACACATGCATGGATGCTAGTAGGAAACTAATTCTGACAAGTGATTCCAAAAGATGTTAGTTACGAACTAAAAACACAAACATATCCGTGTGTTGATATTTTCCTCACTTGAAAGTGAACCCAAACCCCGGTGTCTGGTGCCTTACCATCATTTCCTAAGACGGGGCAGGGGTGGCATCTGAAAGATGTGCATGTGGACTGCCATGCTGGGAGGCCTTTAAGGAGGGATGCGCATGGCATTGGTGGCACTGTTAAAAGCCTTCGAATTCAGACTGGATTTCTTGTCATCTATTCTCCAAAAGGAATCCCAAAGAAGTCACAATATGCAAACAAGGAGGATGGGCCTCAGTTAGACTCTCTCAAGAAAAATGTCACACACACACACAAGTGTACACACACACACACACACACACACACGGAGGAAAGTAAAATCCACCACGTTTCGGGGGTGCAGTGGCTGTCCCAAAAAGCCATTTTTTAGAATACTTGTTCACCAACATTTAGCTCCATACAAGGAGGTGTTCCAGGAAAACAATGGGAAGAGCCAGAATTAATTGGCTGCTAATCTCTTACTTTTCATAGTATGTTTTCTCCAGCAGCGAATTAAATCAACGTTTAATGCTACCCAGGCCCAGCTGTGTCCGTATTAGGAAAACCGGAGCTCACATCTCCCTGTGTGTGTGAAAACAAGACCTGTCCTCCCTCCCTCTGCCCTGCTTCCACCCCCGAGTGTGTAGGTGGGAGAGAGGGCTGGGGAATGTGAACTTGATCCAGCATTGATCAGCCAAGCAGCAAATGCTCATTGTTCTTTAGATACCAAACATAACTTCGCTACTAGGGATAAACCCGGCCTCTCTGCACATAACACGGTTTTTGTGCTCCCCAGTACGATAGATGGAAAAGAACTGCAAAGAACCTAAGAGCTCTGCTAGACTTATCACAAATTCCTCCTAGTAGCCAAGACTTAAGCATCCATTAGTTTATATCTGTTAATATTAGGTAGTTAGACTCTATTCAATCTAATGATGTTCTAGTCATCTTTTTCCCCAGTGCTAGGGAATGAACCTAGGGCTTTGGTAAGGTACACCCTAAATAGGACTCATGTCTCTCACTGTCCTTGGAAGGGACAGGTGCTTGCCTGCAGAGGCTCAGATGGGACGTTACCTCCACGGGCTAGCTTTGCACATGCTAGGTAAGTGCTCTACCACTGAGCGACAGTCCCAACCTTGCTTTTATAATTATGGATTTTAGTTTACAGTACCCAGAGTTGTGGTCTTGTATGTGAGCGTTTCAGATCTTTGCTGCCTTGCTTTCCAAGGCTCAAGGTCCTAAAGAATCAGGCTAACATTTCGCAAAATACGCTGTCGCTGTTTTAAGTGGGGGGCCCACAAATGCAGCTTCCCTAGGTCCCTGCAAAGCCCAGGTATAATGGGAAGCTAAAAGCGTGGACCTAGGCACCCTCTGTCTTTGCCACAGAGAAGCTACGCAGCCCCGGGACACACAGATTACACAATCTCGTTGAGCCAGCACCATGGAGAGGATGCTGTGGCAGGGAGGAAAAGAGGCAGAGCTGAGACCCGGGGCACAAAGTAGCACAGTAATACTAACTCTTTCTTCCTTCCCCTCAGAGATAAAGGCCTGGCTGGTGTTTTGAACCTGAGTAAACTTCCAAAGGTCTCAAAATAACTGAGCTGTGACATCATCATAGAGGACTGACCCGAAACACACAGGTCCCATTCCCTGGGAAGGAGCCCGCAGAGGTAACGTCCCATCTGAGCCTCTGCAGGCCAGCACCTGTCCCTTCCAGGAACAGAGAGAGACAGGAGTCCTATTTAGGGTGTACCTTACCAAAGGAGACTTAATAGCTCCATCTCTGGTTCTGTCAACTCAAAACAATAAGCCAATTGTTCTAAGAATATCACAAAATGAAATGTACCAGCATGACCAGGTGTTGAACGTAAAAACATCTGAAATCCTAATAGAGCTATACGTATTTAAGACCAGTGTAATAACTAACATGGGCTTCGAAGTTAGACAGATGTGGTTTCCAGTTTCCTCACCTATAAAATGGGTATAACAATGTTTATCTCATCAATGTGACTAGGAAAAGTAAGAATCTATCTTGGATAAAGGATTTAACTTTTGGGTCTATGCAACAAAATGAGAGTTTATTTTTTCTACTGTGGATGTTCTAACATGTAAAATGGGATACAGTAGTATGCCGGGAAGGAAGGAGGTAAAGATTAATCTAAAAACTATAATTCTTTATAGTATCTAAACAGGTATGGAAAATGCAGACAAATGTCTTTAAATGACAAGCAAAGATGGTAGCTAAGAGTTACAATGTGAGGAGAAAAGACCACTAAGAGTCCGGAGAATGGCTTGGTGATAAATACCATCGAGCGGTGTTTTCAGGGAAACTGCAGCTTTGCTTGGCTCACGGACTGAGGACAGAGGAAGGGAGTAAAGAAAAAGGAGATGAAGCACTTGGAAGAAGGCAGAAGCTGCTCCTGGTGTGGGGGAACTTCCCTGCCCCAGGAAGCAGGCCGCGAGCACGGGGGAGTTATCTCCAGCCGCACCCCATTATCACTACTGCCCTGCAGTCTTAGCCCTAAATTCTGATGTACTGGCTTTGGCTTCCCTTCCATGCGTTTTCATGCCAATAAAGTTGCTGAAATTAAAGAAGAACTGAATTGTGAAGCTTTTTGGCATAAATAATGTCATATTATAAAGTCAGGTCTAATAACAACCAGGATGCCCTTAACGCACTTAAGAAAAACCATCTGATATATGTATCCCTCAACGTGGTTTGAAATTTCCCTTGGCCTACAAAGGAAGATATTTTTAGCACGTAGCACACTTTGTAACAGACATATAAATGCACTGAAAATATAATTTTAGGAAAGCATCTGGGTTTGATCATCCCAACCCCAAAGAGGTTCTACTTTCTCAATAGAAGGAACACTGCAACACTTTGCTGTAAAATATGCAGCAATCACTGTGGCAATTTCTCATAAACATTTCATTACTGGTTCTGTTTGCTTTTTGATTTTTAAGCAGTAAATACTCTAATGATTTAAATATAAAGCAGCATAAAAAATGAAGCTCCTTGTGGAGTATTTGGACCCCACGTCTTCCTATTCTTCTAAAGGTGACTGGAGTCCGAGCTCACTGGGCTTTCTCCCCGAGGGCATTTAGGGAACAGGCATAAATGAATATTTTATTTTCATATCTCAAAACATATCTAAGAAATAACAGTTGCCAGTTTCTGAGGGAAAACTGACCTGCAGTTATGGTTTGCAGGAATTCTGAGTCTAATAAGCCTGGCAAAATTTTTTTCATCTCTTTCTGGTCAAACAAGTTAATATCTGTACATAACTCATATGAATTAGAAGCAAATACATTCTCTGGGATCAGTGTGAATGCTCTGATGGATTGATTATCGCTTAACACTTCTCCATTCATCTTTCAATAGTAGTTCTCCAGGGGGAGAGAAAAGAAATTGCATAAGTTTATGAAAAGCCCTTCAGGGTGAGATGGATACAAACTAAGGATGAGTTTTAATCTGAGGACAATTCAAGATCCCAAGGAGGGAATGGAAGACACTAGGAAAAAGTACCTCCCACTGTCTTCCTCTCCAAGGTGGCCACGCACACCTGCAGCATGGGCCTGGCCAGGTCCCTGGCCCAGCACACCAGGAAATAAGACTCACAGAGCCTCCGTCCTCCGGCCCAGCCAAAGAAGTAATGAGGGCTCAGGGAAGGTAAGTGGCTCGCTCACAGCCACACGGCCTCGTGGTAATAAAACTGATTCCAAAGCTGTATTTAACACATGAACAGCCTTCTGCATCCAATATAAAATGAGCCTTGCTGAACAAAACTTCATGACGACATGCTCTGTGAAAAAACATCTACTCAGACACCACACGGCTGACTCTCCACCCCCACCGGGCCTCTACTCTTGCTCATTCATCTCTAAATAATGTTGTTTTGCATTTTTTGAGTCAAATTGCTTGGGGCCACTGACACTGTGATGGTGGGGATTTTAACCACACAGGACCAGAAGTGGGAAATGCTGGCTTATAAAGGCCAGAGCCACAGAACTGGCTTTTGCTGCGTGATTTGACTATGCTCATTAGAGAGTGCAAATAAATAAGGACAACTGCCACACAGAGGTGTGTGACAAGATCGCTGCTCTTCTGTAAACGCATGTTCAGATTTGGGCAGAGTGACAGTCGCTGGCTACCACTCTGTGAGATGCTTGCTGGCTGACCACTGACCAGCTGTGCTCCCTGATGTCCACCTGCTGGACTAGAGTCAGAGGTTTGCTTTTGAAAGCAGATAAGAGGAAATGAAAAACACCCCTTAAATATGCTTCAGCAGATACATAAAGATACCTCTCGTTTGCCCATTTGCTTTTCCTCATTTGTTTTATTATTCTCTAATTTAGTTCCTTTCCTCTTCTCTCTTCTCCTCTTCTTTCTTTTCTTTATCTTTCCTTTTTCTCAAATAGTACTGGGGACAGTACTGGGAACCCGGGGATAGTCTACCACTAAGCTACAAACCCAGATTTTTTTTTTTTTTTAAATTCTGAGGCCAGGTCTTGCTAAACTGCTCTGGTAGGACTCAAACTTGCAAGCTTCCCACGTCAGCCTCCCTCTAGGCTGGGGCTACAAGCATGTGCCTAGGGGCCAGCACATCTCTCCACAGGCAAAGACACAAACTGCCTATGCTCATTCATTCACCTAGACTATCTCAGCTCCTTGAAGCAACAACAGTGGTATTTCCTATGTGAAATGTTCCATCCAGATACACAGGGCTGTCCTCTACCTAATGGGAGAGAGTGTGTACACCGTGGCACATTGGTGAAAGGCACAAGAATCTGAGGTCCACATTCTGCACCCATGAAAGAAAAGAAGGATCAGCTTTGGGGTGAGGGGGGAAGTCACTCATTAAATTTAAAATCATCTCTGTGCAGGGCTCTCTGCTCTATTCCTTTATTATCTAATCACAGGTCATTGTAAAAACTAAAGCAAAGATGGAACCATGCTGAGTTGGATTAAGAGCAACCCTGTTAAAATTTACAAAAGCCTTAAGTCTGATGGATTTGCGCCTGGGCTGTGCTGATAACCAGCACTGTGAGCTTGAGCTCCTCTTCCCATGGCGAAGGACACTGTTGTCTAGATTCATCTCCAACCTACAGTTCTAGCAGAGTCTGAAAGCTGTGCTAGACCGGAAAACACTAATATTCATTCCATCATGGCACAACAGAGGCAACATCTAGGCAATATTATGCTGCGCAGATTATGAAATATATACCTACTGTACTTGGAATGATAGGCTCGTTCCCCACAAGAGGGACAGCCCTGTGCTCTAACAGCAGCGGAGCACGCCTGAGTGTTCTCCTTGGCTGCAGGGTCAGAGGCCCAGGCACGGACCTTAGCCTCAGCATGTTCGAGGAGGCTGTGTGATGCCAGATCCCTGCCAGACCACTGGGGGGCCATGCACATGTGCACCCAGGGTCCAATTCACTGAGCTGCTGCTGCTTGGGTTTGGGAAAGGCACTGTGCAAATACAGTATAAAATATTCCACTTTTGATAAAGTTCTACCAGACGATGTCCTCAGCCCAGCAGAAGAGACAATGGGGGCAGTCCTTAAAACACAGAATCAAATGTTTTTTCCATTGACATGGGCTTATATTCTTAAGTAGATATCATTGCATTTACATTACTGCTTTCTAAAGAACTGTCTAAATAAAACACCATTACGACGACTTCTATTTAATGGCATTGTTTATTAAGAGGGATGTGAAAGCCTTTCATTACATGAATCTCTGGGTGCACAGTACCTGTAAGTCTGAAAAACCAGTATTGCTCATGTGTCTAAGTAGAGCCCCCTAGACCTCACACCTGGAGGACAAAGATGTGACTCACAGAGTGTAGTGTCATGAACTAAATCACAAAGCAAGTATTTGGCTCACTCTGGAAGAGCAGAAAATTGAAGGACTCTGAGATGTTAGCATGTATTTAGAAAAGAAACCTCTTTTGACAGAACATATTTCAGAATTATGGATCGAATCAACCAGCCCCAACCACACTTATGGTGATTCTGCTCAGGATGTATATAGTGTGAGCCCAAGATCTATAGTTTCGAGTAGGATTCTGGAGGAGTCCGATGACCAGGTCTCCTGAGGTCTCCAACTCAAGGCTTCGGAGCGATACTTTTGGCATAAACCCAGCCTTACCTCTTTCCTAAAAGCCACTGCTGACCGTCTCCAGCAACTAGACTGAGTCAAACAGTCTTTTCAAAGCCAGTGGCTCCCACTTCTTTTTCCTTCTAGTTCAAAAGCCAGAACAGATTTCATCCACAGCTCACAAACAAATGCTAGATTTGTCACCTGCCTGAAAGTGTCTGTGTTCATCTGGGTCAGTTCAGATTATTTTTTTTAAAAGGAAAATATTCTCAAATGCTCTTTGTTCCAACCAAAAAAGCCACCCGCATATGCTTTCTTTCAAGTTCATTTTTGAAAATAAGTGTGCAGCAAAGTGTGTGCCTAGCATGCATTAGGCCTTGGCTTCGACCCCCAGCACACACTCGCTCACACACAATCTGAGACCCTGAGGATGAAAGTCCTAGTCCCACCCCCATCTCCACCCTCTACCTGCCCAGATCTGCCCCTCAGCACGGGCAGGATTTGGGTTACCATCTGCATGGAGCATGGACTTGCACCTGGCAGCTCCCTGCTGATCACTGTGATGGCACTTGCAGCCCAACGCACACACTCTCTGAACAAACAACACTGGCCACCCAGATGCCTATCTAATGTGCTTTATCAAAGACGTTCATATAAATGAATAGCTCTGGACATGAAAGTTCGAAGTTGAAAACTGCAAAGCAAAAGTTCATTAAACTGTTCCCCTGACTTGTCCCTTTGTGGGGTGGAAAAGCTCCATCTTTCACTCAGATTTCTTCAAGGCCAACTGCTGGCCTACCTGGTCATGCTATAAACTCATAATGTCTCTCGTGGCTCCAGCCTCTTGTAGTAAATCTCTAGTACCACTTTTAAGTCCCTGTGCCATCTGGGTATCTCCTTCCTTAATGAGCCCCTTTGCAGATCCTGCTTTCAATGCAAAACAAGCAATTTGTTTCTAACAGAGGAAACAGGAAGGGGAAACATCACTACTCCAAATATGGTCAAAACACATTGGAGGATAGTGGTAAATTTTACTACAGTTAAAAAATGTGCTTACCCTTACATCGCCAAGGGGCAGAAGGGCCTTGGTTAGAGCGAGGCAGGGGCCAGGTTTGGGTGGTCACTGAGATACTGACTGGGTGCCGTTCACTCCTCCACTCCTCCAACCCGGAAAGCTGACTGTCAAGTGCTGAACGGGAGCTGGAGTGCCACCCTGCACCTTCCTCAGGGTCCTGGTCACTGAGAGTTGACGACTGCTTACACGTGCGCACTCAGCTTTCCATCAGCAAGTCTCAGGTATGCTCCCCGACTCTAATGGCCTTTTCTCCAGTTTCTACCTGTCCTTCAAAACTGGCCTCTCATGGTGCACAACCCTCTCTGCTTCCACAAATGGAAACGATCCTTTTCTTCCAAACTCTAAAAAAGTTAGTTTCTTATCACTCACTGCTTCTGTCCTGGGTTAGCTATTTGTACACACGGTTTTCCTAAAGAGTTACGGGGCGTCTTAAGGATCACAGCTGTGTTCCCCTCAGTCCTGAGCCATCTGCAGTCCTGCATGAAGAATGGCTGTGCCCACTGCCTTCACAGAGGGCAGATGGAAGGTGCTGGACCTGGGAGACAGATCTCAGACTCCAAAAGACACTTCCTCATGCAAAACTCAGCTTCTCATCTGGAGGCCTGACAGTTCTACTGCTGGAGCTTCACCTCTTTGTAAGCACAAAGGAAATCTTTGAGGGAGCAGAAACACTTTCTATTTCATACCTGCTTGGGGTGTAGTCTTTGACTACTGCAAATGAGATTCGAATTCTATCTGGAAATCAGGTTTTAAAAGACAAAGAAGAAAGGACTCGGGGCTTTCATTTGGTTCAGATGTTCCCATCGCATCATGGTGCCTTATGTTGTGAAGAGGTCAATATATTTGAACAGTGTCAAATCTGATACCCCCGTAATTCACACCCAGTGCAGACCTCCTGCTACCTACCAGTCAGTCTCTGGGAGAGTGAACCTTCGTACATTTATTTCCTCTTATGCTACTAGATGTGACATGGAATTTTTGTGGAGGAGATAATTAACATAATTTGGGTCAAAAAATACACAAAGCATATTGTTCCATAGGGAAATAAAACAGTGAGGTTAGCTTGAGTGATTTTTTTATTAGCCATTTTAAAGAGATTCACTACAAATGTGGAACTAGTCAAAGAAACAGAGAAATTGAGAATAAGCTTTGATATAAACTGAACTGTGTCCTTCTACAGTTGAACTCTTAACCCTTTTAATGCTACCACTGTATTAGAGTACAGGCAGGGCTCATTACGGTAAAACAGGGTAACGTGCATGGACCTCACTCCAACATAACTGGGGTCCTTATAACAAGGGAAGAGGAGGCGAGAGCTCTGCACACACACAGAGGCCACGAGACACAGTGGGAATGTGGCCATCCGTGAGCCACGGAGTCGGCCTCAGGAGAAACTACATCTGCCAGCATCTTGATTTGGAACTTGCAATCTTCAAAAGGGGGAGAAAATAAATCTCTGTTGTTTAAGTCACTTCTGTTATTTAAGCATTCAGTTATGACAGCCCTAAAAAAAATCATGAAGGTGTTAGGGAAGTAGCTCAGAGGTAGAGAGCTTGCCTAACATGTGTGGGATCCTGGGTTCAATTCCCAGGATTGAAGAGAAAGAAAGAAGGAGAGAGGGAAATTAATATCAGCACTAAGCCACGGGTCCAAAATTAAAGAAGATTAAGCTAAACATTAAGGTTTTAATAACCTTTCTCCTGAGTCTTGTGACTCAGCTGAGTCACGTAACGGTTTGAAGAGCTATGGGGGGTCTAGGCACCCTGAGCCCTGTGAGTGACTGTGTCAGCTCAGAGACATTTTGGGTCCTGCCCCAAGGAAGGCCAGGGAACCCATTCAGTGCATCTTTGAGGATCCTTGACAAAATGTGTAGACACTTAGAAAAAGTGAGTAGAACTACCAGACAAAAATGACAGTGAGGTAGGGCCCTCCAGTACACACTACTTATGGCAACTGCTATTATTGACATAAAAGAGCCAAAGATCTCAGTGTATATATTTTGGAAAATATGCTTTCACTGAAACTTGCAAAAAAGGAGTGTTTTTTTTTTTGACTGATCATTAAACACAGAATTCTTAAAACACACCCCTGAGACTAAATATCCTGATGGACCTTACAATTATGACACTAATATTACATAACATGTGCAAAAAGATACCTACAAGTTATTCTCCTAACAAACCTGCTGCTTTTATCTATACTAAAAGCATACTATAGCTATAATGACATAAAACCTCTCTTTTATTATCATTATTATTATTATTATTTTTGTCTGTTTGAGACAAGGTTTTACTGTGCAGTTCAGGCCGGCCTTGAACTCAGGCTGGTCTCAAATTTGCAGCAATCCTCCTGCCTCAGCCTCTCTAGTGCTGGGATTACAGGTGAGAGCCACCATGCCTGGCTGACATAAAGCCTCTTGCATCAGATCTTACCAAGTTTCCTTGATTGCACCATTTTCCTTATAAGAAATACATTTTCTATCACTGACTTGTGTGGCCTTTGACAAAACTTGCAGGTATTTGCTTAGAAATAAATATAATTGTCCCAAGATGATAGAATAATATGCTATTATAAAGTCCGGGACGCAAGAGCAAATCTGGAAACTCAAGTTGATTCCCACCTACTTCTGGGATATTTTGTGGCACCCCAGAAATTATTATTATTATTTGGGCAGGGGGCTGGGTATGTAGAGAATGCCTGTAACCTAAGCAGTCCAGAAGGCTGAGGCAAGAGGATTACAAGTTTGATTCTGGCCTGGGTAATTTAGAAACTTAGAAAGACCATCTTTCAAAATAAACACAGGTTGGGGGTGTATCTCAGTGTGAAGGCCCTGGGTTCTAACCCTAGCAGTGCACAAAAAACAAAACAAAGCAACAACAATAACAAAAACTTTCTCTCCTCCTTGCCACCACACTGCTGAGGGGCTGCTGGGCGCTTCAGGGTCATGAGAGCCACCTCCACTGTGGCCCACATGTTCATCATACCTCCAGAAACAAGTGCACTGTGAGCTGAAACTGAGCACTGAAGCGAGCTTGGGAATTAGTTCACACCTCTGAGTGCCAACTGGGAACCCAGCACTCTGGCTCTGCCTGTGAATTAAATCATCCATGTCATCACAGAGCACAAAAGCGCATCTAGGACTGGACAGCTCTGACTTTACTCACATTTCACAAAAATACAGATGATTTCCATCCTAGCTATTCTGTGGGTGATGGTAAGGCACTGCACTCTCAGACTGTCACCCGACCAATAGCTTTGGAGCAGCTCTGTTCTACAGGACCACACACAGCCATGGGGGTCATTTTAAATCTTAGTTGCCATGTTTTAAAAGTGCAGAGCAGGGCTGGGCATGTAGTGCATCGATGCAGTTCTTGCTTAGTACACCCAAGACTCTGGGTTCGACGCCCAGCACTGCCAAATAAGTAGAAAGGAAGAGGTAAAGTTGACACCATGTTTTACTGGGTACACAGTAATCTCTTAGTGTCCCTGGGAGATGGGTTCCACTATCACCCATCTATACCAATATCTGAGGATGCTCAAGTCACTTATATAGAATGCTGTAATATTTGCATATCGGCTGTGCATATCCTCATGAATATGTTCAGTTATCTCTGTATTGCTTATGCTACCTACTACAATATAAACGCCATGTAAATAATTGTCATACTGAACTGTTTAGGTAATACTTACAAGGAAAAAAGTCTGTATATATGCAGCACAGGAACAATTTCTTTGTAAAACACATATTTGGTCTACTGTCAATTAAATGTGTTGATATGGGACTCCCTGGCACATCACCTGCTGTCTACTCACTGGACTGCAATGCATCCAAAGTTTATCAGTTCAACGTATTATCAAACAAAAAATCAAAGAACTTTTTTTGTATCAAGTCTTCTAAATCGGAAAGATGTTCACATACCATCTCAATTCACATGCTAAATTTTAATCAGAAATGTTCGGTTTATGATTGTATTTCACAAAAATCTTTAGTTTAAAAATAGATTCATTCACGTTTTCAAGTTGTTGCAAACCACAGATTCATGAGATTGTAAATATAAACAAATTTAACTATGATTAAAATTTCAGCTCCTCGGGTATACCTTTCAAGTACTTGACAGCTACACGTAGCTACCGGCCACTGTACTGGACAGACCCTAAGCATCTATTATGTGCAACTGTCAAAACAAATAAGCATCACAGCAGATACTTCAGGGTGAGTCAGATATAACATCTGTTTCTGGGTGTGAGGGGCAGAGCATAGTATGAGGCACAAATACAATTAGCAACAATCTGTGAAGGTTCTGCTGCATGCTAAATACAGAGAAAGAAAAACACTCCAAGAAGAAAAGAGAAAAAGGAAGACTGGTAGTGCGGCTCACAAATAGTAGTTAATGCCAGGTGCAGTGGTGTATGCCTGTAATCCCAGCACTCAGGAGGCTGAGACAGGAGAATTGTAGCAAGTTTGAGACCAAGTAGTTGTTAAAGCATGGCATGTGCCTGAAAGGGAAATAAGATTTTTTAAAGTAACTGTAGGCATTACTGCAGAAAGCATCAATTAGCAGACCAAAGAGTATTCTAAGTGCATTGACAACGCACTCAGAAACCTGAAAACACTGCTAGTGAGAGAATGCATCTGAACTGTGCTCTAGAAAGATTCATTTGGCAGTGATGTGAGTGATGGATAGGAGAGGAGAGTGTTTTGTGGCTAACAGATTGCTCAGCCACTAGTTAGTCCAAGCGAAATATAATGGGGAAAGAAATGGGGGTGGTGCTAGGAAAGGAAACAAATCGGAAATTTGATTAAATATGTACATGACGTCCTTAGTGTGTGGCAATTTTAGGAAGAAGTCAAAGAAAGCTAGGAAGGGTCAGTTCTACAGCGATTAAAATAAGGAGCACTAAAGAAAGGATGGATGTAAAAAAGTTGTCTCTAGTGTATTTGCACAGAAATGTTTTAAAAGAAGATTGAAATATATGTGCATACGGGGTGGGGGCTTTGGATAGACAGGAAAAGAAGTAAAAAATACAGTTATAGAGCTGACAGATGAACAGAATGACAACTTTCTTAAAAATAATGTACAATTGGCTCTCTGTATCCACAGATTCAATTGACTGTGGAAGCAAATGATTTTTAAAAATAACTAAATCTATTCTGAATGTGTACATAGCTTTTCCTTGTCATTGTTCCCCACATAGTACATATAACAGCTACTTCCATAGTTCTACGTAAGCAGCTACTTCCATAGCAATGCAGCGAGTTCGGTACCGTAAGTGATTATGAAGGTGAAGTGCAGGGGAGGTAATGCACAGGTTAGTGCCAACACTGTGCTGCTTTATAGGAGGAACCTGAACACCCGAGGATGCTGGTGTCCACAGAAGGCCCTGGGCACCCCCTCCCCGTGGCCATCAAGGAGGACCCTGTGCTACTGCAACTGTGGAAGGCAGAGGCTGAGAAAGTCCCGTTATGGTATTATCCATCAGGAAGTGAGGCAGCGGTAAAGAGTTTTGCTCTTGACGTATCCTAAGGGATGAGAGACACTGCCCAAAATATGTTCTTAAATAAAATGTTGAAGTGTGGCTGATAAAATTCCAACTGTATTTAAAGACGACAGGTCTGCATGCTGTAGTGGGCAGCAGATGGTGGCAGGGCTCATGCACGCTGCGCTCTGGTGGGTCACCCCTAGGGAGAGAGGCTGAATGGGGCGAGCGTTTTCATGTTTTATATTTTGCTATTATTTGAACTTGCTACAGAGGGCATATTATTTTTACTTCTAAAAAGGCAGAGAAAGGAAAGGATGCAGTATGTATTTAGGCACTCAGAATAATGACTGAAAGGCTATATATCCAAAAAAATTCTCTGGGTCATATTTGTTTTCTTATTTGAAAGCCTTTTTATATTTTAAAGTAAATCTATAATATTTCCATAATGAGAAAAATATCATAAAAGAAAATAATCTATAATTCCAAAGGTACGACCAGTTTTAAATCTTTTTGTGAGGCTAAAACTATAGGGAAGGACGTTCTCTAAAAAGGTTGGATCCAACGTCTTTTGCTTTTATGGGGTTCGTGCTTACTTCTGTTGGTGCTGAAGCTATTTCCACATTTTTTTTTTTTTTTATGATTTCCATTCACTGTAGCCAAAAAGGAAAATGGAGGCCAACCACAAGGCAAGCCTTGCTGAAGGAAGACAAAAAGCCTCTGTAACCTGTGGAATGAAAACTTCACCACTAGAACGTGACTCTTTTGTTATGAATGACTTCAATTGCTGGTAGACAGAAATTCTGAAGGAGAACAAAGAACACAAGAGCGATTTCAGCACTGGGTTGTCATTCCAGGGCTGGCAGCCTTGTAACCTTATATCATAATGATGGGAACAAAGAACAAGGTGTCCCATTCACCGCGAGTCTCCTGCAACCAGAAAGGTCTAGGGCCCTTGCAGAGCCTTTCACTGGAGTGGAAAAGAAAAGAAACTTCCAAGGAGTGTGAAAGGGGCTAAGAGCAGGTAAATCACCAGCAGCCATCTAAACAGCGGCAAAAAACGGTGGAAGAGATGAAAAGATGCCATGTGACCATTCGCCAATGGCACCATGAGCACTAACTCAGGGTCTTTTTCTGTCTGATGCAGTTGTTTTTGCTGAACAGTTAGGCACCCAAAGAAATACCAGTTGGGTCTTAAAGACAATTTATAGCCGGTTAGGCTCACTGCATCTGGCTGTTTTGACAGCAGGTTTTGTCAGTTTATAGCAGGGGATCTTGTCTGCACCATAAGCTGTCACTAATGCAACTAGACTTTGGGAGGGGGAAAGGCAAATCTCTCCCTTCCATACACTCTTGCCCCTTTCAGAAAAGGGGGAAAGCAAAAGCCTCTGCTGGGGGTAAAACCTCTCCCTTTGGCATGACAGAGCCCGCTCATAGTGAAAGAGCCCAGGGCCTGCGGGCCAGCAGGTTCACCTGCTTCTGGGCACGCAGTTAAGGACTCTTTCATTTCCCTTCCCTCTGGCCTAATTGCTGCAGAGAACAGCCTTGTTCCAAGCCAGGAAATTTGGGATCTAGGTCTCTGGGCTCCCTCTTTCCAGCTCCCAGGCCACACCAAGAATGTGTGGGAGCCTCCCAAAGGCCCAGCTTAGGGACCCAGCACAAAGGGCTTCAGAGAAGCACCCCACCCGTCCCCAGGCAAACACCAAGGGTAGGGCCTGGCTGCTCACCACCAGACAGACCGTAACTTGTTCTCCCTGGACTTTGCTACTCGGTGAGTGGTCTGGCTTGGAAGTCATCTTGCTAGAAACCACAGGGCCTCATAACATGTACGAGTTCACAGCACCACCTCGCAAGGGAGGTGCTGCCCAGGTTTGTTTTGGTTTTTAATTTTTTTTTCTTCCCAGAAGGATTGGGCCAAACAAATCACATTTCACAGGTGACATGCATTCCTGAATGGCAGGCAAAGCATACTTTTGGAAGAATGAACTAATGGTAGCTCCAGGCAGACATTTTCCCCCGTGTGGTGGGAAAAAACAAAGACATGAGCAGAGGGAGGAAAGGTAAAGAAGAACAGCCCTCCTGTTCCTTCATTTCATGGATCACAGACATTCACTGACACTCAGACACTCCCAAGGGGAAGCTCAGGTAACCAGTCACAAAATCAGAAACGAGCAGGCTCGGGGCTGCTGGCTGAGCTCCGGCAGGACTGCTCCTGGCCATGGAGGCCTGCCCCAGCCGCCGAGGGCCGCTGCCTGGGAGGCCACCCTGGGACCTCCTAGTCCCAGACTCATGCCAGGGTGAGCATCTGGGTGGCTGAGGGGCCTGAGAGGCCCAGGAGGCTCTGAGAGGAACCTGGGTTAAACAGCAGAGGAGAAGGGGTTCTGGGTCAGGCAATTCCCATGGGAGGGCCCAGGGCTGGCCAGCAGACATGTCTACTCAGAGCCATCATGGACAGAAAAGGAAGAAGAGGACAAAATCTTGAGGAGGAGGGAGTGTAGGACCTTAAGACAGAGAAGTGGCTCTAACTGGGTCATCCAGGAAGAGAGGCTGGCCTGAAACCTCAGCGGGGACAGGTGAGAGGCACCTGGGGAAATACAGGGCAGAAGCCTCTGAACCATGGGTCAGACAAAAGCTCAGCAAACCAGATCACCTGTTTGTTTGGATACATCCCAAGAGCAGAGCTAGCTGGAGGCCAGCTGCTCAAACACCAGGGCACTGAGCTGTTGCCTGGTGACTCCAGCCAAAACACACACACACACTGCTTTACAAGCGCTCACTGAACACACGTGTTCACCCATGTACCACGGTCACTTCAAACTGGGGCCACAGGATCACCCCGTGAGGGATAGGTTGCAACAGGGCAGAGAACCTGGCGTCTTCCCGATGTATAGATGGGTTCAGCTCGGGAAAGTCACTCCCTTTACATACAGACACTGACTGAAAAATTCTGGTCACGATTGACGGGCTGAACAGCAAGCTCGACTTGCCACAGACTCCCCTACAGCAGGCACCCTGAGTGTACCTTTGGTATTCCGGAGCTCTCAAGCCAGTCTTGGAAGATGTTTTCAACAGACAGCTCAAGCCTTTAGAAATAAAACCACAAAAAGCAAAGGGTTAGAAAGTTACAGAGTGCTGCAGAGAACACTTCTCTTTCACTGCTTGGTAACATCGCAGCACCAGCCCTCCAGAGAAGAGCAGTGGTCTAGGGCAGGGGCCGTGGTCCCTGGGTTAGTGATGGAAGGGCCATGACGGAGGAACAGGGCTTCTCCTCATCAGCCTCTGCACTCTGAGATCAGAGTCGCAGGAACACCGCGATAGGTGGCTCTAATGCTCTGAAAGGAACTTTTGGACAGGAAAGTTAATTTAAGGAGAATAAGACATATTCACATCAGCACACTGCTTCCTGGACGGCGGAGGAGCTGAGCAGCACCGGAGCATTGCAGTGTTTAACGCAGCAATGCGAAAGGTGAACTTTAAAGTAATGATGGGCTGCAATGTGCAGAAAGAAGACACATCGCTGTCAGACTACAGAGAGGCTTGGGTGCAGGGAAAGACCCTGGCTTCGTCCACTCTCTGTGCTGAAGCAAGCCCACGCCAATCTGCCTGACGCGAGCACTGTATTGTGATTGCTTGATAGGTTAGCTGAAGCTATTTTGGTTTCCTACTTTGATGGGTTGCCTACTCCTTAAAATGACAAAGTAGCCAATGTCTTCAGGGTCAACAGACCTTCAGGTTGTATCTTCTTGTCTTCCTTGGCTAATGCAGTTTAATGAAAAACCATTCCCTTCCACACCCTTCCCGTTCCTTCCTGCTCTCCTTCTACCTCCATTTACACAGAATCCCTCCTGGACTCCTCCTGGTGCCTAACATCCATCTGCTCCCTGTCCGCCTTGTCACAGCATCTGTCACAGTTTGTATCAGTGAGATATTTGATTGCTTCAATCTTACTGTCTCCTCGTGAGATCTAATCCCACTACTTATAACAGTGTCCGGCATATAAGAGCATACAGACATTTTATGGTGTGAATGAATAAAATACCTTTCGCTGTAGTTACAATAAAAATATTCCTTTTTAAAACAAGATTAACCTCTCCCAAAAAGATAGTTCCAAGTTGTTAAGCTCTGGATCTTTTTCAAATGCTTTGGTAAATATATGTTATGTATGTCTACCCATAATTCCTTCCTTCTGGAATCATGGAAGAAGCTATGGAGAGAGTGCTGTCTGCAGTGTCCCTGTCCTGCAAGGCCAAGTGCCCTGCACCTCCCTAATGGGCATTATAGGCAGTGCTGTGGGAGGGAGGCAGGGAGGGGCCGCAAGGGGAGAGGCCACCTGAATTCCTCCTTTTGTCACAGGCACAAATTTTCTTCCTCGGCTGGACAAAAGCAATGGTGGGAAAAGGAGGCAACTGTTCAAAACAGAAAAATACACCCAGGGAGAGAAAGTTATGCAGACAAGGGTGTCCAGATTCATAGTGTTACAGGCAGCTGAGGTAGACAAAAATATTACAGGCAGGCAGACAGGGCTGGGCCCTCGAAGGAGAAGGAGCCAGTGCAGAAAGCCAGATATCTTGTGACCTTGGAGGGGAGACCCACACCTCCCACTGTGGACCAGATCTCAAGACAAAAGACAAAACAAATGCAGCCACACACTAAATATCAGGGATTGATATTCTAAATAGGTATCAGTCACCTTGAGGAAGCCAGGAGCCATTAACCCAACCCCTTCCCAGCAAAGACCTCATGCCCCCTTGCTACATGACTCGCTTCCCCATTGGCTCACAATTTAATCAATTTTACCTGAGCAATTACACTTGTAATGTTATTGGTTGACCATAATTCTGTCCTACTTCATGCCAGCCTGCCTTGTGAGTCTTCATTTTTTCTTTCTCTCAATAAATACATTCTGATCTTAACCTCTATTATTCCTAAATTTCCTTCTTCCATTTTAAAGAACATGAACTCGTACCAGACATCCAGTAGGCTGGGAGTTTCTTTCCCCTCTATCAATAGGAACAATCAGGTCTCTCTGTGGGACTAAAGGAGGGAGAAGGGGACGCACAAGAGGGCAGAGGGGTGACAATGACTTTACTAGGTCCTCCAGAATCACTGAAATTCCCTGGATATGGCACTGCCACTGGGCCTTTCTAGTACTGTGTGTCACTTAACAGTGTCAATGGGTGCTAGCGGCCACTGTCCCTGCCAGGTGCGTGTGGAAATATGTGCTCATGGGTACATGGATGTGTGCACACATGTGTGCCTGTGTGTGGTGGAGCCAAGGAGACTTGATTGACTTTGGAAAGGGCTTGGAAGTACGCTGGCTCTGCATAATCAATCTGCAGGAAGGAAAAGTGGGGCTGACTGGCCACTGAGCAAGAAGCACCCTGAGGAAGGTCAGAGAAGAGAAAGGCCTTCGCCCCAGATCAGGGTAGGCAAGGTAGGCACACACCAGAGCTCCCCCAGGCTGGGTGGAGTGAGGGGCAGGGGACAAGAGCCCTCCATCCAAGGAATGTCCTCCCAGGGCACATGTGCAGGATAAGGCGGGCAGTGTGCATCTGTCTCTAACAAGAACAGGCCTTCCAAATGGACTACTACTCGACAATACAGAATGACAAATTTGAGACATTTGTAAGAAAATGGATGCGCCTGGAAAATATAATGTTGAGTGAAATAAACCAGACCCACAAGCTTAAATACCACATGGTATCTCTCATTAGAGGCAAAGTACAAACAGAGAATAATGAAGGAAGGATAGAAGAGGACCATAAGATGGATCTCTTGGAATAGGGAAGGGGTCTAACGGGACAAGGGTGAGGGGTAGAGGGGAAGGGAAGGGGAAGTAAGTAGAATAAAGATGCGCCATGTGCAGGAACCTAACAACGGCAATTTATGTAAGCACCATACACATTAACATGAGCTCAGATTAATAGTATCAGCAAGAATGAAAATAGAGACAGGGGAATTAGGGGAGGAGGGAGGGAGCAGGGAGGGGAAGGGATTAAAAAAAAGAAATGAGCTGTAGTATGTGCACGCACCCACTCCCCAAGATGATCATAAACATGATGTACTGCAAACATATACTAATAAAATTTTACAAGTGAGAAAAAGAATAGGCCTTCAACTGAGCAGTCTTGCTTTTCATGTAAATTTAAAACTCAATCTTACCCTAGAAAATAAAACAAAATCAAGTTTCCCTGCATGCAGGTAGGAACCTGTCTCTCTGGGGAGGGACACACCTGGGCCTGGAGCTCTGTAGCAAAACTTCTGCCACTGGCTTTTCTAGAAAGGCCAACTTGTGGACTGAGGTTTGCTGCACATGGTCTCTTTAACACCTTCACAATGTAAGACGAAGATGCAGCACCCGGAAAAAGACTCAGAAAGTGCGCTAGTGATGATCAAAGGGGCAGGCACACTGCATTCATGAGCGAGGTCAAGGGAGCCGGGATTAAATGTCCTGAAAAGAGATGGCTGAGGAGTGACTTAACTGCCATTTTTGAGATGGTGAACAGCTGTTGTACATCACCATGGAGTAGTGAATGAGGACATGCACATAAATCTCTTCGGGGAATTTTCGCTTAAAGATGCTTCTCCAAGTGGCATGGGGGAAGGGCTGTGGAGTGGAGCCCTGGAATGTTACTCAGTGAGGTCCAAAGTCCTCATCAGAGAAGGCTGAAGAGCAGGCACATATCTTTATCTGCATGGTAAAGATCCAGCCAACACCTACTCAGCCTGGCTCCCCCAAAAACTGTGATGCTGCAAGCCCCAGGGGGTGACTCTGAAGGATGCACAGATACTTGTCACAAAGCAAGTGGTGTCTGTAGTGGCGAGGACCCCATGGGTGTGGGACATGAGGAAGAGAATGTCGAGGGGCTCAGAGACAGACTTCCGGGAGGAGGTGGCCTTGAAGGATGCTGTGGAGTACAATGCTGCTCTCCTGCACCCTCGGGCTGGATGGGTAGAGTGAGCAGAGTGGCATGCAGAGTGGGGAAGGAGGGTGGGGGACCTTGGGGCCACGTCCTTCAGAGGATGATGGAAGCAGGAGAGACTGGGAGCAATGACACGAGGCCCACTGGACATGGAGGGCCAGGGGATGGTGTGTGACCTCGATCTCTGCAGGGTGACTTTCCATAGAAACTATGTGACTGCACACAATTGGCCTGTGTCAGTCTGTGGCAAACTCTAAGATTCTGTTTCTTGTTAACTATGAAGGCAAATTCTGCTTTGCAATAGGTAGCATTTGCAAATACACAGATACTATTGTATTATGCAGTGACATGAAAAACAAAAGAAAAACTCCTTCATTTACTGCCAAGTAAAGGCATTGAAATGGCAGCTGCTGTTTACCAAATGCCTACGATGTACTGGACACTACAGCTCAAATCTGTAGTGTACTGGACACTACAGCATCTATACAAGACCTCTCCTATCACCCTCATATTAGAGTTGATTGAATAAACAGTCTGAGAGGTTGAGGAGCTTATCCAAAGCCACACGGAAAGTACTTGGAGAGCTGGGGTACAAACTACATCCCCTGTAAGTCCCAGCTTTTCTATCTGTGCTAAACTGAGGCCTCAGAATGAGCTGGGTTTTATTACAATGCAGATGAATTTGCAGAAGCTGAGCGCTTGAGCTTGCTCCCGACAATGCAGACTTTCCTTTCTCACCAACAGCTCTCTTACCATAGCTGCCCTTTTTGCCGGCAGCTTCTGTTATATTTTTGGAGTGATAGGGAGACCCTTGAGGGGGCAAAGTGTATGGGCAAGAGCACTCCTCCTTCAGCTGCATCCAGGAGCAAAACCCATTATCCCTTGAAGGGAGAGAACATGTGTTTTCAGATCACTTTCCTTTAGAAAGGTTCAAGGCATCTTATAACCATTATCACTTCACTCCTCATAATATCCTTGTCAAGTGGGTGTCAATTGCTGTGCTGGCATTTTAGCAGATGGAGAAACTGTAGCATAGGAGGGTTCTAGCCAAAGTCAGTGCAGACCGAGGGTTAAAGAAAAAATTCCCAGTTTCTAAACTTCAGTATCCATGTAGACATCACCCTGCACTAAGCCTGTCTGGACACTGCTAATATGGAAGAGGATGCTAAACTACCAGAGAAAGGTGCAAGCATGAACTCAGCCACTAAAACCAACCAACCAACAAACACAGATTAAGGTACTGTAAGTGTTCTTGCCTTGCAAAGAAATAAGACACCATGTAAAAATGTTTTCAGGGAAGAGACGGACCGTATGTGTTAGGAATAGGATAATATTTACGTAGCTTTGCTGTTTTGATCATTATTACTGAGATGGCAGTACAGGTGCACATTTAGGTCTGGGCTTGGATAGGTAGCAGTGGTTAAGCTAAAAGTTGACTTTTTCACATCAAGATGTTCAGAATCTAAGCCAATGGTTCATTTTTTCCCTCTGAGATCATGTGGCTTAAATAATCACAACAGACAAGGAGAAGCATTTCCACTTAAGCAGAACCCAAGCCTGACAGGAAATTACTCTTCTGCATGTCTGATCACTATGGAAATTGATTTTATACAGATAGCTAAAAAGTACACAGGCTCACGACTGCATATCCTCCATATTTATACCAGTGAGCTTGTCCTTCCCGCCTTGTTAGGAAATCTGGCTGGGCCGATCTCTGGCCTCCTGGGAATGTGGACGAGCAGGGGGTTTCACCCTCCGGCTGCTGGCCCCTGCTGCACTTCCCTAGCCCACAGGGCTGCTTGCTGCTTCTGGGCTACACATGAAGAGGAGAGAATAAGTTGGCCAGTCTGGCAAGATATGGCTTAGGAAAATAAGCTGTGTTTAAAACTAAGAAAGTGACTGATTCTTTTCTTCCTAATTTTAAAATAGAGAGATATAAACACAAGCTTGCATGAAGATGGGATTGCATCTGCCTATATATGCTCGCTCAGGTGATTTCTGAGGTTGGGGGACGGGGATGGGGAGGTGATTATTAGCTGCATCTGCTACTGTGTCAATCAACTCATTGCTGATCAAGTGAAATGTCTTTATTCCTCTTGGCTCTTGTCTTCAGCCTCTCATGACTTTAAAGATCACATTCTATCAGTGTGTCCAAGGAAAGCTCACAGCCTTACCAACTGTCACAGAAACTAAATGATAGTTCTAAAGAACTGTGGCAGTACAGTTCCTTCCTCTACAGTACAGTAGAGGAAAGGCATTGGGAACTTCAGGGCTCTGAGTCTGAAATGGTTCCTGTTCTAGTGTGCAACTTAATCCTATATGGATTTGTAAATTTCAGTTGTCTACATTTTTAAATTCTCTCTCTACATGTGGATACACACAGTGTCCACCTCAGAGCTTTGCACACAGTTTATTTTCCTGATCAGAATATGGCATTTTGCGCTTGGACAGATAATGAGGACTGCTGATGCAATATTTATAAAAGGAATGCTGTGGGATAGGAAAAGTCCTGGATTAAAGCAAACACATGAACATGCACACACAAACAAAATAACTGATGGGCAAAGAAAAAACCAAGAGCTAGGACAACAGTGGGGCACCAGGCAGGCAAGGAATACTGGAACTGAACTCCCCAGAGTGTTGTTTGGCCAGGGTGGGCGGGAGGGTGGGGCACCACCAATGACTCCTCTGGATTTCCTTTAGTGCATTAGCTTTCTTTTATCTCCTTCTACCTTCAAATGACCTCCTCTTCCATGGATTCTAGGGACAAACAACTTTCCTCACTGTACATCCAACACCAATTCACTGTGTAATTAACTTAATGGCCAAGACAGGTCAGGTTCATTCCTCATGCCTCTATTCAACTTTCACAGCTAATCTGCCAAGTCATGGCTGTAGCAACTCTCAATATTTCTCAGATCTGCTTGCTACACTGAGACCCCAGAGCCACCATCACTGTATCTACCATAACCGCACCTCTCACAGTGTCTCAATCTGCACTGTCCTGGGGGTTTTGAATTGGCCTCCTGGCCTCTAGTCCTTCTGCCCCATCTACCTTCCACACTGCCCCACCCACCCACTCAAGGCACCCTTCCAGCTGCTGGCAGCACTCCACTCCACCCCCCACCAAAGCCTGCAGCAGAGCACCTTTGCCCGAAGGCTCGAGGCTGACACTGAGGAGACCTTTCTTTGTGTGAATCACGCCAGAGTCCTTCCCACACTGACTCTAAAGTCTTGGTTTGTCCCTGTCTTCAGTAATCAGCTAGAAGCTTCCTGAAGGCTGGACATGGGATTTATTCCTCTCTGTAACCCAGTATCCAGCTCAAAATCTGCTATGGCAGATGCTCAACAGACAATTCTAAGTGACTGAAGCGGGAGAATAATGCAGAGGTGATGTGACACAGACATGCAAGCTGACTGGTCTGATCTGAAAAGCCTTGCCCTGTTCAGAACAGCCCACGTGCGTAACAGATGTGCCCAAGGATCAGTTTGCAACCAGGGCCAAAGATTAGAGACTCTAGGGGGGTAGGTGTGGGGCCCTTGGAGACTTAGATAAAATTGGTACAATATGTTGCATAGGTAATAGGGTAAACAGTCTGCTTTAATAGCAAAACTAGATTCTGATATTAGCAGGCAAGATATTTAAGTTTTAAAATATATTCTGATATCATTGTTAAGGTAGATTCACTGTGGGGATGAAATCAGCTGAACTTTTCAGGAGATTTTTTTAAATGAGACTTAAACCTGCTAAGCAAAGATCCTAACTGGGAGAGAGGTGCCCTGTCCAAGGCCATGTGAAGTTAGTTGGTTGGTGGCCACCATCTTCCACAATCACAACAAGAGTCTCTTTGTCAGCTCAGCGTGTTGCCTCAATAAATATTCACAACAATAAAACCCAGGTCCTCCAGAGCCAGGGGGCTCGGGGGCTGCCCAAATGAATTCCATAACCTTATTATGAAGAAGATTAAAAGACCTCCCAAACCAAAACTGCACTGTATTGCCTCAGTGAAATTATATTTATACCCTAAGAAGTTCTCAAAGAATGCACAGTTACTGCTCAGAACAGACCAGTAATACACCGTGTCTACGAGTTTTCTCTCCCCAACACCTTTTGACTTTAGTTCCTGTAGAAACTGTCCCATTCTATCAGAGGACCTGAAAAGTTACTAAAGGTTGGTTTAAAAGAAAAGGAAAATATATATCTTCCAGGCTATACTTGATCTGAAAAATAGTGACAACACCTGATCTGATGTTTGCACAAAAAAACCTCCTATATCTACTTTTAAAAAAACAGATGATAAGGCTGGGGATTTAGCTCAGTGGCATAAGAGCCTGCCTGGCAAGCATGAAGTTGTGAGTTCAATCCCTAGTACCAAAAAAAAAAAAACTGTACCAGGAATCGAACTCAGGACCTCACACTTGCCAGGCAGGCACTGTGCCACTGAGCTAAATCTTCAGCAAAGCTCAAACATTTAAAACCTTCCAAATGAAGTTTCAGCTTCTTGGAGCATCAAGCAGTCTTTTTTTAAAAAGCTAATTATCTTGGCAAATTACTAAGGCCTTGTGTGATTTCTGTGGATAAGACTTCTTTCTGTATCAAAAGTCACAAATATCACAGGTAGCAATAAAGGAACTTATCAAGTACATTAATTCTATATGCTACACTGGTTTACTTTATGTGTATGTTTCCACTTTTTTAAAAAAACTATCAATAACACTTCTTACTGTAGAACACAGAATTTGGAGCCTTTCTGAATGCAAGTTGGAAGACAGGGGAATTTAAATACTTAGAAAACTCTCCACACACCAATGGCCCCCAGATCCTCTCCTGGAGGCAAGGAGCCCTGATATTTCACCCTGGGACACCCAATTTAGATTGCTTATAAGACAGGATCATCAACATATAGATGACTGTCACTGTACAAACTTAACACTGACTGTGTTGAAGAAGTCATTCCACATTTGGAAATCTGCTATGTGCATAAAAATATAACTAAAACTTTGAGCCAGAAAAGAGCCCTAAAAGAAAACAACCTCCAAAACCCAGATAGATGTACCACACAAAACTATCTTTTAAAATTGTTAGTGAAGGCCAGGGATTTAGCTTAGTGGTGTAAGCACCTGCCTGGCAAGCACAAGGTCATGAGTTTGATCCCTGGTACCAAAATAAAATAAAATAAAATAAGTAGAGAAATAAGATACTTCTTTGATAAAGAACACCTAAAGAAATTCATGACCATCAAACAACTCAAAAAAGTTATAAGGGATATTCTGGAAAAAATCAATGAAGACCACAATTCCAAGAAATTTAATACAATGAATCCACCAGGGAAGGCAAACAAACAGAAAGGAGAGAAAGGGAACCAACAACAGGAAAATAATATGACAAGGAAAAGTCAGTATGTATCAGAAATAACCACTAATATGAATGATATCAATTCATCAATCAAAAGAAACAGATTGGGAGAACAGATCAAGAAACAAGATCCAACAATATGCTGCATCCAAGAAACACATTTAACTTAAAAAGAAATTCACAGACTAAAAGTCAAAGGATGAAAAACAATACTCCATAACAACAAGAATGCAAAAAAAGCAGAGGTAGCTAATTTATTAGCAGACAAAAGCAAATTTCAACCCAAGTCTGATCAGAAGAGAAAAAGAAGGTCACTACATACTTGTTACAAAAATAATCCAAGAAGACATAACAATCATAAATATACATGCACCAAATACACCCAACTATATAAAACAAAATCTAGCAGGTATGAAGAATCAGATAAGCACTACTACAATTGTAATATGGGATTTCAATACCTCACTGTCACAAATAGATCAACTAGACCAAAAAAAATCAACAAAGAAAATATTAGAGTTGAATCAAACCTTTGAACAAATGAACTTAGAAGATAGCTATAGTGTTCCACCTCAGAACAATAGAATACACAGTCTTTTCAACAGTATGCAGGATCTCCAAAGTAGCAACAAACTAGCTCATAGAACATGCTTAAGTAAGTGCAAAGAACTCAAATTATCTTATGCATATTAGCAGATCACAGTGCAATGAAATTAGAAATCAACGACAAAAGAAACCACGTCATGGTTTATATCAGTGGCCTCCAACCCTTATGCAATTATGTGTTTGTGACTGGTTCATTGTCTAGCACTTGGATTGGTGGTGACTGCTACACCGCCTAAGGGTGGAGCCAGGATGTGATGTAATAGCAGGAAGAAGGCGTGTCTCTCTCTCTTGCTGGTTCTCGGCTGTTTGCATCTGTCATGAACTCTGGCCCCGCCACGCCACCCTGTCTTGGAGCCAACTGAGTATGGACTGAAACCTCCAAGAACTATAAGAAATAAACCTTTCCTTCCTTCATTTTGGGTGTTAAGATATTTTGTCCCAGCAATGAGTAAAAAGTAACTAAGACACCACATAAACTACATAAACACATAGAAATTAAATCTCACCCTCCTGAATAACCAATGGGTCACAGAGGAAATTAAAGAAGAAATTAGATAGTTTCTAAATTAAAAGATAATGCAAATATATATGACATATCAGAATTAATGGGACATAAAGTAGTTCCATGAGGAAAACTGATACATCAGAAAAACAGAACAAGCTCAAATAAATAATCCAATTTAAATCTCAAGGTCCTAGAAAAAGAAGGGTAAGTTAAACCCAAAGTATGTAGGAGGAAGGAAAGTATAAAAATCACAACAGAAATTAAGGCAATTGAGACTAAGAAAACAATACAAAGAATCAATTAATTGAAGAGTTGGTTCTTTGAAAATTACATAGAATAGACAAACCTTTAGCCAAATGTATCAAAAACAGCAAAGAAAAAAACCCAGATCCATTCAATTATGAATGAAAAGGGTTAAATCACAATGAATCCTGCAAAAATCCAGAAGATCATCAATACCTACTTTGAGAAATTATACTTTAGTAAGATAAAAACTCAGAAGAAACAGATTCTTAGCTACATACAAATTACCAAAGCTAAATCACAAAGGTATAAAAATTCTAAATAACCCATTATCAGTCAATGAAATTCAAGAAGTAATAAGAAAAAAATCAACAAAGAAAAGCCCACGTCCTGACAATTTCACTGCTGAATTCTTCGAGAATTTTAGAGAAGATCAACTTCCACTACTCCTCAAACTCTTTAATAAAATTGAAAGGGAAGCAATACTCCCAAAGTCATTCCTGGAAAAAAAAAAAAATTACCCTGATACTAAAAGCAAAGAAAGACCCAAGCACAAAAAAAAGAAAACTACAGGTCAATCTTTTAATGAACATAGATGTAAAAATCTTCAATAAGATACTGGCAAATAGAATGCAGCAAGTTATCAAAACCATTATTTACCATGAACAACTAGATTTACTCCAGAGATATAAGGATTGTTCAACATATGCAAATCAACAAATGTAATACATATTAGCAAAACCTAAGGACAAAAACCACATGATCTCAACAGATGCAAAAAAAAGCACTTGACAAAATCTAACATTTATTCATGGTTTTAAAAAAAACTGTCAGAAAACTGGAATAGATGGTAATTATCTCCATCTGATAAAAGCCATCTATGACAAACCAACAGCCAACATCATACTAAAAGGACAAAAACTGAAAGCTTTAACTCTAAAATTGGGAATGAGACATGGATGACCACTGTCACCACTCCTGTTCCATATAGTTCTAGAAACATTAGCCAGAACAATTAGACAAGAAAATGAAATAAAAGGAATATGGATAGGAAAGGAGTAAGTTACATGATCATTATTTGTTGATATGATACTCTATACAGAAGACCCAAAATCTTTACCAAAAGACTTCTAGAAAATAATCAAATTCAGTAGTGTAGCTGGATAGAAAGTCAACACTCAAAAATCAATAGCATTCCTGTTAACGAGCAACAAACTCACTAAGAGAGAAATTAGGGAAGCAATGCCTTTCACAACAGCATCAAGAAAAATGAAATATTTAGGAATCAATCTAACAAAGGAAGTGAAGACTTATATACTGAAACTAGAGAAGAAAAGAGATTGAAGTGGCTATCAGATATGGAAAGCTATCCCTGGTTCTTGGATAGGCAGAACCAATGTAGTGCAAATAGCCATACTTTCAAAACTGTTATACTGATTTAATGTAATCCCAATCAAAGCACCAATAGCATACCTTGCAGAACTAGAGAAAAAAATCCTAAAATTCATATGGAATCAGAAGAAATCTAGAATAGCAAAAACAATTCTGGGCAACAAAGGTAGGGCTGGAGCCATCGTGACCCCTGATTTAAAGCTATGCTACAAAGCTACCATGATAAAAGCAGTGCAGTACTGACAAAAAAATAAAACAGACCCAAGGATCAATGGAACAGAATAGAAGAAGCAGAAACAAATCCAAGAACAACTCCAAGCACAGCTATTTTATCTTTGGCAAAGGGGCCAGACACCTTCAGTGGAAGAAAGACAGCCTCTTGAAGAAGTGGTGCTGGGAAACCTGAATCTGCATGTGCTGAAAACTGCTCATAGACCCACGTCTCTCACCACACATTAAACTAATAGAATGGGTCAAAAATCCAAGTATAAAAACAAAAATACTAGATCTGCTGGAAGATAGAATAGATAAAATTCTGGAAGACACAGGTACAAGCAAAGATTTTATGAACAAAACTCCAATCAGACAGGAAATATTACAATCAATGACTGGTATCACACCAAAAGAGTTAAAAGCATAAAGTCAGTTATATACGCATATCCACATTTATAGCAGCACAATTTGTAATAGCTAAATCTTGGACACACCCTACATGCCCATAAACAGATGAATGGATAAAGAAAATGTGGTATTTATATACTATGCAGTACTACTACACCATAAGTAAGGATACACTTGAGTCATTTGTGGGCAAATGGGTAAACCTTGAGACCATAATCAGAAGTGAAATAAATTGGACACACAAGTCTAAAATTGCATTGTTTCTCCTGTGTGAGAAATCCAAAGGATAGAGAAGGACATAGGGAAGGAAAGATATTGGGGAGTAGAAAGAACATTTCAAAGGAGAAAGGGAACAAGGAGGGAAGGGAAGGAAAGGAAAAGAAAAGAAAAAAGAATAGAAGGAAAAAATAAAAGCAAAGCTTTTGTAACATGGGAGGGAAAGATGGGTTAAACAGCTGGGAAGAGAATGGGAAAATGAAGCATCAAGATGTATTATGTGCAGGCATAAATTCCTGATGAGGGGGGAAAAAAACAAAGAGGAAAGCAGGGTCCAGTCTTCAAGAAAATAATTAAGACGTTCCCTTTAATGTATAAATATTAATTTTACCATCAACTTGTTTCAGGGTATTTACTTGTAGGGTCTTAACATAATAATTAGAATCCAACTGGGATTAATCTGGTCCACCTCTAAGGAAAGTGCTAAGCCTCCTCTACAAACTCTGCACAGAGCCAGGCAGCTGAAAATTGAATACTTCCAAGGGTGGGGACCTCCCGCCTTGCCAGGGCAGTGAGCCCATGCTGAGGACTACACTGAAATCCCCTGGGATATGGCAATGCCAACCTAATTCCAGCATGTGCCATCCCACCCGCTAAGCGATTTTGAAAATTAACTTCTGTGAGCCTCACTTTACTCATTTCTAACAGCAGATACAGGTCTGCCTGGGCTCAAATCCCAGTCCTACCACAGAGAGCATGAGACTCGGGATGGGTACTCAGTCCTTTTCTTGGTAAAACAGGAATAAAACCATACTGTATTAAAGAATACCATTTTGAGTATTCAGTGAGCATCTTCACAAAGTACACAGCAAACACTGATTTTTAATAATCCCTATGATGGCGATGTGATGATGACGATGATGCCATTATGAGGGCTGAATGATAACTGTGTGTAGATCCTGTATGTAGCGCCTGGTACACAGAATTGATCATGTCATTGTAGTGTAGTAGTCATTAATTGAGTACGTACAATATGAACGAACAGAAGGCAGCCCCTTTAATCTTCCCTAATGTGGGAGACAAATCCGGTGACTCCCCTTGAATGCAGAACAATTGCTGCAACTTTGATTATATGGAGACTAATTTCCTTACACTGATAAGTACAGAGCTGGCTATGATAGTTCCTTCTCTCCTCAATTGACCCTAAGCATTGCAAATAAGGCCAGCCGAGGTGCTGGCATGTAATCTCTAAGGCCATGGACAATCTCCTGTTTCCTCGCATAGCGCTCTCTGTAAAAGATATGAGCACAGCGAGATGTTAGAGCCATCAGCTCCCGGAATGTCACCTGGGTATGAGCCTCAAGGTAAAGAGGCCAGGACTCTCCAGGGCACAAAAGTTTACATATCAGAAACGGAAGAAACAGCCTCCTAAAACAATTCAGTTGCTACCTTAATTGAATTATGCAAATTGATCCTTCCGCATATCCTCATCTCTGCATTTTGCAGAGGTGCTTTTCTCCCCCCCTGGCCAGCCAGCTCCAGTTACTCCCGTAATTCCCGCCATCCCCACTGTCACTCATCCTCCAGCCACCCCCTTCCTCACAGGATAATAAACTCTGGGAGAGGCCGAGGACCAGGGCCTTTGTCCGCACATCCTCACAGGGATTGGATCTAGGACCCTTGGCGGCCCTTAACTTGGCACATGTCTTGGTGTCTTTATTCTTGCCATGGGTTGCACTGGAGGTGGCAGATTGGAATTAACTTGCTGGGATTCAACGGGGTTACAAATACAACTTTTTGGATTGTGAGGAAAATTGGAAAAGGCATTATGATACTTAGATAACTGTACTCAATATTTGGTATTACAATATCTAAGGCCCTGCTAATAAGAGCAGAAAACTGAAACATGGAGGGATTAAGTGACTTGCTCCAACTTTTGTATCTGGGAAATAGCAGCAGATCTGGGTTTAGAGCCTATGAGAACCCGACTTTACATCCCAAGATCTTCTTGCTACACAGTATTTTCACCTTCAATTAAAGTCTTTCCATATATTAAACCTCTGGACCTAGCTTTTAGAACTTTTTCTCTTCCATTCCTTCCCACAGCAGCTGAGGCCACAGAGTATGAGGACCTTTTCCTGTACTTCCTTCAGGGCTCCTGACTCTGGGGACACTTGATCGTGCATGCCGGCCACCAATATCCACTTGGACCTGTCCACAAGTCTGGCTGGCTGTCCTATGACTCTACTGGCTGAGCCAAGGCCCTGCCTCTGCTGAGACAGAAAGACTGAATTTGCTGCATTGTAACAAGCCAAATTGGTAGGGTTATTTTCAGCACTGTAAGTAAAACTGGACTCTTAATTCCTAAATTGGTCCTCACCTTTTTTCTTCTGGGATGCTCTCCAACAGCATTTGAAGAAAATCCTGGAATCAGAAAAAAGAAAGCCATTAAATACGTCCATCAGTAAATAACTTCCTGGAACAATGCCACAGACTGAGTACTCCCAGCTGTTGACAGCTCACCTGCTAGGAGAACTGAGCCTATGTGGACTTGTTAGACTGTTTACTCAATTTATTAATTTTCCAAGGCTTTGATCCAATCACTTAAAGAGCTTTGTTTTGGAAAAACCAGGAACAAATTGAAAAATATAATGTTTATTATTTTGACCTTACCCAACAGTTTATTTCACGTTTAGCTATTTTTGAAAGTCTGGCCATAGTATAAAGCACCATCTCTTTCTACTCACACCGCCTCTCCTCCTTATGAGCTCCCCCGAATATCCTCCCGAACAATCTGAACTCTGAGAGGCTAGTAATGTACTGCCAACACTCTTGCATTGTTCCATAGAAAGATAGAGGCAAAAATCAAGGTGACAAACAGGCCGGCAAAGGAACAAGGACGCCCAGGACTCCAAGGCTGGGGTGAGAAGCCCTGCCTCCATGTACAGCCTCCTCTCACAGCACCGTGCAAGTGCTCAGTCACTGAATGTCTGAGATGTTTCCATGATGGAACTTTTTTAAATTTAAAGGCATGGTTTACACACACATATGTATGTGCAGACACACACACACACACACACACACACACACACACACAATTTCTTTCCTTAGAGAAAAATTCTGATGTAGACCAAATAAGATAATTAACTGTCCTATACCCACCAGACCATGTAGACCACGTCTCCTAGCCACCTCCTTGACTCTTGTATTATTTAGAAGAAAACCCCAAGGGTTCCACAATTTCATCAATGTTTTAGTAAATATATTTAAAGATAAGGGCTCTTTTAAAACATAGCCAGACCACCATAAGACTTTCAAAAAATTCAAATATGAGTGTTCATTTATATTTAATTTGTACCTTGCATATTGCAACCCAACTTTCCAGTCTATCTAACCCTGGAATTTGATTTGGTCTTAACTGGTGTTGTCAGATAAAATAGAGGCTGCCCAGCTACACTGGGAATAGGAACACACTGGAAAATTATGCATTGTTTATCTGAGATTCAAAGGTACCTGTATTTTCCTGCTCTGTTTTTATTTGGTAAACAGGTAACTCTCACTTCAACCATTGATCATCTGAATGCTGGGTAGGGTATATTTTGGATAACTATAGAACATGAAAACAAGCACAGTATTTAACTTTCTTGGAACTTGGGATTGAGCAATAATAAAGATTCACACTTAAAAGTTTACAAAAGCCGAAAATAATCTTTCAGAACAGGTCCTTTAAAATGTAAACCCGGATGACCAAACATGCACATGCCAAATAAGAGCCAGGCTGAAGTCCTTCCGGTAGATCCGAGGCTGCACACAGGGACCCCCAGAGGTCTGCCAAGACCCCCGTAACAGAGTGTGAGATGAAAGCAGCAATTCCGACCTTCATGTTACAAAACAGATGACATTACAGGGAAGTTAGACTCTGCATGCAGTTTGCACAAGAGGTTCTTTCTCTACCATCACACGGAGAGGTAGTCGTCACCACACTAGTGGAACAGGCTGTCCCATTTCTTCCTGTTCGTGGGTTGTTTAGGTCCATATCTCCCAGGGGCAAAGTCTACCTCCTAAGAACACAGATGAAAGATTTATTTCTTGGAACCTCTCTTCACTTTCTAAGACTTTATTTGTCTATTGCTTCTTCACTTAAACAACACAAAGAATAACAAAACTAACATTTAAAGAACAGATCGTGTACAGAATATATAAGGGACAGGACAAACCCAAATTGATCCATGCCTTACAATTGCACCCTTCCTGGATATGTGTGGAGAAAAATACTACGGGGAATGAGCAGTAGCATTTAGAATGCAAAGAATTACATTTACTTAGGGTTTTGATGTCCTTATTTTTATTATTTTAAAAATTATTTTGTAAAATCCTGAATTAGAAATTCACTTATCCCAATCTAATATACTAAAAGAATCCTCTGTAAATCCAATATATTTGTGGATTACTTTTTCATGGACTTGATAGGGTTTTTGCTTCTTAAAAATCCAAATATTGTATTGATAACTTCTTACTGATTTTCACTTCATTATCTCCTTATCCCCCATACTTCTTCACTGGTATTTGCCTGATAATTTATGCTCAAATTATGTAAGGGAAAAAAATCACATTAACTTAATGGTAAGAGGGAGATTTTAATTGCATGAGAAGCAGGAAATTCACAGTTAATTCTGTCCTTTTACATTTTGCAATTACAATCAAATCCTTTTTGTAAACAAGATTGCAAAGCACCATGACCTGGACTTCTTTATAAATACAAGAGGTGGAGAGGTGGTTCCAAAAAGCCCTGCTTTATTCTTAAATAGATTTGGTGTCCTGACTCCTACAAGGTAACCATACCAGGCCACCTGCCCCATCCCTCAGAGCTGAGGCCAGCAGGCAACATGGCAGCTACCTGGAGGCTACTGGTCAACCCATCACCATGGGCGTCTCCAAAACATCCTCAAAGGTCATGGGGATGCTCTTTCCACAGGGCCAGACAGGCCAGGTTGGGCTCTACCTGATTCATGAAGACATGGTACTCATCCAGGCAGTCTGCATCGTCCATCAGTGGGACTGACCCAACTAGCCTTTCTTACTTCTTTCAGAGACCAAATTTTTAAGCATAAAACACTACTTCTCATTCCTTTTGTAAATTGGCATGGAGTGAACCTGTGACAGAAGCCCTTTCCCACTCACCAGAGCACAATAAAATAAAGAGAAATACATGTCTTATGGTTAGTCCTCCTCCTCCCACTACCTCTTTTCAGTTCTCTCTTTTGACTTCACTCTTTGCCTGTGCTGGCAGTCATGCGAAAGCTACTTACAAATCTTAATTAGCTGGATCTAGGGCCATTTACAAAGTCAGCTATCTACAAATAATAGAGATCCTAGTTTGTCACCTCTGCAGTCTGCCTGAAAATAAAAATCAAAGGCAAAAGAAACAAAATAGTTTTGAGAGGGGCATGGGACAGAATGTTATCTGGGTTCTTAGCCATGATTACAAGTCTATGATTCAGTCAGAAAACACATTCCTTGAGAATTTTATTTTCTACTCTTTTAATAATCTATATGCTAATCATATAACACCTTCCTCTGATTAAGATGTAACAATAAACTCAGCATTACAATTTTTTAAAGAAACTAACACTGACTTTGGCACGTGGTTAATTTGGTAATTTTTTATTCCTGGTGAAAGTTTTCAATAAAAAGCAGGTACATGTGGATTCTACTGGATAAACTGACACTAGCTTGGTAATTATACAGAACTAACAATTTCTGTCCGATTTTCTTTTTCTGAATAATTACCATGGTCATGAGGAAAAGATAGAAGAGATAAAATAAATAATCAAAATGTTGAATGAAGCAAGGACAGGATTGGTAGAAGAAGAAATGAGATTGTCAGGAAGAGGTCATTGCTAAACTCAAGAGAGGGGTTTTAGTAGCAGCTGGAAGGATCATAACACTGGAACAGTGTGCAGATGGGGTGCTCAGAAAGGAGGAAAAGAGGAAAAATAAAGTTGAAATATGAAGAAGCTGAGGGACGTCTGAGTAAAGAAATTGGAAAATAGCTTTTTTTTCTCAATAACTAACTAGTGAGGTAAACACAACCACATCCATTAAACACATATATACGCAATCAAGCTGGCTGTGGGAGCACGCATCTGTATTTCTAGTACTCCGAGGCTGAAGAGGAAGGATCACTAGCACCTGGGAGACTGACACCCAGCAAAACCTCACCTCAAATTAACTAATTAATTAATTAATTAATTAAAATAAATATTGGTTTAAATGGTCAAAGCCTGACCAATAGGAGTCAAACAGGAAAGAGGCATAGCCTGCTGCTATTAACTTGGAAAATGGGCCACCAGGGAAAGAAACATAAGATTCCAACACTGTTTCTAACTTTCCCTCTGTACCCCCTACAACCTCATGCTCAGCAGTAGCAGTAGCAGTAATAGTGATGGGGAACTGCCCAAATCCCATAAATCATCACAAATGCCCATGCACTTGGAAATAAGCATGACTATATTTGTCTTTCTTCTCCTTTGACTATGCAGGGTCTGGAAATGCTTGCTGGAGAGACATGAGCAAAGCACGGGCAATAAACCACGGAGTTTATGACTCTCTGTGATGAACTGGAGAAGTTCCAGGGCTCCAAACCAAATTAGAGGAGCCATATTAATTGACAGAGTACTTACAATTGGAAAAAGCTACACCCATATTATGTCCCAAAAATCTTGGCAGGTGACATTTAACCAATTTTTCAACAGTAGCGAACCCAAATCCTTGCAACAAAAGCCGTAAACATCTACACTGGAGCTTGTCTCCTCCGTGCATAATATTCACCTTCAAACCATAGCTCAGAGGAAGAAAACCAAGCTTAAAACAATCTGGGAAAGAATCAAGCATAATGCTCCAATATATAAAAATAAATAAAAAGTCTGGACAATGCTACCTGTGCTAAGAAGGACAAAAAATATGGCAATTATGTGAACTAATACAACAACCCATAGAAAGAGACAGAAAGAAATTAACATGTAAAAGATAAAGAATCCAATCTTGAAGAAGACACAATCCAAGAAACAGAAGAAAATTCTCTGTGGATAACTTACACTATGAAATAAATTAACAAAGACACGCAATAAGAATACAAATTCAGTATAATAAAAGCTCAGTGATGACAGAATGAGATGAAAATGATGATTTCAATGTAAAAGAAATAAATTAAGGAACAAAATAATACCAATATAGGAGCATTAATGAAACAAACAGCAAAGAAAAGTACAGACATTAAGGCAAATAACATTAATAATACAGAGGTCACCTGAAACAAACACAGACCATGAAAAAGAAAAAGAACTGGCAAATAAATAGAGATGGAGAACAAAGAAGATATAATAGAAGAATAACTGGTAATCCTGAAATTCAGAATCCTGTAAAGGGAAATACGGTCAAATATACAATTAAGATAATTCCCCTGAATAGAATCTAAGGCTAAAAAATACACACTGTTGGAGGGATGAGTAACACAGAATCATGGGTACCAAACCATTTTTTGTAATTAAATTACTAAAGTTCATCTAAGTGGTATATAGGGTGAGAAATGGGTGATTTTCACAAGGTATCTGATACCAGAGGCCAGTTGAGCAATGCCTATAAAGTTCTGAGGAACAAAAATATGACCCAAGAATGTTAAACCCAGCCAATGTGCAATTCTGGTGCAGACAGTAAACAAGTATTCTCTAGCATCAAAAGCTCAGAAGTCTCACAGCCTGTGAGACTACAACATCAACATCAATTTGATAATGAAATTCAGCCAACAAAGACTGGAATCAAAATGAAATGTTCATGAATACAGAAGCGTAACAAAATGCTGAAATCCTTTCAACACAGAGCTAAGACTACTCAACTGTGAAAATTATGGTTACAGCAGATACTGTTAATGAAATAATCCTCGATATAAAAATAACAAGAAAAAATTAAAATAGAGAAGGTAGCAAAAGTATATAGCAGCTATTTCCTCATCTTTACAACCATGAATAATCTGATACATTTCTAAGTGAAACACTTACACAAAGAGGAATAAAAAACAGCAATGCAATCTTTTAATATTTTTTGGCAATAATATTTCTTAACAATAGAAAAATGTTTTTTAGAAAGTAACCTCTCTCTTACATTGATTTCATGTTCAGAAAGTTCTTTATTTCATTTTTAGTGTTTCATTTATTACGTTTGAGTGAAAGAAAATTTTTAAAATTTAATTAAAAAGTACACATAGAGGTTAGGAATGTAGCTTAGTAATAAAGTGCTTGCCTAGTGTACATGAGGCTCTGGGTTCAATCCCCAGCACGGCTTCCCACCAAATACCCATAGTATAGTCCTATTTTTATGACATTATGCCTGTCTGATGACCTCTATGTACACTTGTACATGTATCACACATGCCATACATATATATACGTAGACATATAAGTTATATACATCATTCCTATATAACATATAGAAAGTATGATTTCTGGAATTATATTTTCACTTCATATTAATTAAAGGTAGCTCAGGGTGATAGAACTTTGAATGCTACTTTAAATCCTTCTTTGTACTTTTCTGTACTGCTTTTTTGTTTTTGTTTTTGGCAGTGTTGGATATCGAACTCAAGCCCCACATGTTTAAGCAAGCACTCTACAACTGAGTGCTTCAACCCCTTTTAAAAATTTTTGAGACACAGGTTTGCTAAATTGTTCAGGCTGGCCTTGAACTTCTGATCTTCCTGCTTCAGGTTCCAGAGTACTCAGGGATTACAAGTATGCACCACTGTGCCCAGCTTGGTTAAATTTTTGTAGAGTGTGTAGCAGTTGAAAAACCAATCATTTCCAGTGTTGGAATGGTGGTACACACCTTTAATCCTAGTACTCAGGAGGCAGAGACAGTAGAATTGCTGCAAGTTCAAGTTCATTTTGGGCTACATAGTGAGCTCAAGGCCAGCCTGAGCTACCACAACAGCAAGCAGAAACAACAGAATGCCACTCAAGATTTGGAGGCAGATTTATTTTCATCGATGGACACTGATCAGGATGATTCCCAGAATATTAGACCCTAATTGCTGGTGGTCTAGGGCTTATATGGGATAAGTGAGCAGGAAGTACAGTGGCAGAATGACTTGTCAGTTAGGGATCGGTTTTTGCAATACGCATGATACTGACCACTATGCACAACAGTGAGCAGCCCTTTCTAAGACACAGGAGCAACCTGAACCAGAACAGGAACTATTACCTGGGCAACTAAGAAACTGACCCATCCTGGCAGGCATTTTCTGCTATACCACATAGAGAGATCCTGTCTCAAAAAACAAAGCAAAATTCCAAATTTAATACAAAACTACAATACCCAAGTAATCTGGTATTAGCATAAGGATAAAAATAGTGATAGATAGAATTGAGAGTAGAGAAATAAATTCTTGCACTAATAGTCAGTTGGTTTTAGCAAACATATTAAGACAACTTTGTATTTTGTTTTTGTTGCTGTTATTGTTTGGTTTTGGGTTTGTTTTGTTTTTTTGGTACCAGGGATCAAACTCATGACCTCACGGTTGCCAGGCAGGTGCTTATACTGAGCTAAATCCCCGGCTAAGACAATTCAATGAATAAAAAGAACAGCCTTTTCATGAAATAGCTATGGAACAACTAGATATCCAAAAGAATGAAGCTGAGCTATCGTCTTCACGTCATACACAAAAATGCATATAAAACAGATCAGAAGCCTACATGTATATGAGCTAAAACTATGAATCTCATTGATGAAAACACAGGAGCAAACCTTCATGAACCTTCACAAAGCATCCGTTTCTTATCTATGACACACTTCAGACACAAGTAGTCAAGGAGAAAAGAGAGAAACCAGATTTATCACAATTAAACATTTTTGTGCTCTAAAGAACACTATCAAAAAGTGAAAGGACAATCCATAGAACAAGAGAAAATATTTGCAAATCATACATCTGATAAGAGACTTATACCCAGAACATATGAAGTAGTGTTATAAATCAATAATAAAAGACAACCCAAATAAGAAATAGACAACAAATCTAAACGGACATTTCTGTAAAGGAGATACATGAATGGCCAAAAATCACATTAAAATAATGCTCAGCACAGCTGGGGAAGATGGTCTGTAATCCCAAATTTGAGCCTTAGGCTGGGCAATTTAGCAAGACCTTGTCTCAAAATAAAAGATTAAAAAAAAAAAAAAAGATTTCTTTAAAGGCTGCAAATGTAGCTCAGTGAGAAGAAGACCCTGGATTCTAACTTCAGTATCTTCCACCCCCACTTCAGCCCCAAAAGAAAAGAAAGCAAAAATAAAGCTCAACATCATTAGCTAACGGAGAAACAAAATTTCAAACCATCATGGGATATACTTCTACACTAGGATGGCTGCAGAGGCGGAGTGGGGTACAACCAATGACAGGAGGTGGGAAGTTGCCGCATTCTGCTGTGAATGGGCGGGCAGTGGTGCAGCTGCTCTGGAAATCGGGGCTGCCCCGCAGCACCCTGAAGAGTTGCCGTGTAACCTGGCACTCCCACCCCTGCCCCACGGTACTGAAGGAGGGACCGATGCGAGTACTTGTAACTAACGTACACGGTAGCATTATTCATGACAGCCAAAAGATGGAAATGAACCAAATGTCACGGACCGATGAATGGTTAAACAAAATGTGATACATACACGCAATGGAATATTTATTCAGCACCAGAAAGGAAGAAAATTCGGATTGCTGTAACTTGGATGACACTTGAGACATTATGCAAAGTGAGGGAAGCCAGACATAAAGGACAAACACTGTATGGCTCTATTTACATGAAGTACTTGTAGTAGTCAAATTCATAGAAAGGGAAAGTAGAACAGTGGTTGCCAGAGGCTGGGGGGAGGGGAGTGTGAGAAGAATGGGTAATACTGTTTAAGGGGTTTGGAGTTTCAGTTTTCATGTTATGTATATGTTAGCACAATTAACAAAACGAAGAGAAGGAATGCTGTTTAGGAGGCTGAGGCAGGAGGGTCACTTTAGCTCAGGAATTTGACACCAGCCAAGAGGACCACTTAAACTCAGGAGATTGAGACCAGCCGGGGCCACATTGAGAGTCTCGGGCTTAAAAAACAAAGAAAAAGGAATGAAGTGGTGAACGATGTTATGTAAACTATGAAACCATTTTGCATGAAGGTCAGAGAGCAAAGGTTGTATATCATAGGACTCTTTGCTATGAAATGTAAACAATAAACAAATCTATAGAGATAGAAAGTGATCCCCTAGGAATAGGGGGAAAGGGGAAATGAAGGCAAGATTGCTGACGATTTCTTTTGATTTTGATGAAAATGCTTTAAAGTTAGATAAGTTAGATAATGTTGATGATTGTACAACCTGTGAATATATTAAAAACTACTAGTCTGTATATCTGAAAGGGTGATCTTTGCCTTAACAAAGTTGTTATATAAAAGCAATAAACTTGTTCTTCAAAACAGGTGAAAGAAAAACTGAAGGATTTGATGTTCCCCTCGTGTGTGTTCAGATTACACACACGCATCCTTTACATCTAACACTGTGGATACCGTGACTTACAATTGTGTATGAGCATAATAATCAAGTATCAAAAATACTCTTTGGTCAAATCCTTGCAAAAGATGCATCATCTTTCCTCTCTGAGCTCCGTCTCTGGGGCCTCTCGTTCTTCGTTAGCCTTCTTGCTGTGCTGCTTGGCCCAGGGGGTCTCCTCTGAGAGCTGTGGCCACGCTATCTGAATATTCCAGTGTGTCTTGCTATGAGCATGTTTTGTTTTGTTTTGGTACTGGGGATCAAACTCACGACCTCACGCTTGCCAGGCAGGCGCTTATGCCTCTGAGCTAAACCCTCGGCTGTTAGCACATTTATCTCTCTTTCTGGCCTACCTCCTGTGTGCCAGCCAGGTACTAAAGACTGGGGAAAATAAAAAGCATGCTTGATCTTCCTGAGCTTTTATATAAAAGACAAAGATATACAAAAGAAACGAAAAGCCTACACGTGAAAATATAATTATAGATAATGGCAATGATATTGAATGCAACAAAAATGGAAGGGGTAGAGAGGGTGAGGCTGATCTTTAGCTAGGCTGATTCCGAGGTTGAAAGGCAAGAGGCACACAACTTTGCAGAGAGGACCTCAGGTAGAGGAAACAGCAGGGTAGCTGTGGGTTTTGTGAAGGTCACCTGGGTACAACTATTTGCATCACTGTGCACAAGACAGCTCTGGGTAACAGCTTGTCCCCAAACAACAGGGCGCGCTCCCTCTCCCGCTAGGACAACACTCTCCTTCTGTCCACTTCATTAACTTTCTCACTGCATGAAGCGGAAAACACTTTATCCGTTTTTTTTTTTTTGTTTTTTTTTTGTCTTTTTGAGACAGGGTCTCTCTTTGCAGTTCAGGCTGGCCTTGAGTTCACTTTGTAGCCCAGGCTGGTCTTGAACTCGCAATGATCCTCCCGACTCAGCCTCCTGTAATCATGAGATTACAGGCATGAGCCACCATGCCTGGCTTTTTTCCTGTTTTTAATACTGGGATAAGCTAATCCCCTCCAAGTATACAGCATGAACTTGCAAGGCCCCATACATTACCTGGGAAAGAATCAGCTGCCCATGAAACTTGTGCACGAATTTTCTTAAACAAGAAAAATAGGTTTCCTGCCCAAGTCTTCTGGCAAGGAACCGAAGGAGGAAGTAGCCCTGGAATAAAAAGAGAAAGATGCCCACTGCAGGATTGGCACGGAAGTGTAAAAACCTTTGCACACTCCAATTTGCCCATTGTGCACAGGGCACAGCTCACAAGCACCACCCCACCTGTCCTAGGCTGCCCTTTGCATTCTGACCAGGAAGCCCCCTGCAAGAATTGAGGGGGAACCCAGAGCCTCCAGCTTCTTTGGTAAGCTCATCACCAACCCTGTTCTGACTCCATACAGCATGGACAGCCATCTTGAACCAAAAGAGGAGAGAGGTCAGCTCTTCTCTGGGCCAGCTCCCAGGAATAGCCTTGCTTTATCGCTCCCGTTGTCTCACTGGACAATGTGTAGGTTCTGCTCTTCAAAGGTGACCTACACTGGATGATGGGATGAGGAACAGGGCAGGAACACCTCAGCTCCCTTCAACCAAGCCTTCCTAATGCAAGGTGGCCCCCTGGGGGGTAGGAAGTACTTTACTGAGTGCACTCTCTGAGTTCAGGCAGACACCACTGCAGTACAGACAATCTCCTGGCTTTTCCTCAGCCATGCTACTAATCGTCATCGTATAACCTAAAACACACTGCACTCTCACAAGTGCCTCCTGCCACTGAGCGCTCTTACCTTTAAATAATGAACCTGCATGAAGGGCTTCTCTGGACTGAGTCCATGTTTGACGACAGAGGCCCCCGAGTCACTCACGTGGCCAGTTTTCTCTTTACTGGGTCTGAAACAAAGCAGCATCAGTTTCTTTAAGGATGGTGCATTCATCTTAAAGCAACAGTACAAGTATACTTCAAAACAGTTTATATTAGTAACTCATACACTGAACAAGGAGGGGTTTGTAACCCGGGGTTAGCTCTTGGCAATATTTTACATCCTCATCTCCGAGATGAAAGCTGGCCAGACCCTCATGGAATCTAAGCTCTGATATGAATTATTGAAGAATCTATACCCTTCTTTGGTGGGAATAACAGACTGGGAAATACAGTGGGAAATGTAGCTTGACTTGGAAGGATAAAGGATTTATGTATTTTTAAAATTTTGTGAAGGTTTCAATGTTATCCACTTCTCTGGACTTACATTTAATAATTAAGGCTTCTTTGACAACTTTGCATTTGGAACCCATTTTTGAATCCCCAAAACCAAAACCAAGAAAGTTCATAGAGACTCTGGTTTTTAGGACTGGTAGGGACACTAGCAGTTATACACTTCAACATTCTGATTTTACAAATCAGGGAAACTGAGACACATAATGGGTAGGTCTATATCGCAGGTCTTACCATTTCTTTGGATTTGTGGTAACACTAGGAATAAAACCTAGTATTTCCCTATCACTCAGCCAGGTCCTTTCAACTACACTCTTAGTTTTAAGTAGTTTTAAAAATTCCTTTAATAAAACATAACAGATCCTTTGAGGCTACTAAATATGTGTGTACTCTGTTACAGGGAAGCTTCAAAAATTAGCTAGAATCAAAATATGTGGCAAAGTCCTTACAGCTATCAGCTGTTCTAAAATTAATCAGCTGTTGAACAAGCATTGGAGAAAGGGGATAATGGCGGGGGAAAGGGAGAAATGACAAGAAAGTTGGCATATCAGAAAGATGGAGGTTCAGCTCAGATATGGTGGCTCATGCTTGTAATCCCAACATTTGGGAGGCTAAGGCAGGAGGATCACAAGGTTCAAGGTCAGTCTGGGCAATTTACAAGACCCTGTCTCAAGAAAAAAAAATGGTGGGAATTTATTTTGAAAAGGTACAATGTGAGCTGGGTGTAGCGGTGCACAACTGCATCCCAGCACCTGGGAGGCTGAGACAGGAGTATCATCATGAGTTCAAGGTTAGCCCCTTTGCCCCTGCCAAGAAAGTTGGATGCTGTAGTAGAAAGTCTTTGGAATCTGAGAGACTGTTTTGAATACAAATCTCCCTACGCCCTGTTACTTACTAGAGGTTCCTTAAATTCTCTAACCCTCAATTTACTCACTATGAAAATGAGAAAAAGTCTGCCTACATTCCCAAGTCCTGTGAATAAAACTGAAATAATATATTGCAAGACCTCTAACAAGGGCAAGGGTTATAGAAATTATGCAATGAACCTAATAAAGTACTCTAACTGCAAAAAGGATCCTTGATTATGCCTTAGCCAAACATTCTACTGCTGAATCCCAGCAGACGGAAGGCTAAGAGCCAGCACACACCTAGAAGGAAGAGGACCATGAGCCATCAGGGCTGACTGCAGAGCGCCAATTTTTTCACTTGATCCCTGACTTACCTACATGACCACACTTGTAGGAATAATGAGTCCTTTCATCTTCATTTAAGACTCCATGGAAACGCATCAGCTCTTTCCCCTGCTCTCAAGTCCTCCTGGGGGGGGGGGTGTTTTCACAACATGCGCCCCACCGGCTTTGATAGAGGAACCCCACAAGCCACAGTCTTGGGTGAAACATGGTTTCTCATTAGTCAACCTCAGTTGAGACTAGCCTTTCCAGCCACAAGGCAGGCAGAGTTGTGGGCAGTCTTCAGTGCCCTTGAGCTCTGAATTGAGGCTCCAGGAAGAGGAAGGACACAGAATGATGCAAATCCCTGCTCAGAAGGCTGCCTTCCAGGCTCTGGTTCCAAATGACGCCTTTACGGCTGTTTTTTCCTTTGCCTAAAAATGTCCTTCCTGAATATGTCCCTCTCCTACTCCCTTTCTCCACCCTTGCCAAGTGAAGACATCCTCGAGAGAATTCTTTACTACTGACAGGATCCAAGGCAAACCTACAGATCACCCAAAAATTCCTTCTACAGCAGACTTAGAGCTAGAGAGCAGCATACAGACAGGCTTTGTGAGAAACCAAAGAGGGTGGTTTTAGGAGGAAAAAACCCTATGGGCGTGGAAATGGGAAACTTCTAGCTCGGTGCTACTCAGGTTCTCATAATGCCATTCATTTCAGGTCTGTGCGGAGAGATGAGGTATGGGAGAAAGCAGGAGACAAATGAAGTTCTGCCCCATGTGATAAGAGGGATGAGTCTCACAGCTGAGGTAAAGAAGTCAGACCCACAAAGGGGACATTCAGATGTATGATTCCATTTCGATGAAGTCCAAGAATGGGGCAAAACTGACCTATGGGGACAGAGATCCGAACAATGGCTGCTTTTGAGGAGCCCTGCCAGAGGCGAGAAGAGGAAGGTCTCAGGGCCGGGAGTGGTGTCTACACTGTTCTGTGTGCTTTCATGGAGATAACAGTAAAAGTCCTTCCAGTCATCTAGTAAAGATATTTGCATTTCAGTGTATGAAAAAAACTGGAAGGAGGAGGGAAGGAAGGGAGGGAGGGAGGGAGGGAGGGAGGAAGGATGGGAGGAAGGATGGGAGGAAGGATGGGAGGAAGGATGGGAGGAAGGATGGGAGGAAGGAAAGAAGGGAGCACATAAAACATTACACATTTTGTGCAAATAAAGGAGATGCAATCTATAAAAGGGACTCCTCTGCCCCTATGCCATGAATACAGGACTAAGATTAACTCACTCATCTGTAGACCAATGAAATATATTTTTTAATGGAAATGTGAGAAGGGGAAAGGACTATGGCACATCCAATCAAAGCATGTGGCATGTCTCATCAGCCTTCTTCTGTGTATATAACCTGTACAGTTAAATCTGAGGAGCTAAATACATAGCCACTTCTTGAGTGCTTCCCTTGCAGCTATGGATGGCCAGAAGACTTAGTCTGAGCCAAACAGACAAATGCAGCTATCTGCTGTGGTTTAGGGCAGGGATCTGGGAAGGTTTCTGCTCATTTTACAAAAGACAAATCCCACAATGTTGGCAGCTTCTTCCTCTATATATGAGGGTTGGGGTGTAGCAGTCACCTCATGATCACAAGGCAGCAAACCTATGTGCTATGGAGGGCAGAGGGGAATGGAAGAAGGTAAAGTCTCTGATGGCATCACCCAGCTCCAGGACTGCCTGCCTTCCAGCTTTTTGTTTTTAAGAAAAATAGACACCATTTGCGGAAGTCAACATTGCTTTTCTATCCTATTAATCAGAATCAGACTCATTCCTGATGGCTGGAGAACTGGACTGGCTTAGTAGACCTAATGTTTCTTGGTTAGTTTCCATTCCAGATTCTCTGACAAATTTTCCATATGTACCATGTCCTCCCTCACAAAGAACCGGATGTAGCAAGGATTGGGCTCCACCCATTTAAAAGCTAGTGAAGATCACAAAACTGATCAGTGGCAGAACCCCATTCCATGGAATACTAAAGTCTTTTTTTTCCCCCCCTATTCTGGGACCTCCCCAAAATCCAGACCCTGGTTTTGACCTGCCAACCCTAAGTGGAGAACCCCAGACAAGTTGATTACCCTCCCTGGAGCTCAGTTTCTTCACCTATAAAGTCTGCCATGAGGCTCAGATTAACATGAAAGCAGTTTGCAAATGCCAAAGTGCTAATCACCTCTTAGACATTAGACTCCAGCATTTAGTCCTTGGCTGCAGCACATGGAATATGAGCGATCAGGTTACCAAGGTCGTTTGGGCTCAAATGTTCTTGGTTTCTGTTGTATCTGGCAGCAAATGCAACACTGAGATAGACGTGACCTTTCCCTCCCTGTACCCTTTCCTTTCCCACTGCACTCACAGAAGCAACAGGATATTTAAAGAGCGGGCAGGTGGCAGTGATAATTGATACACAGTGATTTTATTTGGAATCAAACCTCTTTGAAGAAATGACCAATCCTGCAGGACTGTGACCCAGAGTGGGATTTGGGAAAATGCTTCTGAAGGGTGCTCAGTGTGGCAGCTGGACTTGAACACCTACAGCACAGCCCTGCCCAGACAGGCCGACTGCCAGCACACTGTCTCACGTACATTGGCATCAATGTGAGAGCCATGAGACTTCTGCACTGATAAAACTTGCTACTACTTTGTGAGGGTCAGTGACCAAGCATTGCAGAAATGAAACAGAAGAGGACTAATTAGCATTTCAATATCCCACTCTCTCTATCTATAGTTGCCCCAAGAGAGACCAGAGCCTCAGTCACCCACAATACTACCCATGCAGAGGCTGGCCTCATGGTATTCATCTGAGCTGTGAATGTGGGGTGAGACCTACAGGAAAGGCCGCAGAGCACACTGCCTCAGACTGGGGGTACAAATCTTGACTGCCACAGTGTCACCTCAGGAAGCCCAGTTCCTTCGGCTGTGAAAAGGGGACCTTGAGTTACTCCAGCATTCCCGTGGGCTGTGGTATCTAAGAATGGTTTACAGAGACGTTGCTGGTGTTTAGTAAATACAATACAAATGCTGCTGTGATCATAACACACACTGACGGGCACCCAGGGAGGGCAGCTAAACCTTCCTCGGACAGGAAAAGACCTTGGGAAGACCTCTGGTGAGACCCTGTAACTGGAGCAAGCCGGAGGTGGAAAACAGGAACTTGCTCACCCACCATGGTAACTTCATGGGAGTCAAAAATCATTCCAAAAAAAATTTTTTTTAAAGAAGCAGGCCAGGGATTTAGCTCCAGGGCTAGAGATTTAGCTCAGTGGCAAAGCACCTGCATGGCAAGTATCAGTTCCTGAGTTCAATTCCTAATATCCTGCCAATAAATAAATAAAAAGAAAAAAGACAGCACACAAATATGCTCTCATACTTTCCCTTCTGGAAAGGTTACAAACCCTTTAAGGGTTGATCTTTAGGCTTGTTCCTTGTCGGATCATCACCAGAAAGCAAAAAAGATGCAACAGAGTTCAAGTGTGCTTCAAGTTCTAGTAAGTTCCGTGCTGACATGTTCTTTCCACACTCATCCCATGCAGCATACACCACTCTAAAGAGATTACTAAAACTTGGAGGGGGGAGGTAGCAGCAGAATGATTGAAAACTGAGGAACTTTTCACCCTTCATTTGTTTTTTACAACAATTTCTTCACCTCTAAAATGCACATAGCATACACCTGCTACCAGCCAGCACTTGCAGTGCTAGCCAAAGGGACCAAAGGGTTGTGGGCATGCTAACTAATGGAGTTGCATCGAATCAAAGCTACTGGTCTTTGGCAAGTTTGGCTGTGTGTTTTTCAAAATGGATTTAACAGCAATCCAACATGAAGGGCCTTCCCCAGTGGGACCATTATCCTGTAGCCGACCCAGCAGGATATCATCCTGGTGTTGAAAAAGGCAATTGCTACGATGATTTAAGACTGAAGGAGGCATCTCTCAGAGGAGTCACCAGAAAATGAAGAAGGTGTATTCTGTCATCCTAATGGGGAAACGAGCCAGTGATAGGCACCTATTGGAGCGATTAGCAGCTGAAGAGAGTGAGGAGGTTAAGCAGAACTGGAGAAAACTCGGAACAAAGCACACATTTTGATAAGCTGGGTAGAAAAGTGAAAGGTGGAACTTAGAAAAGCAAGGAAACTTATCTGCAGTGCTGTGTACTTATAATTCCAGCACTCAGGAAGCTGAGGCAGAAAGATCACAAGTTTGTAGTGAGAATCTGTCTTCAACGACAACAACAAAAAGAGGCAGAGAGAATAATAATGAGAATGAATACAAAACCAAAAATGCCCTTGGGTTTTGAATAACCATGGCTGTAAGTCAAAAATTCTTCACTGAGAAACAAAACCCCAAGAGGAAGAAAAAACAAGGAACAGATTAATATAATGGCCTGAGCAGTACACTACCACAGTGCAAGAGATGATGTGGATACGTTTTAGGAAATGAAGAAGAACGTGAGAGCAGAGTCACCCACGGGACTGCACAGGTGGTTTCTGGGACAGGTGAATTGTCAGCGTACATGTGAGAGAGATGAATGGGTGGGAAGTGATGCAAGAGAGAAAAACCCAAAATAAACACAAGAGAGATAGAAAGCTACAAAATTACTACCAGGAAGACAAAGAATCAGAATGAACTGACATGAATAAAGCCCAGAACAACAAAAAGGGCTGATGTGCTGCTAGAAACATCATGAGACCAGAGGTCAACAGGAGACTGGACTCCCACGTGGCTTTGGCTTTCTTGACAAGGAGAAAGATTTCCAACTGTCCATGCAGCACAAGCCATCACATGGCAGCTGCTGCTGGGCAGGGCTGGGGAGGACGCCTTCATCCTCTAAGAGAGCTCCTGCTCGAGGCCAGGGGAGGCCACAGCTCTAGCAGCCTCTGCGCACTGGTCACAGATCCCGGGATCAAATGCAGGAGCCAGCGGGAAAGGGGGTGATGGAGACAGAGAAATGCTATCTTGATTTACAAAGGAAATGGAGGTGAGGGGAAGGGAGGCAAAATCATGACGAGGCTATTGAATAACAAAACACTACTGAATAGGGATGAAGAGAATTTAAAACTTATTCATCTACAAAGAAGACTTAGTACATGGAATTGTCTATACATTTGACACATCGCTAGCGGTGGCTGACATGGCCTGCAAAACAGGCTGGGCCAATGGGAGGAAAGAGATTACAAGGGGAGCTACCGCCGAGGTGTGGGTCCTGGACAACACAGAGCAACGACTCAGAGGGGGCTCTGGAGTCACCGTCCTTCTGCTTTCCTCCCGGGTCTGCCCCTTACTAGCTGTGTAAACCTGGCCACCTGCTTCACATCTTTGCACTTAGTTCACAGGACTATTTGGGGGGTTAAAGGAGATAAAACATGTAGGGTGTTCAGGTTAGCATGTGGCATATCAGAAGCACTCAGTGGTTGTTAGTAAGGAGGAAAAAAGCATGCGACATGGAAAGGTACAAGGCCACGCAGAAATACATGATACTGGATTAAAAAATGAAACATGGTATAAATGCAAATGGATCCAACTCAATTGTTTCTTGTCCTTGCTTTCCTGGTCCAGCTAGATCAAAGGAGGTAATCACAGTGCTGCTGCATTCTTCACAGGTACCACCTCAAAGATTACTGGGTCTGAGCAGGTATCACATTTGGAGAAGACCACTGTCAACAAAGAAAAGGAACCAGCCTGAAAAAGCAAAGGTTTTCCCAAGCACACAGTGGATGTGACAACTCTAACAAAAAGCCACATCGGTCAGCTAGGGTGGAAAAGACACTTATCCTCAGATGTGTGGATTGCTTTAGTAGGAATAAAGCACTTGTGGAGGAAGGACAGCCTAAGAATCAGGCAGCTCCCAAAGGCAATCTACTGTGTGCCACTTGAGTGAGATCTGGACCCTGGAAACAAGCACTCAGGTACTGTCTGTCTAGGTAAAAATCACTTTAAGATCCTCCTGACTGTAACACACATAATTTGAAGAGCCCAAATAGCCCATAATATATTTAAGATGTAGCATATAGTGGGGGAAAGCCAACATTATATGCATCCATTCCAATGGAGTCAGCATCAAGAATGATTTTGATTGGAGAAAAAAACCTGAATTAATTATTTAAAGAAAGCTTAACCCACGTATATTGAGGGATGAAATTAGCTTGTTGGATGAAAGCAACACAAAGCTTTGTACTTTTTGCAGTGTTATGGAGGAGGGTGTGAGATATACCCAAGGCCATGTTCAAGGGGGCCTCTCACTCTGTCAAGGTTATAATGAAGGTGGTAATAATGAAGCTCAGGCACTAACTCTGTCACAAGCATGTAGAACACAGGAATACAGAAAACCAGAAAACTAAAGGAAGTGAAAGTAGAAAGAGTAAGGTTCCATTTTGCAAGAAGCAGCTAGAACTTGCGCAGTGCTGTGTGTTGGGATCATGGGAAGGATCGCCTCATCCTATGACTCAAAAGGAGCAGATGGCCCGTGGGAGCTGAAGAAGGACTTTTCCCTCCTCCATAAAGGACAGTGTGGCCCTAGACATGAGGGGTGGCAGTAGCAGGAGATGGAAAGCTTGCCTGATTTTCAGCCTTACACACTTTCAGATATACAACAGCATGTGTAGTTTGGGAAGTAGTTCTTGTCTCATTCTTGTCGGCAACTGCACCGTTTAGGTCTTATATTTCACATGCTGAGCTCTAGCAGTAAGTATAAGACCATGCAACACAGCACTGCTTATGAAAGAAAAAACAAAACCAAAAACTAGAACTTACCAAAATATGCAACATTCTGTGGCTACTAGTGGAACATTCATATCCTAGAATAGTCACAGAAGCCTTTATTTATTGATTTATTTATTTTTTGTCTTTTTGAGACAGGGTCTCACTATGCAGTTCAGGCTGCCTTGGGTTCACTTTGTAGCCCAGGCTGATCTCAAACTTGCAAATGATTCTCCCAAGTGCTGGGATTATAGGAGTGCACCACCATGCCCGGATTCACAGAAGCTTTTTAAAAAACCTATGTGTGTCATGAACAGAAAAATAGCCAAAACTATATTACTAGGAAAACAGGAAGTACAGCATGGGGTGGAAAATAACAGCATATAAACTTGTGTATGTACTCTGGTACTTGAGGGACAGTTTGTTGGAAGTAAACCATCACTATGTGGTATTGTTATACCAAAAACCCTGTCTTGGTTACTTTTCTCTTGTTGCTGGGACAAAATACCCAACACCCAAAGTGAAGGAAGGAAGCACTTATTTAGCTCATAGTTTGTGGAGGTTTCAGTCCATAATCAACTGACTCCGAGGCAGAGTGACACAAGGCAGAGGACAACAGTTCATGGCGGTAAAAAAAAAAAAACAACCAATAAGAGCAAAGGGGGGACAGCACAGAGAGAAGACTTTTTCTGTCATATTGTATGCAGGCCACACCCACTTGGGTGTAGCACTCACACCCATAATCCCAACATTGGACCCTGAATCATTCATAATCTCTAGAAGCCTGTCCCCATGACTGCATGGGGCTTTAGGGAGACATCCAAACTCAAACCATAACAGACCCTATGGAGATGTCTTCCTGACATCCAGCACTGGACAAGGTTCCTTGTGTCTTGTTCAACCCCATGGTGACCAGTTGCCTCATGCCCTCACATCTTTTCATGTTTCCTCCAGGTAATTGCTGCAGTTGGCTACAGAGGTGTTAGCAGATGGCAGAGAACATCCACTGATTTCCATTAATCTTTGTCTTTTAAAAAGTTGAGAAATAAATCACAAATAAATTCATCATTTAAAAATGTATATTTCAGTGTTTTTTAGTATTTTTATTCTCATCAACCTGCAAAGAAACCCCAAGACCACTGGCAGTCACTTTTCTGTCTTCTTCCTACCTTTCCCTAGCCCCTCATGTCCTTAGCTTTCTTCTTGTCTCTATGAATTTGCCTATTCCAGACATCTCACACAAATGGAATCATATACTATATAGCTTTCTGTGTCTGGTTACTTTCTTATGGTATTTTCTTATACTGTTTTCAAGATTTATTCAGGTTACAACATGCATAAATATTTCACTCCTTTTTACTGCCCATCAGTGCTCCCCTGTATGGATAATAACACATTTTATTTATCAACTTATCTGTGGGTGACATTTGGGGTGTTTCCATTTTTTGGTTATTATGAATAATGCTTCTGTAAACATTTGTGTGTAAGTTTTGCATGGGCTTACTTTGCATTTTTCTTAGGGATATACCTGGCAATATGATTGCAGGGTCATATAATAACGCCACCTTACCTCTTAAGGAACTGTCAGAATGTTTCCAAAGTGCTGCACTATTTTACATTCCCTCAACAGTGTACAAGGGTTCCAATTTCTCCAAATCTTCCCTAATGCTTATTACATCTTTTTTATGAATGCAATATGGTATTTAATTGTGGTGTTGACTTGCATTTCTCTAATGGCTAACAACATTTAGTATCCTTTTATACACTTTTTGGTCACTTAATTATCTGGAAAAATGACTTTTTCAGTCATTTGGCCACTTTTTAATTGGGTTATCTTTATGAGTTTAAGATTTCTTTATAGGCAGCTTTGTGGGGATCAAGCCCATGGGGCTGCTCTGGGCCATGCAGCTTGTCAGGCCTTTCTGGTACTTGATCAAGCTGGAGACAGGTGCTGACCAGGAGAAGCTGCTGGCCAGCACAGTGCATGAGCACCACTTCCTGTTGCCCAGCGCCCAGTGCGGCAGGGCAAGGTACAGACAGGCCCTGGGCCTTTTCCTGGGATCAAGGACCTCTTTTGGAGGCAGAGGAGACCTGTTGGAGTATCAACCTAGTCTCCTGGCTGGGAAAGGCTTTGCTGTAATGGTTCTGGCTTATTTAATCATGATGACCTCCCCAAGAGCGTGGAGACCATGCCCCTGGAGTACTTCAAAGGCAGTGAACAGCCTGCTCGGTCACCTTGAGTGAGGTAAAGGGCCCAGGAATTGGGCTTCTTGGGACTTCCAAAGGGAGTGGACCAGCCTCGCCATGGCCTCTTTTCTGAAGGGCATTTTGGCTGCTGTCATCATTTTAGCTCTATAGCTGCTGTCAGGGGCACCATATACTATGAGTCTGTACCACCTGTGAGTATTGTGAAGACTCAAGTCAAGATGACCAGAGATGGCATCACAGATGATGTGGATGCCCTGAAAAGCCCTTTGGAAGAACAGAAAAGCTTCATTCCTGTGGAAAGGTCTGACACTACCTTCCCATTCCTTGTAGGCAAGGATGACCACACCTGGAAGAGTGAGTTCTATGCTAATGAGGCCTCTAAGCACTTACAGGCCCATGGGAAGAAAAAGCCCCAAATCATTTATTACCCCAAAATGAGGCACTATATTGAGGTTCCTTGTTTCCCCTTGTGCAAGGCTTCTCTGCATAACTTAGTGGATATCCTATCATCCATGAAGGGGAGCCCAGGGTGCACGCACGGCCTCAGTGGATGTGTGGATTCTTCCATAAACACTTGGGAGTTAGGAGGCATGCTCCTGAAAAAATAAATTATCTGAAGACTTGGAGGACAAACCTCAAGATTCTAAGAACATCAGTTCATTTCATATTTATATATGAACATAATAACATGTGACTACAATTTTTAAAAGATTTGCTCATTTCTCTTTAAATAATGTTACTATTAAAAATCATGTCTAAACAACTACAACTTCAACAAAAAAACACAATTGTATCAGGAATGAAAAGGAAGCCGTAAGTATAAACACCTTTGTTAAGCTGGAAATTGGGTTATTTCAGACAAAAGTATTATTATCTCCTTCAATTTTGTGGCTAATGTCACCAGTATCATCGACCTTCCCAGAAGTGACTTTAGAATGATTTTGCTAAGTTGTGCCTTAACTTGTACACATGTAGCAAAGAAAGAATTGTGTTGCCCAAAAAAAAAAAAAAAAAGGTTTCTTTATATACTTTGAGCATGAGTCCTTTTATGTATGACTTGTACATATTATCTCACCCTTTTTTCTTTTTTCCAACACTAGGAATCAAATTTAGCATCTTGTACGTGCTAGTTAAGTACTCTCTATCACTGAGCTACACCCCCAGCCCTGGGCTGTCTTTGTACTTTCATGACAGAATTCTTTGAAATACAATTTTAATGAGGTACGAACTATTGATTTCTTTCTCTTTGGCTGTTTGTGCTTTGGGTGTCATTTCTAAGAAAATGTTATCTGATCCAAGGTCATGAAAATTTACACCTACATTTTTTTCTGTTAGTTTTAGCTCTTACATTTTGATCTCTGGCCCATGTTGAGTTAACTGTTGCATACAATTCATCTTTTTTAAAAACTTTTTCTTCTCAACCACTGACTTGAAATCGACAAGAACTCCTATAAAACTGATTTTAACATCTAGTAGGATCAGGCTTCTTTGATGTCTTTGCAACAACTTTAACAGAATATTTGTAAAGAGTTTTTTGTTTTGTTTTGTTTTTAGTGATTCTAGGTCAAAACTATTAGCCAAAGCAAACTAAAAGGTACAAATATGGGGCAAATACTTTGTAAAACAAAGTTAATTTAGAATTACATGAAAAAGTACACAGCAGATCAGAATATGGATGGAAAACCAAAACACATCACTAAAGAATGTGATATGTGTGGAGCCTCCTGTGGTTAGCTGAGTGAACAAAACATCCACACAGTGAGCAAAATAAGAAAGAGCTGCTCTAGACTGGTATATGTATATGAATTTATTTTAGGAAATATTTCATTAGCAAATAGTGTTATATCAAATCAGTGCTACACAGGGACGCAATACAGAAATATATATATGTATTTATTTCCTGAAGATTCACAAGATTCACAAGAAAATTCTGGCAGTGATTATCCTAGAGTAGGTACTATACTGGTGGGGATAAAATTTTACAGTTTTCAAAGCTGTTTTAAGTTTTCCTATTATGTACCTTTATTTCAGGGGGAAAGAAAGAACAATAGCTAATTAAGCAATGCTTATGAAGTGCCTTACTTCTTTTGCTTTTCTATTTTTAAAGAATACTAAATGTTATTTCAAAAATGAAATATCTTATCCTATGTGTGTATAATTAGCGGCCTACGGAGAGGTCTCTCCCTCCCTGAAAAATATCTGAGTGGTGAGTAACCAGGGAATGGTCTAGAAAAATGAATCAGGAAGGTTATTTGAGTTCAATTATGCAGGACATGCCTGTCATCCTTGCTGTTTCAAAGAGCTGCGAGTTGAGGGTGTCTCTCCACCAGGAAACAGAAACTGAGAAGCAGCTCAGGCGGAGAAGCTGGCCTTTGAAACAGGAAAGGGCAGAGTCTGTTTCTGGCTAGCTGAGAGCCCTAACATTTTTCAGAAAATGCTGGCACAGGAATAGCACCTTCCCATCATGAAAGGGTAGAAACATTCTTCACAGATATCTTGCTAGTATATGTGGTTTAAATTTTTTAAAAATTTTAAACAAATAGGGAGAAAGGGGTGGAGGGCCTGAGGGACAGAGGGTCTAAGGCAGAATTCCAAGACACAGCTTCAGGAGGTGTTAAAAGGCATAGGTCAGTGTCAGTGGTCAAAAGCTCAGGGAAGGACTCTTGAAGGCCACAGAGGTAAGGATATTTGTCTCCTTAGCTCTGTTATGTTTTCCAGGAAGACAGGAGGCTCTGGGTGGTAAAGAGAAAAGAGCAAGATGTCTTCAGGGAGAAAGGCAGTAGTGAAAGGAGAGAGAGAGCCACCTTTGGTGCCTTGGGAACACACTGGAACAGAGCACTCTGAGAACACCAGAAAAGGCAGGAAGGAAAGCAGTTGGCTGTGGGGACTGTGTCCTCATGCCCTCTGCCACTAGTCTGGCAAACATTTACAAGTGACAGAGGATGAAAGATGATAGTATCTAATATGTGCTGAGCATTTCCTTGAATGCTGAGACCAGCAATATTCATTTAGATCCATGAAAAAGGCAATTTCCTATGATTCAAGTTAATAGATGTGCTTTAAATGGTCTGCACATATTTGCTGCATTTATTCTTCACACCCGCGTGTAAGGTAGAAACTACAGTGCATTATTAACCCTGATTTTCAGCTACAGAGATTAAAGCTAAGCATGGTTGAATAGCTCCCGCAAGGCCACACAGTGAACAGTAGAGCCAGGACTCATATCCAGGCGGTTTGGATTTCAGACTGACTCTTGTGATAACCCCTGTGTTACTATTCTGGGTGGAGAATCACAGGCCAACAAGGTCTGGGGCAGAGCTCAGGCCTCTATCCTCGGATGATGGCTAAAATGAGACAGGATAGACCAGACACTGGTCAAGGACAAACAGGGGCTGTTGCCTTTTATTCTTTTGAGAGTAACAGCAAACTTCATGAAGCCCATGATTGGAGTCAGTTCTTTCATTGGGTCAGCGCTTACATACAATCAGAGATAGCTTCACATTGTATTACTTGAGCCTTCTTTGAAGCTAGGTTGGCAGTCTGTTCTGAATAGTGCCAGAGGAGCAAACTCACTCATTCAGAGCCTCAAGCCAACCACGCTCTTCTGAACTCAGCCTGCGTTCCTGAAACAGCCACCTTATTCCATCTGGCCTCTGGACTCTTTCTCTTTGATCATGTGTTATCCCAAAGGCTGGGTAATCATTCCAGTACTCCATTTTCACTATGTCATTCCTGGAATTTAAAATAGCTCCCCAGCACTGGGATGGTCAGATGCAAACTCCTGACTCTGACATCTTAAGAACTCCACTGCTTAGCCTGTCCTCACCTGGCCATTAAGTCTCCCAGGTTGCTTATGAGATTATCTTCTGCAGCAAGCCCATCTTACTGGAATGTCCACTTTTACATCAACTCATTTTCATGATGATAGGCTCTGCTCTTTAACTTCCCCTCCCCCCACTCCTTTATCAATCTCAGTGTAGCCTTTTCCACCATCCTAGATCAAGCCTCACGTTTCTGTGGCCCCTTCGAAGCCTTCTAATATTAAACACTCACATCTTGAAATTCCGTGATCTGTGTTGTGATCAATATTTCAATTCTTCAAATAATACACAAACGCCTTCAGGATAGAGATCATAACTATAACACTCATTCCTTCAACATTTGCCAATCAACCAATTAGTGCCATGCATTGCAGTACACAGAGATAACCAATGATCCTTAGGTATTGATGGGTCAGAAGAAAGATGTATGAGCTTGGACCATGTGACATTTTTTGTTTTAGAGATGAGAAATGATCAAATATTGTTTGTTTAGTAAGATTCACCTGACATCTAAACATAAGCATTAAACAATGTAATGAAATCAGTAATGGACTTAACATGAGAGGCTCTAGCAAGGGCAGAAGCGGGAGACTAACTTGTATCAGGGTAAAGACCGAGCTATTTGATACCTCTGCTGAGACAATGATATCTCTGTTGAGTCTTAATGGTGTAGAATTATGCAACAAGGGAAAGATATTTTAAATAGAGACAACATTTTTAAAAAGGCATAGAGGTAAGAAAGAGCAAATGCAGAGGGAAAAGGTAGGCATTCTGAATTGAATTGTATATCCTCATAAACTTACCTGTTGAATCTCTATGGCCCCCGTACTCCAGGATGTCATAACAGAAAACTGCCACTCCCACCATCCCCTCCCAGACAGTATACTTCAGTTTCTTCGTTGCCCAGGTAACAGTTCTTCTTCCAGTTCCTGTTGCTTCTGTCTCTTAGAAATGGCTGATCACTGTGATGCATAGCTGGCCACTATGATATACACTTTGTAAACCAATCCCCAATTCTGCCTTTGTACTACACTACAAACCATTCTGCTTTTGTACTTCTTGCTTGCTTATCCAATATAATCTGGAGACCACCAGAGATCAAGGACTGATACTCTAGGAATCATCCTGATGAGTGCCTGTCAAAGTAATTAAATCTGCCTCCAAATCCTGGATGTCATTTCAGTGTTTCTGCTTGTTGTAGTACCTTGTACACCGGCCCAGAAGACCAGCCTTGCTGGTCCTTGTGGTTGTGACAGGGAGGCATGCTCTCAAGATTTCCTGAGTCCCCTCAGAGGTCTAGAGGAGGATTCCTGGCTCCCCACTCAAGCTTCTCATGTCAGATTCCAAAAAGAGGAGTACACAATCTGTCTGTGTCTGTCTGTCTGCCTGCCTGATTCTGGTAAGACCCCTGAAAGCACCACAGTTTGCCTGTCTGTCACCCTTGCTCAGCTCAAGCAGAAAAAGAGCTTGATTAACTCTTGTTAGTTAAGGTCACCCTCAAGGGAAGGAGGGTTGGAATGCCTAACCTCTGAGTGCGTGCTGAATGGATGGATGTGTGAGTGAGGCATGGACAGCACACACCATAGGCTGTTCCATCTGTGCATCAAGACGGGGAAGTACTGGTCACAATGGATGATTGGGCCCTCACCTCTGGTTCTGTGGTGATTGACATATGGCATAATGGAGGCCTTGCACCCTCCTTAACTAATTCATGCCTAAGTCCCTGCAAGAGGGCGCAGCCAAGTAGACATTTAAATGGTCTCCCTAAGGGGCACCTTCCCTTTGTCTGTTGCACCATTGTTCAAGGATACACAACATACACTGTAGGGAGACAGAATGGGTGCAAACCAGAGTAAACCCACAGTCCTTGATTGTATGCTAAAAACTTCAAAAAAAGGATTCCCTGATGACTATGGAGGGAAAATAAAACCTCAAAAGGTCTTTGCCTTTTGTGAAAGTAAATGGTCAAATCTTTGCCTTGACTGGCCATCTAGAAGGACAAATTGATGTTAAAATTGTCTGTTGATTTTGGAACATCTGGCAGAAACTTGTTACAAGAAAAAAAAAACCTCTAAAAATTTCTTGGAGCTGTTGGCTTCTGTAAAATCTGGATCCTTGAGTACACAAAAACAATGATGCTTACTCAGACTGTCAGTCCCTGGGAGTGCCTAGTGGCCTACCTGTGCAAATACTTGGACCCAGATGCTAAAGGCTGGCTCCCCCTTTTGCCTCCTTACTCTTAACAGTTATTGCCCTTCTGATCAAGAAAGCTGACAAGCTCACCTTAAACTGACTTCTAATTGTCCAAGTGCCTCATGCTGTAATGGGATGAACTGTTCTAAAAAAAATGGATCCCCTGACAGATGCTGAGTACACCCTGTTTACAGATGGAAGTAGCTCTGTTAGGAATGCAGTCCGACAGGCTAGATATTCTGTGGTCACCTTGGGCAAAACTGTTTTGGACAAAACTCTCCTGCAGGGATGATCTGCACAGCAAATTGCTTCCTGCTGCTATTTGGAAACCTGCCACCAATTATATAAAATAGCCCAGTCCAGAGGCCTAAATCCCTTCTGGGGATCCAACTGACTGAAACTGCACCAGACCTATCCCTACCATATGTTCTTCAAGCTCAAGCCACTGTATCAGCACCCATATCCCTGCAGCCAGCTCAGGATTCAGCACTGTGTCACCAGCCCCAACCTCCTAACTCCCTACCCATGCAGAGAAGACAATAAAAGTTTGTAGGGTCATGTTGTAAGAAAATCATCCCTTGATTATTGGCAGCAACAAAGAACCTGCATTTGCCACAGAGGTAACGCAAAAATTAGATTAAATAAAAACTACATACAGCATATAGGCTACAAAGCTCTAGAAAAGTTTTTAAAAAAAAAAAAAAACAGCTTGTAACCAGTTAAAAAACCAGCTATATCTGCAGGCATTCCTATACAAACATATAACCCAGGTACCCATTAACCACCTCGACAAGTTTCAGAAATCCAGCCTTAATTCTGCTGGGGAATTTATCTGGACAGCTCCTCTGATGCTCACTCTAAAGAGAAAATGCACTCAAAATCCTGCTCTGGACACTCTGGATGCAAACCAGTCCACACATGGCTGAAGCCTGAGAACATTTTTATAGGATTGCTGTATATATATTCCCCCTGACTTTTGTGCCTTTTCAGGCTGCTTACCCCATTCCTTGCTTCTTCTCCTACTGCTAGCTGTGTTTTTTGCCTTAAACTCTATAGACAAAGAGAATAGAACAATCAATCAAACACTCAACCAAGATTTCATGAGCATCCAAGGCACACTGGATGCTCCCCCAGATCAGATTAACTCCCTCACTACCTTGCCAGGGTAATGTTACAGAACAAACAGGCCTAAATTACATCTCTTCCTAAAAACAGTTTAGGAAAAACTCTGTAGTAAGACAAGCTTGGGAAGCTTGGCTCGGGCCCATCATAGGATCACTGACAACCCTAAGGTCACTGCTTCTAGTTGGGCCTTGTCTCGGAAATCACATGTAATATGCCCAGCAAAGATTGGCCAGGGAAACTAAAAGGGGGGGGGGGTACGTAACAGAAAATTCTCTCCACTCTGCCAGTATACTTCACTTTCTTAGTTGCCCAGTTAATAGATCCTGTTGCTTTTGTCTCTTAGAAATGGCTTACACATGTGATGCATAGCTGGTCACTACAATTGTATAAACCAATCCCCAGTTGATGAGCCATTCTGCCGATGTATTTCCAGCTTGCTTATCCCATAAAAGCCGGAGACCACTGGAGATCAGGGCCTGATATTGTGGAAATCCAGCCCCATCAGTGCCTGTCAATGTAAATAAACCTGCAAATCCTGGGTGCTACTGCTGCTTGCCATAGCAATGTGACTGTATTTGGAGATGGGGACTTTCAGGTTAAGTTAAAATGAGGCTGTCATGGTGAGCTCTAATCCAATCTAACTACTATCCTTAATAAGAGGAGGAAACTGGAACATACCAAGAACACACATATATAGAAGAAAACCACAAGAGGGGATAGGAGGAAGAAACCTTTTACAAATCAAGGAGAGGCTCAGAAGAAACCAAGCCTATCAACATCCTGGTTTTAGACTTCTAGCCCATACAACTGTGAGAAAATGGAGGTCCACTGCTGAAGCCACTGTCTTTGGAATTTTGTTACAGCAGCCTGAGCTGCAAAATACAGAAGTGTTCTGTGAGCAATTCGGATGTGTGGAGGGTAAAACAAAGAATAGTAAGAGATGAGATGAGGAAAAACAGATTGAACTGATGCCATGTGGGGTCTTGCAGGCCATTCTGAGGAGCTTGAAGCTTTTACTCAAGCCATGGGGAAGCTTTTGGAGGGCTCTGTGCAGTAGGCTGAGGATCATGAAGAGTTAGGGACAGCTCTCTGTGGCAGTGAGAAAGGGCAAGGTAAGAAAAGTAAACAATTCAGGGGCTAATGGATTGGTTGCCAACAAGGATAAAGAAGGTCTTAATATCATGGCCACAGAAGTGGAGAAGAAGGGTCAATAATAATTGGAGGAGATAATTGTGAGGTAAGACCAGCAGTTAGAGACAAAGAAGAACTTCCACAAAAGCCCAGGCACAGCCACCAGCGGCAAACACAGCAGAAAAGCACAATTATGTAAGAACTGGAATGCAGTTGAGAATCTCGTGATCATAAGAGCACAATGAGTCTAGAGGGGAAAAAGTTCCCTGGTCTGGTGAGGGCTGCAAGTAAATTCCAGAGGGCTGGGAGCTGTGAGTGAGCACAGAGACAGCGCAAGTTTTGACGATTAGATGAAGAGGTAACGTTCAGAGGAGGGATCGTTAAAGATGGGGCAAACGTGAGTATATCTACCAGGCTAAGCAGAAAGAGACCAAAGATGAGCCCGTGGACGAGAGGTAACAGGGAGCAAGGTCCTCACAGGGGAAACTACAGGTGGGTGGGACTTTTGAAGTCTGCCTGCCCGAAGCAGATGAAACAAAGATTTTCCCCTTTAATCACTAGGCTCTTCTTTAAATTAGTTGAAGCTTGTAGGCTTTAAGCTTAAATATAAGATGGTATTAATCAATACACATACAGCTAATTAGATTCAGGAACAAGTGCTGCATTAAAACATAAGGACATGATTGGCTTCCATTAAGGGAATTAGAAGGGACCTCCTGTCCTTCTTTGAGAGCCAGCAAGGCCCCAGACAGCTCTGCCCTGTCTAAGAGAGCACACCGTGGCGCTCCCCTGGCAAGTCAAGGCATCTGGACAGCTGTTCTGGGCTGAGTCCCTGCTGTTAGGCTGCTGGAGGCCCTAAGGGAACAGGACAGAAAGACCAGGCCCTGGCCCACAGTGACGAGAGGACCGTTCTCCCGCATGTCGGCCTCTTCAGTCTCCTGATGGCTGAGTTCTTTGGTCTACAGCAGGGCGTCTCCACCCGGCTCCAGCTTTAGACCCAGAACCTGTAGCTTTAGCTGCATTACGGGCTAGCGCTCGAGCCCTAAGCAGTCATGTAAAGTTTCCTTGGGCTATGGATAGAGTTCCGCGCTTGGGCAGGGTTCTCTATTATTAGAATACGTTTTCGTGACCAGAGGGCAAGGCACTTGTGAGGGAGGTAAGGAAAGACGATGGCATTTGTCTAGCGCGGCACTGCATTAACTGCAGAGGCCGCAGCTAAGAGAAAGAGCTGCATTAGACTCCTGCCTGTCAGCGCCTCCTTAACGTGATGTATTTTAACGTCTTTCTCAGTGTGAGCTTGACTTTAACAATGAATCCAGAGAAAAAGAGGAAGTGATAATAAATCACTAACAATAACCACCAGCAGGGATTTCTTGACCCTGTCACTCTAGCTCTTCCATCCCAAGGGCCCTGTCAGAAAATGCTAACCGAAGGTACTCAGAAAGTGACAAGAGGTACAGGGGCCTTGCGTGAGCCCCCAACATCTTCTTTGGCAAGAGCCACACGGCCCTGCCGGTCAAGAGGGGAGCTGTGGAAGGGGGGATGGGGCAGACGATTGGAGACGGCCCTCCTGTTGAGAGTGGAGGAGACCAGGCAGAGATCACACCAGTGGTACTGCAGAGAGCTGAGGTGGAGACTGGAGGGAGCTGCTGAAGTTTCACCTCTGAGGAAGACATCTTTAATTATTAGCCAGTGGGAAAAAGCATGGAGTCCATTAATGTCACCCCTAACATTTTGCAACTCTAAGCAAATCACCCTGCCTCAGGAGCCTGCAGCCACATTTGAGGCCCACCCAGAAAGACACAGAAAACTGTTGTAATCAAATAAAACTCATAACGAAGTCAATCTGAGACACATTTGATGAGACTCATGAATCAACAGTGGATTATGGAGGAAGAAAAGGAAGGAAAGCAGTTTGTATGAATTACTACAATTAATGAGTACGAGCCAAGCAAGACTTAATTTTTCTCTTCTCACTTTGCTAGTACTCCTGTGTCTCCAACCAACGGAATGTAGTTTTCTTCCTTCTCAACATCTTGTGAAATAACACACATGCTGTTAGATGTTAAGAGGCAAAGATTCCCATCGGATCTGCTGTGGGTCCTCTATCTTTTATTGTTCTTTTTCTTTTCTTTTCTTTTCTTTTCCTTTCTTTTCTTCTTATGCAGCAAAATGCTGCAATGAGTTCCTTGAAGCCAGAAGTGTGTTATAGAAGGAAAGAGGATAGTTCCTTGGGTTTCAATGCCTGCTGTCTTGTTTTGTTTCATTTTGTTTTGTTAGTACTAGAGATTAATCCCAGGCCCTGCATATACTAAGCAAGTGCTCTACCACTGAGCTACATCTCCACTCCATTTTTTAAAATTTCATTTTGCGACTCGGTCTCACTAAGTTGCCAGGCAGACTTGCAATCGTCTTGCCTCAGCCTCCTGATAGCTGGGATTATAGGCGTGCGCCACTGTGTCCGCTCTCTTCTTTACCAGCTATGTGATGCTGGACATGTTATTCAGTCTTGCTGAACCTCAGGTCATTTAAGTGATATTAAATTGTTGGCAAGAGAGGTGAGGAAGGGGTGGTCAGTGAAGTTAGCAGGAAATCAAGGGGATTGTGACATAAAGAATCTGAGAAAAGAAAGCATTTTTAGAAGGATGGAGGGTCACCCACGGTGAAAGCTGCCACAAAGACCGTAGGAGAAGCTCCCATTGTTTTGGCAAACTGGGAGCAACCTACCAAGACACAGCACAACTTGTACACTGCTCTTGGTTCATGACTTCAAAACCCTGGTATACCTTGAAAGAAACAAAGCAGGGAAAGAGATAGCTCTTTTGTTTAAAGGACTAGTTTCTCAGAGACCTCATTTGCATATTAAAACAAAAATTGAGAACAAATTTTTACAATCCTGGTTCTTCTTTTCATTTTCCATTATTTCTGGGTTCTCTATGCTCATTTAAAGGAGAGTTCTAGGGTGTGGGAATAAACTGAACCTGGACTGTACAATTGGGGGCAGGTTCAGAAACATTTCCTCCTCATTGTAAAAGCATATCTGATAAGAATATTTTCCCTACTGATGTGTAATAGTTTTTCAAATGCGGTTGTTTTTTATGATTAGCCTAAGTTTAGGTCAACACAATTTCTCAATATTAAAACAAAGAAAAATAAACGTCATAATAAGCTTTCCAGCATAAAGGTCTAAAAATACTGTATTTTCTCTTCCAACTCTACACACAAAAGAAAAGAACCGGACCATCTGAGAGTGGGCTGATGGTAGCTCCAGGGAGGCCTGCGCTGAGGCTTCACACTGGAGCTAACTCCAGAGGAGACGGACTTGCTCCCAAGTTGGAATCACATGTCATCAACTCATTGTCAGCAGGGTGCCCCTAGCTTGCCCCCAACCCCACCACTGCCAGAGGACTAAGGCCATGTGCAGCCAGAGGGACTTAGGGACGTGGAGAACGGAGATGACCTTTTTGCCTGAGAAATAATCTGAGAGGTTTACAGATTTACACACCTACACACAGCTCACACTTCAGCACGCTCCTGGCTTGGGTCCCCCTGGGGCAAACCTCTCAAACTGCTACCTTCCTTTGTGGCCTCCCAGGACGACTGTCCTAGTCAGCCCGCCTCCCCCGCTAAGTTCACGATACCTGCTTACCACACACTCTGCTGTCCCCTTCAGTCTGGCTTCTTTCTCCATTGCTCTTAGATAAATCCAGGAATGTCAAGGTCACCAACATTTTTCATGCAGTCCCACCCGAAGGTCACTTCTCTCTCCCTTTCACACACCTCTCAGCAGCACCTGCTACAGGCCACTCCCATCTTGTGGCCTTCTTTTCTCCATGACCCCTAACCTCTGCTCCTTCCCACACACACACTGATCACTGAGGTCCCCTGCTGGCTCTTCACCTTCTGCCCAGCCCTTCTCCGGCCTCCCTGGTGACTTCTGCATGCTCAGATGTCTACCTGTTTTGTAGGCTTGTTGCTCCAATGAGCCCTGTGCATTCCGCTGAGTTCTTAACACAGAATGTATCTATTTGATATCTCAAACTTAGCACTGGCAACTCTGTAATATTTATTCTTCCCTCCAAAGCCTTTCCTCCAGTCTTTACCATCTCAAGCAATTCTATCACCATTTCCCCGACTGCCCATCCAAAAACCTAGAAGTCATTCTGGTTGTTCTCGCCACCTTCTCTATACGTGGTTGAACAGAAACTTACCGGAGCACATCTCTGATAGGTCTGCTTAGGCATCCGCTGCTGCTCTCACTGAGACCTCTTGAGTGGACAGCACACCAGCCCTCGTCCTGCTGTGTGCTGCTCCCAGAGCTACCAAAGCAGAGCAGCCCCTACACATATCGCAAAGACCGAGATGGCTTCTGCAGCAGGTGGAATAAGACTTTGTGCCCTCCCTGGCTTTTGCCTGTCTCCTCTGGCCCTGCCCTCCTTTATTTTTTGTTATCAGTGCATGTTTGTAATACAGAACAGTGCTATTCATTCTGGGAAACTGCTATGTGCATGTAACATATCCTGACCATTTTCAATTCCTCCCCCTTCTCCCTCCTGAATCCTCTTCCCCATCTCACAAGTCTACCTTCAAGTTTCCCACCATCTCTCTTTTATTTTCATCATTTATTATTTATGTTTTAGGTTTCTGATACAAAGGGAACATAGGTGGCATCTAACCCTCCGAGTCAGGCATGTTCCCCTGATGTGACGGCCGCCACTTCCAGCCACTTTCCTGCCAATACCATGTGTGTGACTGAACAACACCCCACTACCCACTATTTATTCAGCTTTTTGAGGAATGTGCATGGTGATTTCCATAGCAGTTTTACTAGTCTGCAGCCCCACCACAGTGTGGCACGGTTCCCTCCCTCACCTGTGCCCGTCCTCAGCTGCATTCCTCATTTTCTGTGCTCTTCACAAGACCCATTTCTGACCAGAGTGAGATGAAATCTCAGTGGCGCTTCGGATTGCGTCTGTCTGATGGCTAAACACGCTGACTGTTTTCTCATATCCTCCCCGGCCACTTGTATTTCTTCTGAGGAGTGTATATTCAGTTCATTTGCCCATTGTTTGATTGGGTCATTTGTTGTCAGAAAGTGATTTAAGTTTTTGAGTTCTTTATACTTTCCAGACCTTAATCTTTTAACAGAGGAGTAGCTAGCAAACATTTCTGCCTATTCTGAGGGTTTACTCTTTACTCTGTTGTTTCCTTTTTACATACAGAAGTTTTTTTAATTTGATGCAATCCCATGTATTGATTCTTGGTATTATTTCCTGCGATATGGAGTCCTATTCAGGAAGTCTTTGCTTGTGCTGATACTTAAATTTTGAAACTTCTGGAAGATAACATAGGGAAACACTTGAAGCCTGCCCTGCTTTCTGTCCCCAAAGCACATCAAAGCTGTTTCCTGCCTCAGGGCCTCTGTGTTCCATGCTCTGCCAGGCTGGGGACATGCCCAGCTCAGTCTTGAGTTTAGCAATCATCAAGTAGTCCCTTTGTAATTCTACTCACTGTCTGACCCACTTGTGCATGCAACAGTATTCCCACTCAGGGGAAGTTCTGTGCGGGTGGGGACCACTGGCTGATGGGAAGTGTCCTGCCTGGGTCAGTAAATACTGGCTGGGGGAGCTTTGCTGGGGCAGGATCGCAGGTCTCCTGGCTCCCAGCCTGGTGGGCTCAGCACTGCTCCAGCTGCCTCTCCTAAACAATGGATGAGTCAGCGTGGGAGGCACATTTGTGCGCAAGAACGGGAATTTCACCGTGGGAAGGGCACAGGGCTGCACATAAGCACCAGGCAGCCTCTCCCTGGGGCCTGGTCTGCTTTCTGCTCTCTGATCCCACACACAGGAGTGGAGATACTCATTTAAAAACAAACCACAACAGGAGCCGGGCACACTGGCACAGGCCTGTCATCCCAGAACTTGGGAGGCTGAGGCAGGCAGATTATCTCAAGTTTGAGGCCAGCCTGGGCTACATAGTAAGTTCAAGACCAGCCTATGCTACAAAGCAAGACCCTGTCTCAAAACAAAACAAAACAGCAGAGCCCTCTGTGACAGACTTCTGCCCAGGGAAGCCATATGAAACAGGAAGTAGAGAAGGGGCAATTCCCAGATGGCTACACCTTCCCAGCTGGTTGGCTGCAGGTTCCAAATACTTGACTCCTCAGAGGGGTCTGGATGAAAGCTTCTGTTGACACAGCAACCTCTGTGCTCTTGGGGCCTGGGTCAGGGGCTTCAGATAAACAGCTATTTAGAGGAGTGGAGGGAGTACAAAGCAGGGAAGGAAAAAAACCCTGGAAAATGACAAGCCACACTTTAAAAACAAAACTCAGGAGCTGGGAGTAGAGTCTTCCTAGTACACTCCAGAGAAGGGCACTGGCTTCCTGCTGGGCTACATCTGAAAAGGCCTCACTGACAGGCACATCTGTTACTACTAAACACTTAGGAATCAATATTTTCCTAAAGATTTTTCCCCCCTTTGGCTTTAAAGGGTTACTGTCTGCTAGGATGCCAAACCTCAACCTTCTCCATGTCCTCAGCCACCACATAAAGTGACTATTAGAACTTCAAACAAAGAATTTGGTTCCGGAAATGGCCTCCTGCTAGTTTTTTTCTGAATAGAGACACCAGGAAAATGTCAGAAGGCAAATCAAAAACCCACACCCTGAAAGACTTAAAACGCTAACAAGCTAACAATCGCATCCCTGGGAGGATGCACAACCCCAGCCTGATTTGATTTTAAAAGGAAACAGGGCAGATTTAGTCAGATGGCCTGGCTGTGTCTGGAAAGAGGAAGGGGGTGGGAAGGGAAGGGGAGCGTGAGGCACTTTACCTTAACACCTGCATCTCCTCGGGGGAGTTCAGCAGCTCGTCCTGGAGGCGGTGCCAGCGCAGGCAAGCTCTCAGCTCTTGCTGCTCCTGGGCCTCGTCGGGGGCCAGCTGCTTGAGCACAAACACACCAACACATTTTCAAAACACAGTCACTGTCCTGGGCAGACCTACTCCCTGCTCTCACCTTGCTCCCCCTTAGCCAAGCAAGGGGCACTGGAACCTTGGCTCCTCCCATGAAAGCCGACTGCATGCTCTCGTGCTGGTGGGTGGAGTTGGGCCAGCCTGTTTGGGAGGGGTCTTGGGTCCTGGAACCCACCCCTCAACACACCCTTGGCCCGGAGAGGGGGCCTCCCCACTTTAATCTCCCTGGCCCTGCTTTCCTGCTCTGTCTTCCTGCAGCGGGGTGGGGAAAGTCTCTCCATTTACCTCCTGTTTTCCTAGCCCTCAATTGGGGGAAGGACTGTTTATAGTGGAGCCCATTAACGTACCCCAGATGATGCCCTCTGCCTATAACCAGAAACAGCGTCCTCCCTGGACTCGGTTAGGAGGCAGGGAGCTCATCACACTCTGCCCAACTGAGTCAAAGCCTTCCACTGCCCTGCGGATGCGCCCACTGGGCCCCATTGCTATGATCTCTGACAGGCAGGGCAGCAGGACTGTTAGGGAGGGAAGCATGCGGGTTTTCTTCCGGGACCCTGATTACTCTAACGAGTCATTCCACAGATACCTACTGAGTCTCTGCTGGCCCTAGGGACGTTACAGACAGAGCTCCAACACAGTGTAGAGTCAAGACCCCAACTACACAGTGTGGGAGGGTACGGAGGTGAAGGAGGAACTAGGTGGCCCCTTGCCAGTCAGTGGAGGTGGTGGTACCTAAGCTTTCCTCAGTGAAAGCAGGAGCAGGCCAGAGAATGCACGCAGAGATGTGGTCAGGCTTAGGAGCAACTCTGTCTGGGGAAGATAGGAAGGGCAGTGCTGAGAAGCCAGCCCAGGCCAGATGAGCAAAGACTGGGTGCTTATTCTTTCTAACCCAAAGCGGTGCCCCCAGCCCTAACCCCTGTGTGCCAGCATTTGGAGACAGGAGCTTTAAGGAGGTGAACATGGTTAAACGAGGCCATGAGAGAGGGCCTGTGGTTTATAAAAAAGGAAGAGACACTGGCAATCACTCCGGTCCTCAAGCACAGAGGGGCGCTCATGGGAGAAGGGGTGGAGAAAGCAACCATCCACAAGTCGAAGGACAGGCCTCACAGGACCCCAACCCTGACAGCAGCTAGGCCTTGGATTGTGCACCTTAGAACTGTGAGAAAATACCCGCCTGTTGTGGCAGCCACCAGGGTGTGGTACTTAACTACAGCACCCTGAGACCCTGGTGAAGGGGCCTCGCTCCTCAACTCCTCTTGGCAGATCGGCGCTCTGACGGGATGCTGGGCTCTGGGTCCTGATTCAGGCTTTCCTGCCCTTCCTCACTGTGCTTTCCAAGATGTGGCACTGCAGGGCACGGCCTCGCTGGCAGCAGGGTGGCTGAAACAGCCACCGCCACCGATGCGCCCTCACATCCCCTTCGCTGTTGGAGCCACTAGCTACTTCTAGCAGCCAGCACCCCGCGGAGCGCTCCAATGGTCTGAAGCAGGCACTTGGCAGGGCCCAGACAGTCCCAGCCCAGTTCTGAGAGGGAGCACTCAGTGGCAGATGGACATGGAACACTGAGGCGGGAGAGAGCAAAGGAGAAATGGAGGCAGACAAGCCCCTGCTTTCCCGCAGCAGAAGTCACCTCCTCCACTACGGCAGGCCCCGGCCTTTCCCACCTTTAAACTCACATAAGACCTGGTGTTTATCTCTCTTTTCAAATTTATTTTCTCCCTCCTTCCACAGAGTGCTTGTCTTCAGCTCAGCGGTTTAGCCCTTCAGAATGATCTCGGGATGTACACAGCTGGGACGTGCTGTCAGGAGGTGGGGACATGCTCAGGGCACTCAGATCAAGACCCAAGGGAGGAGATGAAGGAGTGTGGGCAGTGGAAGGGAAGGCAAAGAGGGAGCCCTCTAGCCAGGTATGGTGGCACACACCCGTAATCTCAGCGCTCAGGAGGCTGAGGCAGGAGGACTGCTGCAAATTCGAGGCCAGCTTGAATTACAAAGCAAGACTCTGTCTCAACACCTCCCGCTACACACACACACACACACAAAAGGTGGAGAGGCAGCTCTCTTTTCATAACATGGGAGATAAATGACAGAGATATCATTATTAAGTACCGGAAATACACTTGCAGTTTCCAAGAACAGGACCAGTCTGACTGTCTCAGAGATCAGGACAGTGGCACATTTCATGGCTAAATGACCGCTATGTACAACACAGTGGGAATACAGAGGACGAGGGCAGGTGTTTCCTGCACACCTGCCGTGAGTCTGGCATGTGTGAAGCTCTCTCTCACATCAGCCCATTCATGCTGTAAGGTGAGGCCTTACACCCACTCTACAGACAGGGAAGCCGAGGCTCAGGAGGCTTTCGTGTGTACCCCACCTATACCCAGAAGCTCGGCGAATGGCAGAACTGAGCTTTGAAACTCTGAAGCCAGCTGCGGCCCCCGTGGCCATGTCCACCAGACAGTTGCACACCCTGCTGGCTGACAACCAGCCGTGACAAAGACAGAAGGACGAGGAGACACAGCTCTGCTTCAAAAGAGGGCAGAGTCAAAGCTGGGAGGGTCAGAGAAGCACAGAGCAGGAGTAAGATGACAAAGAGGTAAGCAGCAAGCCTCATGGGGCTCAAAGTTCTGGGACAGCAGCAGTAAGAACTGTGAGGGGCACAGCCAGCCTGGGCTCCCCAGGAAGGCACCTCGAACTACTAGCGAGACATAGAAGGGTTTCAACAGGCAGGATCACCGTGAGCAACAGCACCCGGTACGCACAGACATCAGGCAGTCCTATGCGTAAGGGCAGGGAGAGCACACAGGCAGCGGCCGGAGTGTTACCACTGCGACTGGAAGGTAAGCTCGCCCACCACATCCTCATTAGCACTGGGCCAACTCTCTAGCGTACAGTATTGTAAATAAAATACATGTGTGCGGAGTGGGCCTGGCCTTGGGTTCCTATGTGTATATACACATATATTTGGGGGTGGGGCAGGTACTGGGAGTTGAACCTACAGCCTCACATTTGCTAAGCACACATTGTGCACGGAGCTACGTCCCCAGCCCCTGATTTGTATGGTCTTATTTAAATTTGTAGACTTCACGTGAAAATCTAGATTTATGAATTTCCTTACAAAACTAAAAGTCTAGGCCTCATTAAGCCTCCCTTGAATACGAGGGTGGTTGGTTAGAACTGAGGACAGCTGCCCATTCGCCGCAGTCCTCGGCATGCCCTGCCCTATTGCCCCAGCTGCCTCAGTCTTCATCGCTTACTTGACAGCTGCAGACATCTGAGCCTATGACTTCCAGGTGGATCGTTTAAAACACACACATAGTGCCACCGCAACCAGAAGGAACGAAGGAAGGTTGGCACACGATCTTTCCTTTAGGTCCACTCCGGGTCTCCTCAGAAGGCTTCTAGATACACATAACGATCCCATTTATTGCAGGGAATCTGCACCAGGACACAGTGCAATTTGCTTCTTCTTTTCCCCTCATCATCTCCCTCCCTGCAACCCCTCTGCTCCTCCTTACTTACAAACGCTTTGTTTCTATTTTTTCCTTCTATTCTCTTCTTTTTTTTCCTGTCCCTTCTTTCCTTTCTCTTTCCTCCCTCCCTTGTTCCCTTCTCATTTGAACATTTACTTCCCAATATTTATTTCACTTATTTACGCTTTTGGTTTCTTACATCAGAGAAACAATTACGTATTTAAATATGTGTATCTGACTTATTTCACTTACGAGTATGGTCTCAAGGTGCATCCATTTATTAGAAATGTCTCAAGCCTATGCTTCTTTACAGCAGAATAGTACTCCACTGTATAAAAAAAAAACCTCCACAACTTCTTTATCCATTCATTGGTTGATGGGTACTTGGGTTGTTTCCAAGATTAAGCTATTACAACTTGTGCCACTATAAACATGGGTGCACACATTGCTGTGGGATGATGCTTTTAATTCTTTTGGAAAAATACCAAGAAGGGGAATAGCTGGGTCAAATGGAACTTTTAGTTTTAATGTTTTGAGGAATCTTCACACTGATTTCCACAGTTGTTGCACCAGTCTACTGAATTTCATAACTACCTGGAAATTAAATAACAGCCTCCTGAACAACCAATGAGTCACAGGTGAAATTAAAGAAGAAACTAGACAGTTCCTACAGTTCAGTGATAATGCCAAACAACATACCAAAATGTATGGGATGCTTTGAAAGCAGTCCTCCGAGGGAAATTCCCACCTCAGGAAAACAAAACAAATTCAAACAAACAACCTAGCATTGAACCTCAAGCTTCCAGAAAAAGCTCAAAGGAGGGAGGAAATTATACAGATCAGGGCAGAAATTACTGCAGTGGAGACTAAGAAAACAATACAAAGGATCACTGAGTCAAAGAGTTGGCTCTTCGAAAGATTAAACTAAATTGATATACCCTTTGCCAATTTTATTTTTAAAAAGAAAAGATTCAACTCTATGCGATTAGAAATGAAAAGGGTGAAATCTGATTGCTTTTAAAAAGCGTACTCCCTCCCTCTGGTCTCCAATCAGCTCACTGGCACCCACAGTACTCTTCCCTACCCATGCCTCACTGCTTTGTTTGTTTGTTCTCTTGCTTATCTCTAGATTGGGGGGTGCTCCCTCTCTGGTTGGACAGCCATCTCCCCAGCAAAAGCAGTCGCTTAGTCCAATAAGCAGAGGACCTGAGTGGGGCTGGACTCTGGGAGGGACGACTCGGGGTCATGTGAAACCCACCTGCTGCGCTTGGGCCCAGAGCACATCTTCCAGGTGAGTAGCGAACCCTTCACTGAGCCACTCCTCCGTCCAGTCCCGGGCGCCAATGGCCAGGCCGAACCAGGTGTGAGCAATTTCGTGGCAGAGCCGGGTCCCGCAGAGATGGCTCCTCCCTGTCAAGGTGCTCTGGGAGAGGAAGATGATGTGTGGGCTGTAGATAATGGAAGAGAAAACATTGGAGTCCTGTTAGAGCCTGTCCTCCTGGCTGCCCCATGGGGCGGCTTTCGTAGCCTGGCGAGCCTATTATTATCGTGTGCATGCCAGATCATGACTGATAGGCTTGTGGCTGAGATGCTTTTAGACCTAAATCGAGTGGCAGTTTATGTTTCTGGCAGTGGTTCAGGCTGCTGTTTTCTGCCAACAGTTGTCTCCGTCATCAAATGGCTATTACCTGTAATAAGTAACCTGCACCAAAGTTTTATACTGAAAAAATTACAAGGCAATGGAAGTGTTTACTCTGAAATCTGGACTGTAAAAGAAAAGCAGGTGTGAGAAGGAGAAGTCTGCGCTGTCAAGAGAGCGATCAAAGAAGACCCTTCGGCCAAAACCCAGGCAGTTCACAAACGCACTGAGAAGTCATGCAGAAAGACAGGAAAAGCTAAGAAAAATTTTCCATTTCACAAGGGGCCAGTTGTGGAGTTAACAATCTAACAAGTGCCAAGGAACAGAGAGACTTCCAGGAGACCCAGATAAGGCCAAGGGTCTGGAAAACAAAGGTTTTCAGTGGAATCTGTAGGTGCTTATAGACTCAGATGACAAAACAAAATCATGCTGGGGGAGAAAGGTAGGGAGTTAACCCACCCAGGTGTGCACATGGCCCCAGGGCTGGCAGCCCAGGGGAGATTTATCTAAGCTCACTTTCCATCTCTCTTTTTAAAGTTCCAAATACCGTGATTAAAATTGCAGAGATGAAAAGGAAGGAAAGGGGGCTGAGGGAAGAAGAGGCACACAGAACACCTCCTCTGCTTCCACCTTCAGCATTTGTTGTTGATCCAGGACTTGTTGATGGTCTTCCCAGCGAAGAATTTGCTCTTTAAAAATCTCTCCTCCATCCACTGAACAAAACCGGTTGTGAAACCTTCCATATTAAGAAACTGTACACACTGGTTCCTTCTTTCAAAAGCCATTTGTTTGCCATCATGTCAGCTCTGCACAAGCCAAGACTGCTTGCAGATTTTTCGTCCGCCCCCACAGCTACCATTAGAGAAAACCCCACCTATATTCCTCTAGCACAACATTACCCATTCAGCTCAGAGAGCTCAACCGCAGTTGCGGGAGCCATGTCTGCCAAGAGAGACAGCTTTCATGTGAAAGAATAACAACAGGCCAGGCACGCCAATGGCAAGGCATCTGCCAGGCCCTTTGAGGAGTCCACCAGGAACCCCAGAAAGTATGGGGGGAGTCAACGCACCCAGGACAAAGGGCAGTGCAAATCACAACTCAGAAGAAATAAATAAGTAAAGTGGAGGTAGAACGGAGGGAGGGAGGTGACAAATGAACAGGACACATGGGACTAGCTCCCTCTTCCTGAGAACGTGGCCCCATTGAGAAGACACACCGTGCAACCTGGCATTTTCAAGTAAGTGACCCCAGGCTCTGGCATGTACAGAGCTACAAGAAAAGCCACAGAAATGTACCGAGTTAATAACATTCCAGACATACTGCTGGCAGCAGTTCACCCTTTCCGCTAAAACAAAACAGAAGTAGCTTCAATCCTTATAAACAGGCTCCGCGACGAGTCTGCTGGGGAAGGATCTACCAGGCAGAGCCGGGCAGCCCTGCACGCACTAGTACACAGACTGGGGAGCTGGTTGACGCTCAGGCCAGCCGCTTCTACCAGAGGATGGTTGTGAAGCTTCCACTGACTGAGATGACCTGTCTACCGGCTTGGTCCAGCCTGGCCACCTAGTCAAAGCCCATGTATGCAAGCACGGAAGTCTGCAGGGCCTGAAGGAATGCACAAAAGCCGCCCGGTGGAGGGTGGCATTTCACCTTCCGGCCCTTTCATTTTTTCCCCCTGAGCAGTTGTTATTGTCTCCACCAGACTTCCCTCCCCATCACTCCACCCTGGAGACACCACCTCCACCTGGGTGCCCCTGAGGTGGGCTCAGGACAGGTCCCAGCATGGCTGGAATTCAACCTGAATTCCCACTTCCCGTGCTCCATCCTTTCTTCCCGGTAAGGGATAGTAATATTTCCTACTGTCCTTTGAGGAAGACTGAAGCTTAAACATCCCCCAAATAGGAAGGAAGGGCATTTAACTTCATATAAGTGATGCTTATTATCAGTGGAAAATATGACTTCTCCCTGACAAGCAGTTTTCCATTTGGAACCCGACTCTCACGCCTCTAGCAGCCCATTCTGTCTTCCAAAGCTGGGTTTTATTTGTGTCCTTTGAGTTCTTTTCCCTACCAAGGAAATGGCTTCTTTCTTGAAATGAAATTAAAAACATAGAGTGAGGTTTTGACAACTTGTCTCAAGGGTGTTAAAATTCTGACATAAAGGATCAATAGAATATTCTTTTGAGAAGTTCTTTCCTTCTTTTTTTGAACCTAAATGTCAGAATTTCTCAAAGTAAGTAGACTGTTTAAACCACTTATCTTTTAAAAAAACAAAAAACAAAAAACAAAAAAAAAAAACACTTTTTCTTCAGCCTGGGATGGTGGCAGGCACACGTAATCCCAGCAGCATTTGGGACACTGAGGCAGATGACCTGGGGTTTGAGGCTATCCTGGCCTATACCGGGAGTTCAAAGCTGGCCTACACCTTGTCTCCAAAAAACAAAACAAAGCAAAACCAAAAACAAAGTAAACTGCTTTTCTTTAACAGCACACATACAAACAAACAAACTGTAATAATGTTCTTAGGGCTGGGGATTTAGCTCAGCAGCTTAAGTGCCTGCCTTGCAAGTGCGTGGTCCTGAGTTCAATCTCCAGTACCAATAAAAAATAATAATAATAATAATAATAATAATGTTCTTAAGCTCACTTCAAGGGGTCATAGTAAATATTCTTTTATCAACAGATAGCTAGACTACCTCCTAGTCACCTTCACAACAAAAGGAACTTTTAGAATTTTCTAGTCTGACCTTAACCTTGAAGTGTAAAGCTCGCTCCCAGGCGCCCTACACATGCCTGCATTCCTGGAGTCTTATTCTGACCCAGTCAGCAGCTGGTGATCAGTCTTCACTTTGACAAGGCCCATTGGAAAGTGCATTTCAGTTTTCCCATGGGAGAGTCTATGTCAGCAGCCTCTGTGCATGCCAAACTGTCAATCCACTGTCATTCCAGAGGATGGGAGATAACCACTTCAATAGTATCTTTAGCCTAAAAGAAATCTCAACCCTGCCCTCCTCCTCCCCAAGCACTGAGTTTATCATTTTTCCCAAGCATGAAGTGAGCAGAAAAGTGACATCTTTAATTCCAAGAAGCACGACCCCTCTTGCTCCTATCCTGTCCCACATCTGCTCTTTGCTCTGCCTGGTGCAGGAGGAGGTTGGTGGGTGGGTGGGGGCTGGTGTGGAGTCACAGCAGGCCATGTGTTGTCCTTCCCCAGGAGACCACCAGAGTGGTGGAGGCTGCTCCCTTCACAGAGGCCAGAGGTATTGGATGACTGCCGCCTGCCCCTTGAGATTACAAATATCATGTCTGCTCTGAAAACAGTTTCTCAAGACTGTTCCTTAATGCTACCTACCCACCCAGATTATAATGCTGTGTCCACTAATTCGAAACATGCTTCAAGCAGAGGAGGAAGGAGCGCCTTCATTACTCCCAGGAGCTGCTGCAATCCTTCGGGAGGAATTCAATTTAGAGCGGAAATGGAGAATTTCATCAGATCTTAAGTAGGAGCTGGTGTGTGATTTATTTCTGCTTTTTCCAGGGAGACCTGACCAGCACAGCCCATCTTGCTACTCAGGGAGCTTTACAGCACTTAGCAGCTCCAGCTAAATGCTGCAGCCACAGGGCAGAACAGGCTGTGCAGGGGGACCTGAGCCAGGACATTACCCCCAGCCCACTCCTTTCATGATACTGGAGCAGATCCCAATTCCCCTGGAGCATAGGGAAAAATTCACTTTTCTTCCAGATACTTGGGTGGGGAAAGGCATCATACAGACATATTTATCACGCTTGAACGTCCTGTGAGTGGGAGTCATACTTTCCACAATTCCAACACCACCCAGAGTCCACTATCCAATGACAGAGAGGAAGAAAGAATCAAGAAAGAAGGAAATCAGCCCCTTTCTTGCTGCAGTCTGATTTCAATAGGTCCTAGAATCCCATGAAATCAACTTTGCCTTGTGTGATTTAATTACCTGCTGATATAACGTGGACACCTGAAATGTACACCTAGTCGTCTGGAGCAAACTGAAAGAGAGGACGAATCCTCTTTCTCGCCCTTAGGTTCAGAGCATGTTTTCTCTTCCTTTCATAAGGTGCCTTTGCATTTTGGCCGATTTGTTTATGAATCAGCTCCTGTCCCTTCCTCTCTGGCCTCAGTCTAACAAAGGGCAGGCATGCATCCGCTGTCTGCAGGCAGAGGTGCGCTGCAGGTGAGCTACAGGACACTCTCTCCTCCGGCTCTGAGCTGCTCAGTAAGGGAGAGTCACCTTCCTTTTCCTACTATAGCTACCAACAGAGGCTTCAGCAGTAACAGAATGATCTTTTGGGATTGGGGATTTTCAGTAGTTTGAGCTGGACTGCAACTCTGAAAACTTGCTACATCCGATCAGTGTTTAAAGGGCTTTTAGTCCGGGGGGAAAAGCTAATGGTAGTAAAGTTCTTTTTAAACATTGTGAAGAACACGCAGTAAAACATCTACTCATTTACCCATATCAATGTCACTCAAACACCAGTGTGATTATGGCAGAGTGACTCAGGGAAGCCCTGGGACTTCCCTATACTGTTACCCCAAAAGCAGCTTCCTCCTAGACTTGTGCTGCTTGTGTGTTTGCTACATGCTAAATATATAAAGTTCCATTTACTCCACCCTTCAGCTCAGGATATAGACTTGTGATCCCATTTTACTGATGAAAAAAGTGAGGCATAGAAGGGCAAAGTTACTAGCATAAAGACACACAGCAGGCAAGTCACAGAGCTAGTATTTGAACTCATGCTGTCTTGCCTCTGGAGTCTCATCCTGACTCACTCTGTCCAGCGCCACTGGTTCTAGACCTGTGATTCTCAGGTTGTGGCACATCCATCTGTGCCAGCTCAAGCCTGGTGGTGCCATTGTCACCCATCTCCAGGGTGTTCTATTTCTCCCCAGAAGCCACCATAGGGAAACCGCCAGCTGTGCCCTGGGTCTTCTGCTCCCTAGCTCTACATCAAAGCCAGAAATGGCCTAAGATCAACAATGCTTCAGCTTCTGCCTGCTGAGAAGGGGAAAGAGGGCAGAATAGTGGGAGCAGCCCAACTGTACTATATATGCTCCCCCAAAGCCTCAATTCCTAAACTCCATGCCTTATTTTTCATAACCCCATCCTATGCTGGGAATCCCTAGTAGATCACCCCATGGGATTGTTTTCAACAAACAGCAGTGAGAGTGCTTGGGCAGTCCCTACTGTGACCCCCGAGGCCCTGGGAGGCCAATGCACCAGTCTGCCTCTCTTCTATCAATGCTGCGTATTCTCTGTGAGATGGCTGAAAGCAGGTCACAAACTCAATGAGCTACAGAAGCCAAAAGATAACAATATGAGGGTCCTGGGTCATGAGGGCCATGGAAAGAGAGATGACAGGGAAGAAGATACCAATACGGGGGAAGGAGGCAAAGAGAAGAAGAAGCAGATGATAAGATGATAGGCAGGAAAAAGCAAGCAGGCGAGGAAAAGAAGTAAAGATGATGAGCCAAGGGGATGACAAAAGGAAGAGGCAAATGAGAGTGGACAGAGGCGAACGAAAAGAGAGAGAAACGGACAAAAATAGCCAACAAAAAGGAAGGAAGCAAAAAACAAGTAGAGGAAGCAACCAACAAGATGAAGGAAACAGAAAACAAGATTAGAGAATCAGAAGCGGCGATACAGGGAAGCAAGTAACAATAGGGCACGTGGACGAAAATTTCTACAAACACCAGGGCAAGGCACGGAGGCCTCCGGTTGATAACCTCTGGCTTAACTCCTAAATTACCACAGGAGAAGCAGCCACGGCTTCCCTGCACACACAGGGCTCAGTGACTGACAGCTGGATCCTCTCAGGCCTGAGGTCGGAGCGCAGGGAACAGATGGCATCAGTGAGGAGGTGAGAGGACCTGGGGACACCAATGCATGGGTGCCAGCCTCGTGCTTCAGCTGAGTATTGGGTTTGGCCTCCTGCTAATGGGAAATCAACAGCATGGCAATGACAAAACACAGAGAGGCCCTTCAGTGCAGTGCCAGCAGTGGCTCTGCGGGTCCTACAGAGATGGGCAGAGTGCTTAGACTTCGTTTCTGCACCACTGAGCCACAAAGACAGCAAGAACATGGCTGGGCCGGGTCAGTGTCCAACTGTGGGAGCTGCCTATGCCTCCTGGGGTGACCCAACCTTAGAAAGGGATAGAGGGTGGTGCCTCGGCATCTAAAGAGCTCAGAGAAGCCCAGTATGAATGTTTGGGATTTAATACTAAATAATCAGAGGCAAAACTAGCACTTGATTGAATTTTCCCTTGGACTCCATTTTCCTTCGAAGTCATAACATGTTATTCCTAAGGAGTCTCTAGATCCTCACAGATGAGGACACTTTTGTTGAAGTTACTGAACATCCTGGTAACTATACATCTGGGGTCCCAGGCACACACCCGTACCCAGGTTGTACAGGCCAATATTTACTGCACGTGAGCACATCTTTTGAAACCCGGCTAGATCACTGAGGAACCAAACACTACCCACTTTCTGTGGGATCTGGTGAAGTGTGTCACTACTAATGAAAACACGCTGGCAACCTCCACTGGGGCACATGGATGGCAAAATGTGATTTTCTCCACTCCCCTACATATTCACTTCCCCTGCCGTTTTCTCCTCAACCAGGATGATGATATTTGTTCCCACAGAGACAGCTGATAAAATTAGCCTCCACTGTGATAGAGGGAAAATCTTTATTTAATAAAATAATGCATTTTGCTTCATTCCCAGAACAGCAATAAAATGGTGCCACTGAGAACCACAATAGCTCATCCGGTTGGTTCTCACTCCATGTACAAGAGTCTGTCATTTGTGGCCATGCAGAAGCTTAGAAAATTGTTTTGTGAAGGGACTCACTGGGGCAGCCTGTGATAACATCTGTTTACTAATTTCCCTTGAAATACACTCCTCTCCTTGGGTCCGTGAACCATCCCATCCCACGTTCCTTGTCTAGAAAAAGCAGCTGTGAGGATTCCCCAAAGAGCACCAAGAAGTTTAACTGGTAAGGGTGGTATTAGTTGTTCCCATAGTGGAGAGCAAGGTCGAAGCATTAGTCAGGTGCTCTGGGACATTAAGGACCCAAGAGACAGAGTTATGCTTAGTGTTCTGCTGAGGGCTGATGAAGGCACCGGGGAAGAGCAGTTTGTGCAGGCCTGGATGCAACAGAGGCACTGCAGACTGGTAAGAAGCAAAAGGCTGATTTGAAAGAAAGCACAGGTTTCCCCCTGCCAGACAGGCACTCTGCCCGCTGCATTTCAAAGCAGGAGACTACTGTAGAGAGGGACAGGACCAGAGACACCCTGGAGAATGGGCATTAGAATCAACTCTGCAACTAAGCAGAAGAGAAATCCAGGAGAAAAGAACGAAGGGCAGATAAGTCAAGGTATTTCTTGAAGATGTGTGGTAGTGGCAGCACTGATGCAGGTAGAGGAAGAGAAGAAAAATAAAATATCATGACAGTAAACACTTAGCCAAATGCTCACTCTCTCCCAAGACAGTGTTGTAAGGGAGAATTATTATTATCTCTACTTTATACATAAATAAATTAAGCCACAGGGAAGTTACATCAAAACGCATTGAAGGTCCCACAGTTAGGATGTATACATGTAACAGAACCACACGGAGGGAGGGTAACTAGATAAAAAAAAACAGCACCCTGAGTTAAACTTGAATGTCAGATAAACAATGAATCATTAGTCAGTGTCTGCTCCAAGTGCTACGTGTTAAACCGTGTTAAACCTGGCCACTCTACGTGGAGCGCTCACCCCAGGGAGCCTAGTTCTGCCACCTTAGAGACCTGGAATGCATGTTCTGCTGGAATTGCCAGCTGATAGTGATGCTGCCTACCCAGGGACCACACTCTGAGAATGATTGGTCTATACTGTGGCGGCTGGTGGCACAAACTTAAAAAAAAAAAATCCACGGCCAAATTTGAATTAAACCTCCTAAGTTTTTGAAAAATTCTACTATCACTCTTGTTTATGCTATGATACGATTTAGCTAACTTTTGCTCCAAGGAAAGGGCAAAGACACAAATGTCAGCCCACCTCAGGTCAATCACCACAAGGTCCATATGACTAAGGATGGCATTAATTAGCTTTACTGTATTTTTGAAATCCAAATGGGTTCAATTATCACTAGCCACTAATGGCTTATGATAAAGAACTTGTTAACTAAGCGAACAACTGACATGTTTGTTTAAAGTATAAACAGAAAAAAAAAATCATTGTGCTCCCTTGCCTGCAAAGGAGCATTCAGCTGCCACAACACATATCCCCACCTCTGTGAAAACCATCAGCCTGCTGGAATTATCTTTATCCGGTCAGAGATCTTCTTAGTGGCTCCTTACAAAGCCCATGTCTCTCTTAATTTTAAAACGTACTCATCAGCATCATAAAGTACCATTAAGGATAAGAGATGACGTGGCCACTAAGCACTCATAAATAATTGAGTTTTTAAGAACAACAGAAGAACAACAGTCATATTTTCCTAGGCTCCAATCATGAATCCATAGATAGACCAACTCTGCACATTGGTGAAGATCAAGGGACAATATGCCCACTATTTCCCAGGGTGGTCCTAGGAAGTATGGGACAGATGGTGATTCTCAGAGGTATTCACTTTAACAGCCTTTCCCTTTAAGAGGTAATAAACCATGTCAGCAACAAAAATAAACAAAAGGCTTCACTCTCCAAAGTCTCTGAGTTTTTAACTAACCTTTTCATTTAAAATTACAAGCCTTCTAGTTCTTCTCCCCAAGAGGAAGGCGCTAGGTTTATTGGACTTCGAAAGCTAAACCTCATTCTCTGGATGGCTCCCTCGATTCCTCATCTTTGGATGCGTTCACCATGGTGACACTGTGGGTGGGGATCTCAGAATTCCTTTCCTTCTAAACAATGCTTCCTGCATATGTGAAATGCGCCCAGCGTGGGGAAGGCACCCAGATCCATCTCCGATGTATTCACCCGCAAGCAACGGAAAACAGCAAACACCAGCACACACAGCAAGGTCTCCTTTCCTGGACAAGACATCCAGGGCTGAGCTGGCCTCAGTGACTCAGCCACACAGTCAGGGCTTTAGGTCTACATCGTGACCATGTTCCTTTTTGTCCTTATATTTGCCACCTTGTGGTCACAACTGACTACCAAGGTCTAAGCATCATCTCTGTGTTCAGCACAGAAGAAACTGCAGGTGCAGGGCCAGCAACCTCCGCACCTTTCATCAGGATGAGTACTTTTCCTAGGACCCCCATACCTGATTTCCACCCTGGTTTACTCTAGCTAGAATGTGGCAGGGGAAAGACAACCTTTAGCACTCTCTGATTCTACCATGGAGACTGGACAGGAAATTGAATCCCACAAAGGTGGCCACAGCACCTCAGCGTGGCCTTCTCTCCTCATAAATAACAAGGGGTCATTTATTTTTCCACAAATAGTAAAGTCAGCTCTTAAAATAAGACAAAGTTAGGAAGAGGCAGTACACGGAAATAGCTCACACTGAAGTGCCAGTCACACATCACATCACACCTTCCTAGACACATGGGGCGGGAGGATGGGCCAGCAAGGGCGCCTCAAGGGCACGATCCAAGCTTGGTGCTGGCTGGGATTTGCATTTTCACTTTAACTTCTTACCTTCCCCAAAAGACTAGAAACCTAGTAAAGACAAAGGTAATAATTCTAGGCATCATGGTGGCTTTGAAGAACTCAGGCCTTGGGGCTTCAGCCCTGAATTGGACTCCTGAGTCCCCCACCTAAGTACTGCATTAGGTTCTGAGGACTGCTGTAACACATGAGCGCAGATTTATTGGCTTAAAACAACACACAAGTCTATCATTTTACAGTGGGCCAGAAGTCTGACATAGAAACCCCTTAGGTAAAATCTATGGTGCTGGGAGTTTGGACCTTGGTGTGTGTGTATGTGTATGTGTATGTGTGTATGTGTGTGTGGACACTTAATGGACTGCACACTGAAGATGTACACTTGTCTTCCTGCATTACACTTCAGTGAAAAGGTAAGAACAGCTGGGCGTGGGACACGCATCTGTGATTCTAGCACTCTGGGAGGCTGAGACAGGAGGATTATGAGTTTAAATCCAACGTGGGTAATTTAGTAACTTAGCAAGACCCTGTCTCAAAATAAAAAATAGAAGAAAGGGTCGAGGATGTAGCTCAGTGTACAGTACTGGATTCGACTCCTTGTACTCCCCAGAACAGACACAGTAAGACAGAAAAACAAATACCTGTACCTTGGGAGGTCTGTGTTTTCTCCATGAAGAAACTGAGGCAAAATTAAGCCACAGTCTTTTAAGTAGGGACAGAAAGAAGACTAGAAACAAGGTAACCCACCAGCTGCGCCTTTGAGTTTAATGTATTTGAGGCCAATTCCTAATAATAAATATATATATATATATATTTAAATTTAAATTGCTTGAGGAATAGTTGTTTTTTCTTTGAAATGTGCTTTTGCCAGTCGCATTCCTACTGCTAGTGAAAGGTACCTTGGATCCCTCGGACACACCTGTAAAAACAGAACTGATGCCATCATACAGCTAGCTCTGTCTGCTTCATTTTCTCTCAGACGCAGAGAAACACATGCCATAATAATACCCCCGTTTTGTGCCCTGGCCAGCTGGAAAATTTCGGCACAACTGACATGACATCATGCAGTCCAACAGGGAGCAGTGGTGCCCTGAGAAACCTGGGCGAGGTGGCACAGCAAGGGCACAGATGTCACAGGCTATGAGTCCCACCCCTTTCATTAGCAAGTGGCTTTTCTTGACACATTTCCAAAATGAAGCTGTGCCAGTTCCATTGTCTGAGGCCACTGACCTTCCAACATCTTTTATCTCTGAAACTAACCACATTAGCCAGGGATGTTCTGTTTCAGAAGAGGAAAGATAAGCTTGGGGGCGGAGGGCTCTTTGTAAATCGAGATTTACAGGGGGGAAGGGCAGGTCAAGACCCAGGCTACTGGGACACCCAAGCACGTTACCCCCAAAACCTATCTCAGCTGTGTTTGGTTTGGTTTTTTTGGTTTAATTTATTTTATTTAAAGAGAAAAAAAAAGCAAAACAGAAAAAAGGGTAGCAACAATACAGAATTCCAAAGCAAAAAACAAAAAAACTAAGAAATCACTAGTTGAAAAATTACATACTGTCATCTTAGAAATAGTTGTTCAAGTTACAAAATTAAAGCATACAAAGTGGACATTCGAACAGTGAGACTGCAAACAGTTCTGCTCAACAATCTAACAAAAACTTGGCAATATGGTCATCTATCTTACACACTTAAACATACATGCAGTTATATCCTTTAGAGCACTTTCTTTTCCTCTCTTTTTTACAACAGCAATTACACACTTTGGGTTTTATGATTCCTATACTTCTTATTACTTTTTACACTAGAGACACATGTGATATTTATAAATATGATTCTTATTTATTTCACTTATGAGGATAGTCTCAAGTTTGGTTTGCTTTTGATACCGGGAATTGAACTCACACCCTCACACTTGCCAGGCAAGCACCGTGCTGCTGAGCTATATCCCCAGCCATTGGCTGTTTTTAGAAGCTTTTTTTTTTTTCTCCCGGTACCAGGGATCGAACTCAGGACCGCGTGCTTGCAAGGCAGGCACTTATGCCACTGAGCTAAATCCCCATCCCCTCAGCTGCTTTTAAAGTGACCTCAAGTACTAATCATAATAAAAGCATAAATAATAGTAATAATACAATCTGCAATGATACTCTCTTCTGCATGCTGCGGATGTCATGCGATATAATACTCTAGATAAAAAAATCAGCACACTTATGGGGCAAACATGACGTCATGACCAGGTCCAGATCTTCCTCCATCTTTCAATATTTAAACTAAACCCTAGGAAGGTGGTGAGACATCAACTCTCAACCTCCAAAGGTAGGCGGCTTCACACAGCTCCTCCCAACAGACAGCTCCTTCCCAGGGATCCTTCTTCTCGGAAATGCCTAACTGCCTCCAGCTAGAGAATTAGGCAAATGACGCTGTGCTGTCCTGAGACAGAGCTGGTGTCCCTTCTGTCTTTGGCGTGCTCAGTGTGAAGTAGGTGCCCTAAGTCAAGGACAGGGAGCAGGAAGAGGGGCTGAGCAGGGACCCTGGAGAGCACCCTTGAGGGTGGCTGTCAGAACTGCAGGGCACATGCCGCCTGTCACAAAACCACTGGCTGGGCGCCCTCCCTGCACCTGTGAGCCAGAGGCAGGAGGCTGTGACATCACTGCCAAGCAGCTGGGGTCTGTGATGAGCAGCATGTTTGCAACTGACCAGTCAGTTGCAGATGCCTGTCCCAGGGCTGGTGTGAACGCCAGGTGAGACAAGCACCCTGCATCAGAGTGGCTCAGTACATGTGAGGATGTGTGACCCCTGTTTAGCTGGCTGCCAGGGAGGTGTGGGAAAGTGAACAGGCTGGAGTTTTTGTTTGTTTGCTGGTTTATTTTGTTCCGTAGTACCAGAATTAAACCCAGGGCCTTCACACTGAGCTACATTCAGTCTTTGTTTTTCTCAAGACAGGGTCTCTCTTAGTCACTAAGTAGCCCAGGCTGGGCTCAAACTTTGCATCTTCCTGCCTCACCCTCCCAGAGGACTGGGATTACCAGCATGCGCCAAAACAAACAGGTCTTTTTTGATGGAGGACTAGAGACAAGGAGAGAAAGAATGTAGAGTTTAGTCAAGGAGAAGAAACCTCATCTGGGGGAAGGAGACGGTCGAGGCCTGCTCCGATCCGGCCTCCGGCAGTCGTGCTACAGCATAACAGGTAAGAGACGACCTGGGCAGAGAGAGTAGTCAGGGCCGAGGCTTGGGGAAGCTGTGGAGCTGGATCTGGACTCTCTGGACACTCCATAGGCAGGGATCGCAGAGGTCTCATCCCCTCATCCTCACATGAGAAAACAAAGCCCAGCAAGCCTGTGTCCTTCCTGCCATGGGAAGGAAATGGCCCGCATGCAGCAGCGAAGCCATGTCAGCCCCAGGTCTGCAAAACGTTTTATTCAGAACCATTTTACAAAACACAGTCACATCAGAACTAGTGGACACACCACGCTAGAAACTGGCTGCTCATTCAAAGGTAGAAGCACCTCACGGTGACGGAAGGCAGAAAGGGGTCCGGCACATACGCTCTGCAGCCACTGCCGCCCTCTGCAGCCACAGTCTGAGATGGGCTTTACGCTGTCACAGCAGCTGACCTAGGTAGAACTTTTGTTCTGCTGATGAGAGCTGCACTGGAGAAAAGTTCCAACCATGTCATTTTATTCTTCTTATTTTTTGGTGGGTTGTGGCTCATGGGTTTCATGCAGGAGGGAAGTAACGACAAATGAGAATAGGAAAACACTGCATCATAACTGTAAGAAGTATATTTTCACAGCTCTGCAACTATAATGGGTTACCTAATTGTTTCAATTTTTTTCTTCTCTTGTTCTTTCACTCTTTGTTTTAAGGGTCTAAAAATTAATCTTTGGGTTAAACACATCAAGGAACAAAAGGCCCTGGCATAAAGAAAAACTGGGTTATGCCGGAGCATCAATGCGTGTAACCTTAACTACGGCATGTTTGCTTTTGCAAACACTATAATGTATGAAATAAAATATTAATAGCCCATTACCTCAGTTCTTTGGAGAACAGACCTGAGTCACAGCTCTCGTGTGGCATGATTTCCACACATGTGCCCTGCCAAATGAACACTGCTCACGTTACCAGGCGAGCAGGCAAGACCAGACTGAGTATGTGTTTCCATTCCATAATGTCATGCAGAGCGTTGCTTACTTTGGCCATCAAGTTCAGTTCTCCTGAATTTACCACCTATTACACATTTCAAGACTAATTGCCTAAAAACATATGCAGGGAGACAGGCAAAATTATTTTTAACCCAGAAAGGAGAATAGCAGAGTAAGAATAACTTCGTTTTTTATCAGCAGCTACATTTGCAATGATTTGGCTGAATGCTGGCATTTGAAAGCAACAAATGGGCAAAAAGTATTTTTGTTAAATATGGTTTCAGTGTCTCATATTGATACATTACACACGGGTGCACCTAGATTTTTAATCTTCGTGGGGATGCCGTTAAGGATGCCAAAGACATTCTGCGTGCTGGTGGCCGTGGCAAGCCTGGTCTCCCCTTCTCTCCCTCTATTTGGTTCCTGTCTTCGTGATAAGCCTTAGACTCTCAGCAACCTCCAACCTAACCCTTTGAAAGGTTTGTATATGAAGAGTATACTGCTGAATTCAACCAGAGAATGAAGCCAAGCACCCACCCCGGTACCTGGCACACAATAAACACACTGCGCATGTCAGCTGCCTTTTCTGTTCCCTCCCTTCCACACTCTGTCTCGGATTGATAAGTGCTTTCAAGTCAGTGTTTAGAATTGATTCCTCAAATCCCCCAAGAGATGATGTAAAGTGAACATTCTGCTTTTATTGGCAGGGGGCCCAAGAGGGAAGGATGGCAAATTCACCCTGGGAGACACGGCCCCACGATGATCATGGCCTGGGCCAAAACTCTCTCTGCCACAGTTTAGTGGGTTCCTGAGCTAAATTGCTCCTTTAGGTGGCCTGCCACACCAAGGTATGTTTTTTAAATCTGTGCAATAAAATTTAGTGTGGTTGGAGAGGCGGCAGTGGACGGAAACCCACCCACAGACAAATGACGTCAAAAAAACTAGGGGGAAACATTGGCTTCTCTGTTCTCCAGGAGCTTCAGCTATGTTCAGCAACCCAAGAAGGAAGCGGACTTTCCATGAAAAAACAGCCATTTTGGCAGTCATCAGAGACAGCCTGGTGTCTTACACTTCCCCTCGCAGGAAAAGTGGGGAAAATAATTTCCATAAGTTGGAAAGGAAGAAACCTAGAGTTCAAAGGCTTAAAAGCTAGAAAGGAACTTGAAGGTCATCTGATGTAAACTCCACCTCCAAAGAGCAAATAAAGAGTGAGGCTCAAGCAGGTTGGGGACTAATCCTCTGCCCCAGATTTCCAGGGCACCCACCCTGTCTGCCACGCTGTCTGCTGCCTGCGCCTCGGGAAGCTGATCAGTGGGGATGGTGCTTCACATTCCACCCTGTCTGCAGAGAGTGGGGCCACTTGGATACAGCTGCCCCGAAACACCAATGGGAGGCCAGAAGGCTGGCTCAGGAGCAGCTTAGGGAGGCTGGTGGTGTGCATGCGTGCATGCATGTGCATGTGCAAGCATCTGCATGCACACATACATGTGCACGCATCTGCATGCACACATACATGTGCACACATGTGTATGTAAGGGGCATACACCTAGGCAGGCCCTTCCTTCTCAGCCCCCCTCCCAGATAACCACCCCAAGAGTGGGCACAATTTGTCCTCGATGGTGTTTGAGGCCCTGCTAACACTGTCCACTTTGGAACACAGTGGCCTCGCTGGAGCAGAAGCCAACCATGGGAGCTCTCAGTTTTGGGGTTTTCACTCTGCAGAAAGGACCTGAGGCGTTAGTGAGGGAACCCCCAGGAACAGAAACCACACAGCTGGTTGTCTACACTGTCCACACCTGTGTGCACACGACCGAGTCTGTGGGAAAACAATGGCGCCCGATTTAAAAATCATGTGATCTCATTCTCCAAACTCCATTTTCCTTAGGAAATTAATTTTCCCCAAAGGGCAAATCATTCAAATAAGAAAGTGAGTGGTGATACTTGTATGATTTCGAAAGGCCCTTTACATTCATCTTTTCTCACTCTGTAATTGAACCTCAACAGCTTTTAAGAGTTATGGACATTTTCCCCTTCAGGTGAGAAAACAGATTTACAATGAAAAAGACCAGCTTGAGCCAGCAAAGCTAGCAGGCAGCAGGGCACAGCTGTGCTTCCTCACGCCGCCGGGAGCATGCGAACAGGACGCCCACTCCGTGCTCACATTTGCAAAGTCGTGTATTCAGGAGCGCACACTGGGTGCAAGAGATGCTGGAGAGAAAGGCTGAACTAGCCGCTCATTCATGTAGCACATTATTTTCTTCAGTACTGGAGACTGAACCCAAGGCTTTCATGCTGAGCTACTTCTCCAGGCTCTACTCCTCCTTGTTCTTTCTTTCTTTTTAAAAACAATCCCACTAAGTTGCTAAAGTGCCCAGGCTGAGCTCAAACTTGGAATTTTCCTGCCTCAGCCTCCTACAGTACTGGGATTACAGGCATGTATCACCATTCCTGGCTCATTCAGCAAATATTCACTGAGGGCCTTCTGAGTGCTAGGTCCTACGCTTGGGATACATAAGAAATAAAGGCACGTGGACAGGGGTCCCCATGGAGATTGCAGTCTTGCAGAGGGGATATTCAATAAGCAAACTCCTTTACTTTTTATTCAACAATTCACTCTGATGTGCATTTTCACAGTGCAGACTTCAGGGTATGTTCGCATCTGCATCCCACTGCTTTCTCCTCAGCCTGCTCTGGCCCTCTGTGGTGCCCAGGCCCCACTCCCTCCCCTTGCGGAGATGACAGGGATGATGGATGGTCCCTCACTGCGTCTGACTGCTTTACTCTGAGTGTTGGCAGTTGTTAGTGATGGGTGTTATTATCTGATCACTGATAGATTTCATTATTTGCAGCTTCCTTTCATGCCTCTTACTGGAAGTCCTGTGTGAAAGAGAAGGAGAGAGAGAGAGAACATGCGTGTTTTGCAGAACACACATTATGATAGCTTTGAAGAGAGTTGGGGCAGAAGTGTGAAATGAACAGCTTTCTGCAGCTGAAAAGAGCTCAATGATATGAAGAGGGAAGGTACATTTGAATGACAAGGCTGTGCCTCTAAATGTAGCTACAGAAAAGGAATGACAGAAGAGTATGTATCTTTGCTGTTTTAAAAAGAACTAAAATCCAAAATTTTATCTTTTTACCCTCTTTTCTAAATGCAACTCTTAGTTTCTTACCCCACAGGCTGGATCCACTACCTCACTGCTGTAATTTGGGGCCATGGGCAGTTCTTAATACAGTTCCTGTGAAACAAGTGAGTTTGGAACAATAACCTGTGTTAAACAACATGTATGTGAAGTACAAAGAAACTCATATTTTAAATTTACTAAAAGATCGCTGATTGCTCTTCTGCACTGGAAAAAGAAATCATATAAAAACATAAGTAGCAACTCAAAAATTATTTTCTTGGTTTATTTTATGTTGCAGCTATACAAGACATCCCTTTTAATGTGTCCATCAATAAGATATCTGTTGTGCTTTTGTACAAAGAACAAAGATGCTTTTATCAATTCTCAAAAGTCTGTAGGACAAACCATTCATGCTGTCAAACCCTCTAAAACCCTTTCAGCAAATAATGAAATCCATCAGTGACAAATGTCAACATACTAATTTGTTAAATGCAAAACAAAAGCAATATTCAGGCAAGGCGTTTCATTTCATGTTATATCAGCACTCCAATTTGTACCAAGTTTATGGAAACCCACAAACCATGCAATATTAAACAGGACTGTGTAACAGTGACTAAAACTGGGACAGAAAACTCCCCTTAACTAGAATGCTAGTAGTCCAGCTAAAATCCATGCTATGACTCTAGTACACTTGACTCCTTCCAAACTACTGGAAATTATAGAAAGACACGTCTTTCTTATAAAGAGAAGTTGGTGTAATCTAAATATATGGATAAGAAACCGGAAACACAAGATGGAAGACCCAGAGAAGACCTTAGAGCCTACTTAATGCAACATGACTAACTGGAGCAAATTTAAAGGTATGAATATACCATGATACCATCTTCCTGACTTTTATTATTGAATATGACACAAAACTATTTTAACTAAAGCCATGAAATCCCACAATTCTTGCAGACAAAGCCTGAGGGAAACAACAAGGGAGGTGTGTGGTGATACAGAGTTCTACCTGCAGACCGAAAAGTCAGCCTCTGAGCAACATTTCCATGTGATTTTACTTAAAACTGATTCGAATCATACCCAGTGCCCTAGAAGATTTGTAATTTTCTAGAACCAAGTGGGTCTAACATAGGCTTTGGGAGTTCAAATGCTGGCTCAAGTTTATGAGAACTTGATTTCAGGCCAAAATTCTTTACCACGCCAGGCCTAAGTTTCCTATCCTTGAAGTGAATGTCACACACATGTGTTTAAATATCACATGGCTTCTCTAGTACGAGAAACCCAAAAGACTGTAAAAATAAAGAGCAAAATAAAAGATAGGTAATAGGAAGTAGGGAAACAGATCTTTCTGGAAGGGAGATGGAAAGGGAGGGAAGGATAGAAAGGGATGAAAAAGGAATTAAGATGTGTTAGGTACATGAAACCAAATTCCTGCAAGGAATGTAAATGTTAGGTACTATGCACAAGTAATAATAAACTAAGATTTAAAAAATGAATGCTACAATCGCTTTTCAGAGAAGCAATAAGGAGTTCTGGGCCCATGTAAGCAGTGGGGTCTCCCATTCCTTTTGGGGGGTCTCAAGAGGGAACCAAGAGCCTTAAGCACAATAGTCAAATGCTCTACCACTGAGCTACTGGGTCTCTTAAGTTGCACAGATTGGGCTTGAAACTGTGCTCCATCTATCTCAGCCTCACAGAGTGTTGGGATTACAGGCCTGTCCCGTCCTACTTGGTTTTCCTTCCTTTTTTGATGTATGAATATCAGGCTTCCCTCAGATCATTTGATTTTACCTCCTTTCCTTTTTGAGAAATCTGTTTAGCTGGGCTTTTGGGCAGCTCAACTGAAGGTGCAGCAAAAAGCACCATTCTGTACAGAATGAGGCAATCTTGAGTCCTTATGGGGTACAGTTAGCGTCTAAGTGAGTATGTAAAAAGTGCATCGAGCCAGATTCCCCTGTATCTTCTACCAATTACTGTGACGGCAAGGGGGGATGACACCTTTTGTGTAGGACCACACAACCCTTTGATACCAATTTCTCCTGTCACGGTGCCTGCTGCCCCATTAAACTCTTCCCAACACAAAGAAACAAGTGGAGATCCTTGGAGGAACCTGAGATGCAAAAGGCTATCAAGGAAAGATTTTTTTTAAAACTTTGAATTTTTTCTTTCAAACACACACACATGCACACATACACACACACACACACACACACACGTGCATACACAGTATATTTCTATCTAAGAAAATTCTAGAAAACTGAGGACTAGAAAATGTGCTTAAATTATGGCCTAAAAGGTAAGTAAGCACGTTTGTGGCAGATAAGTCACATGAGTCAGGTGATGTACTGGGTAAATTCCAAACTGGCTCAACTGCCACATGCCTATCAAAAACCCCATTCCTTGCTGTTTCTTTTGAATACAATGCGTTCATATACATTCAGTCCCCATGGGGGTGTGACAAGGGGGGGAGACATTGAACATTTGCTGTGTTTCAATCTCTCTAGTCCATGACCTGTGTGTAGCCACTGACGCTGTTCCCTCTGAGTCCACTCAGGTCCATGTGCTATGCCAGGGCACAGCACAGAAAGCCAGATGCACCCAGCCTTATGAGTTTCCCATCCTACCTCTTGAACATCACACACTGAACGCTACTAACCCCTCTCCATCCCCTTCTATTCACATGTGCAAGAAAATACTAAATGACTTATTCACTGGGAAACTAAATTTGTCTTTCTTCCTCGCTTACACACTCAACAATATACACAAGTCAGCTCAAAGTTTTTATATTCAAAGCATGGTATGGAACCAGGACCATGGGCATCTCCTAGACTCTAACCACAAATGAAGATATTTGGTCCCCTTTCAAAATTGACAAATCAAAATCCCCAATGGATTTAAAAGCACATTGAGTTATTTTCTAAGTTAAAGGTATACACACTTCTGGTGAAAGTGACTGAAGAAACACTGTGTGGAGTTTTTTTCTCTGTGGAAGACACAAGGCTTGTGAGGTGCTGAGAGGCAAGGAGGTCCTAAGAACCTGAGAACAAAGCCTGCATTCAGGAGGTGTAAATTTCCCATGTAATGGCCATCAGGTGAACACTAGCCACGGGTGGCAACTGTGGCCATGTGGAGGGAGGTTAGGAATGCAGAACAGGGCCTGTCTCCCCATTTCAAGTGCTCACTGTACTTGGTTAGATTATTCAGATTGCTATAATCAAAGAATTTACCAAGGTTTATGGAGGTTCTTTTTCAATCTGAGCAAATTAAATACTCTTTTTTGTTTTTCACCATTCCTCACTAAAAGCTGGAAGGTACTATAAATATGTCAACTCCATGTGAGTCAGAGATTATGAAATCTTTATATCCTGCTTACTGACAGTGAGGATCATATTCTGCTTAATTATTTTGATAATGTCTCCTGCCTAACCACTTACTGAAATCATGTTTTAGACCATTTACTAACTTTGCATGAATTAGAAACAGAAACCCAAATGGCAAGCACCTCTCGACATGAGGGAATACTGGAGTGCTCAGAATATTTGCCAAGGTCTGAGAGCAAGGGGGCTGGCCCCAGCCTGGCATTACTGCAGGGAAGAGGTGAGCCAGGGCTAAAGCATGGGCCCCTGTGAAGCATCTGCCTCCTTGTGAGTCAGAAGGGTCCTCACAGAGAAACTTCTTGATTTCGTTTAAAGTTGGTTCTCAGAATCTCGGCTACATTCCATTTCAAAGCTAAGTCCAAAACACACAGTTAAAGCCAAATATAGATGACATTTGCATTATTTACACACTCTCATCTCCTCAACTGGAGGAAAACTGAAAGTTAACTATGATACAGGCCTACAGAGGAAAATGTATCAAGGAATTATAAGCATTGGGTAGTAATTCAAAGAGAGTAGTTTCTTTCCCCCAAATCCACTGGAGTGTCATAAAATCATTTCCTGAAGAAATGTGTGACATAAGCAGAGATAAACAGGGGAGGAGAGGGAGGAGGACGAGAAGAGGCGCACAGGAGCAATGCAGCAGCGGCGGCGGCAGCAAGAGATTCTCCTGAGAGGGGGACAAGATACACAGGAAAATCTGAAAGGCTTAAAGATGGGCTGGGGATGAAGCTCAGAGATACAGTACCTGCCTAGCAGGTATGAGGCCCTGAGTATTCAAAAACAAACACAGAAACAGTAAAGGAAAGGCTTGAAGATAGAAAAAGCAGCTCTGAACTCTCTTCTTCCATGATGGGAGAAGAACCACCTCAGCAAGATAGCATCAGGACCTAGGAGGATACTGTTTTGGTCCTTGAACGTACAATTTGAAGAATAATGTTTACAGTAGCAAGCGGTGGCGAAGATGATTGCGTTGGTGCTACTGAAAGTTTAAGCACTGGCGTGGGCATAAACTACAGAATCTAGTTGCTAACAGGGACTTTTATCACTTCCTTTTATCCTCACAGTCTCATTTTATAGAAGAGAAAACTCAGGCACAGAGAGGCCAAGGGACTCACTGGAGTCACACCACTAGCTAGCTTATGGTACCAGGAGTCAGTGGCAGCATCTCCCCACCTCACCCCTGACACACAGTCCAGTATCCTTCATATGCCAGTCACCCCTAACCTGGTTTCCTAGACCCCTCCAAGTCCTGTAAATGCATGAGAATCCATGAACTATCTTCAATATTTCCAAACATACAACTGAATCTACATGCTTGATGGGGTGGAGGTGAGGAGTGATATACAGTAACCAAAGCACAGAGCCTCTGCTGTGGACTAAACCTAACTCTGTGTGCTGAATCTAGTCACAGGGATGGTAGCTGGGAACTCAAGCCAGTTTTTAAAATTTTGTAACATTTACTGGAAAAGGTTGCCTGTGCTTGGTTTGCACTTGTTTCCATATTATTTTTATTATTATAAGGTAACATATACACAGTCAAAAGATCTCTGTGTACAAAATTAGCAAAGGAAGGGAAAATTCTCATCAGTGCTCCACTTGGACTCTTTCTTCTCCAAGGTAACCACTGTTAAAAACGCGTTAGGAATCTTTCCAGAAACCACTTCCATCACACATACGCTGCTACACCACATCTTGCTTCTTGAGTTGATCCAGTGTCTTGCTGCTTCTCCTGTTTTTGATTTCTCTCATTCTTTTTAAAGGCTGCACAGAATTTCTCTGAGTGATACTGCAGAATGCACTTACCTTTGCCCTGACAGACAGACACTTGGATAGTTTCTACAGCTTTGTTTTTACCAGAAATGCTGCAATCGACATTCTTGACCATTTACTGATCTCTACTTTGGTGAAATTCCTGGCAGTGGAGGTGCTAAGTCAAAAGAGAACATGCTTTTGAAGCTTTGTAAATATTGCCAAATTGCCCTCAGAAGAAGTTATACCAGTAAGAATGCCAGTTTCAATTACTTGTTTTTCTATTGGTTTCTGTGATATTTTTATTTTGGGGAGGGAGACTTTAAAAAAGAATTTGTTAGTCTCCTTGGTAAAATAAGAAATTTAGCCATTTATTTGCCATGCATTATAATATATCCTCATTTGTTTTAATTCTTTTGGCCTTGTTTATAGTATTTCTTTCAATAAAGATGATTTTTTTTTACTGTAAACAAGTTTATCATTATTTCTCTTTATATCTTCTGGATTTTATCATCTGACTATAAAAAGTTTCCCACATATAAAGAGTGTAGATAAATATATTCATACTTATTTTCTACTGTGATTTGATGTGGCTTTTTTATACATTTAATATTTGATCCAGAATTTGTTTTGATAAAAGAAATACAGTATGCAGCTAAATTTCCAAATTGCAAATCTGTTAAGATAACATTTATTGGTCAATCCATCTTTTCTTCATTAATTTGAAATGTTTCCTGTTGATATAAAAAAGTTGAGGGAAAACTCTTCGATAACTTTCCTTCTTATGGGCATCGTTTATTTTGGCTGTCCAGTAATAGTTCTTCTGGTATCAATTTCTAGAGATTCATACGTTCTTAGAAAATCATTTATTTCAGCCAGATTGTCAAAACGATCTGCTGGAAAGTTCACCAAGTACTATTTATGATTCTTTTAACTTCCTCTGCATCTGTTGTTGTTTGCCACTTTTCGTTTCTAATCCTCTGTATTAGTGAGTTCATTCCTTTCCTCTTAAACTCGCCAATGTTCTCTTTGTTTTATTGGTTTTGGGGGGAGGATCAACTGTTAGATGTACTATGTTTCTCAATTCTAGTTTTCCTTTTCATGCTTTCTAATTAATGTCTGCTTTGGTCTTTTTTCTTTTGCACTGTTTAGGTTGGTTGTTTTTTAACCTCTACAGAAGTGATCTTGGGTCATGAATTTTTCATTAAGAACCACTATAGTGGTATTCCCAAAAATCTGAACTGCTGGACATTTTCATTTATGCTATTTTCCAAATATTCTACAGTTTGAGTTTAATTTCTTTAACACAAAAATTAAGGAGGGGTTTTTTTTTTTGGAGGGAGTGAAGGATTGTTCCTTTTACACATATTATTTATTTAATTGTGGTCAGAGATAGTTTAAATTCTACTTCTAAAGAACTGATCAGCATTTTTAATTTTACATTTTTCTTTCTAAAAACAGTATAAAGCCAATTCTTTATTATTGGTATTCTCAAGGGAAGGAAACGTGTCTTGTTTGTTTGTTTCTCAAGTGTGTACTGTGCTTGGTGCATAACTGGTTTTCAGTAAATGAATGCTAGATGGATGGATGGACAGACAAATGCTGTCTGTATTCAATAGGTTTATTTTTCTGGATAGTCTCTCCTTGACCAGAATAAAAAATGGATCACTAAGTCATTTATGTCATAGGGATCCACAACAAAAAAAAAAACCAACAAGAAAGTTAAAAAAGGATTTGGCATAGGTTGTTAAGAACCTAGTTGATATTCTCTTTTTCTCAAATGTCTCATCTTCTCATTTTACACTCGTTCTTTAAGATTCAAGGCCTAATTTACCCATGAAATCAGGCCACCCAGATTCCTGACTCTCCCGTCTCTACTTTTGTGACCCTCATTGACAAAGTCACTTTGGCATGCAATCTAAAGGGTATTATGCTATTATCCAGCTGTTTTATGTCTTTGTTGTCTCTTTAGTAAAACTATAGTCAACTTGAGAATTTTATGTTCCCTTTCATGCTATTATATACCCAGGAAGTGTTCAATAAATGCCTGTTGTAACAATGAGAGAAATATTAAGAGAAAATAATACCTTGGAGCTTGGTTGTCATCTGACTCCATGGTCTTACGACTTTCACGGTACAATGTCAAGGGCACAGTAAACCCTTTTCAAAATTTAAGAAATCCATTCATTTTGTTGTATCCAATTCCATGAGAGAGGCAACAGCATCAAGAAAGCAGTGTACAACATTTCCAGTTGGCTAAATGACAGCAGCATCATTGGTCTGCACAGCAGTCAGCATTGTGCTTCGTAGCTCCTTTCACCTCCACCCTCTAAACGGGGCCATGCCATAGCGCAAACCTGAGCCCTCCTCTCTCCTTCCTGACCTACCACTGAGAGAACGCCAACTGTCCCTAACATCCCCACCTCTCAACTGGGAGCCTGCTCACCGCAAGCTGCTCCATGCAGTCCACTCTTCTTCAGGTGCTGCCCTTCTGGCGGACAGGAAGGGGCTGTCCCTTCCCAGGCACACCCTCAGTGACTAAAGGCATTCTCATGGGCCTCAACTCTGAAAGTGTCCACCTCCTTCCAGAGTTTCCCTCACCTTGCAACAGGCTGAGGAAAAACCTTTAACACACAGGCCCTCAGGAGATACTTCAGATACAAACTTGAGCTATGACTAACATTCCTTGGGCAAATTAGTCAAGCAGTCCCAGTTTCCTCCACTGCGGGAGAGGGCAATAATAACAAAGGCTAACATTTCATGAATACTTACAGGAAGGCTGTGATGGAAGGGCGTGGTAGAACAAAGCAGCTCACTTTATGACGGTTGAGGGGCAAATCAAGGAAACAGAGCCAGAAAGGAATAGGCAAAGGACCACGGACGGTGCTCAGGGATCAGGCTTATGAACCTGCTAGACATTTCTTAATGAAGTTGACACACTGAGATTACCAGTTACAGCAGACATGATGGCACACACCTGGAACCCCAGCTACTTGGGGGCTGAAGCAAGAAGACTGTGAGTTCAGGCCCCTATTAAGGATAACTTAGTAAGATCCTGTCTCTAAAAACATAAAACGGGCTCTGGTTGTAGCTCAGTGGTAGAACATTTCTCGGGCAAGCAGGAGACCCTGGTTTCAATCATCAATGAGGAAGACAAAAAATGGGGGGGAAGGGGAAAAAAGGGAGGAGGAAGTTGGGGCAGGAAGAATTATGCTGCTCTAAATATTTTATACACACATTTTTGTGAGTATCTTTCAATTTCTTTTGGATAAATTCTGAGGAATTTGGGATTAAGAGCTCATATGTCAGGTATATATTTAACTTTGTAAGAAACTGACACAATGTTTTCTAAAGTGGTTATATCATTTTACACTTCTACCAGCAATGGATGGGAGTTTTAGATGCCCCACATACTTGCTGACATTTTGTCACCTAAAGTAGTATTTTCTTTGCGCCATTGTTAACCACAGGTATTCTTATGAGTATAAATGGTGTACTCA
>PVLA01003218.1:35475-223500 GCA_004027455.1 Hydrochoerus hydrochaeris | reverse complement strand
CCACACACACCACACACACACACCCAACACACACACCACACACACACACACCCAACACACATACCACACACGCCACACACATGCACACATGTACAAGCCTAACTGGAGAAATACCCATGGCAGTGTTCTCTTTGTGATATTTTAATAGCATTTCCCAGAATATTCTTGTTGGAAAAAACTGGGCAGCGGACCCATGGAATTTCTCTGCACTATTCCATATAAATGTATCTGAATCTACAATTATCTCAAAATAAAGGGTTTCATTATTTTTTTAAAAAAAGCAGTTGTCTGTATTTATATAGAGACATATGCATACACATGCATGTCTATCCTGTATTTAGTAATTTCAAATGAAAATAGATCTTTGGTTTCTGCAGGCACCTTTTCTCACATGCTATATTGGGAATAGAGTGAGAATCTAAGTCTGTCTCTGGAAGGAAAACAATAAAACTGTTGGCCTTAGCTGGAGGGAAAATAGTCACCTTTCTTTAGCATAATTTTAATATTCCCAGCAGGAAAGTACATTCCACTTAAGATCCCAGCACTTGTCATGGTTATTACTGTAAGGGTCAGTAAACTCCAGCATTTAGTATTGAAATCTTGGCTGTGTGTGTGTGTGTGTGTGTGTGTGTGTGTGTGTGTGTGTGCGCGCGCGCGCATTTTAATAATTTGTCATTAAAAAGGAAAAAGGTGTCAGATGTTAAGTCAAAGTCACTACATTTCCAATACCTACTGGGTAGAAGGCACTGCCAGGTTCTCTAGGAGTCACAGAAAAATTCTTACACAGCCTCTGTCTCATGGCTTGTAACCTGATACGGGAATTCATTCATATATTCAGCGCATATTTACCAAGACCCTATTCTGTCCTGGACGTTGTGCTCAGCACCAGATTTACTGACATAGTTTCCTACCCTGGAACTCATAGCAGAGTGGATGAACCTAGGCAGAACTGCATGTGGGAGGAACTGCAAGAACAGCACCGTCTAAAAGACACAGAGCTTAACAAGAGCCCAAAGAGACATCGTGTGCAGAGAAGATGCCACAAAACAGTCTGTGAGTTCAGGGGTGACATTTCTGTGGGAAAGAGAGGGCAAGTTGAAAAGCACAGACCTTGTTCTAGGCCACTGGGCAAGTTCATTAAGACAGAAAGGCAGGAATGAAAGGAATCTCCAGGCAAGAGGAGACCTTGGGGAGATGGCTGTATCTAGATCTAGATCACGTATCTGCATGTGTCTCTCCATCACGGATTGAGGGGACCCTGATCCTTGAGAACTTGAACATTGTCAGCAGGCATGGAAGAGGGACGAGAAAGCCCTTCTTTCCTGGAAAATGATGCACTTCCCCCTAAAGCCTGGCCTACCAGGGTAGGAACAAGGGGGAAGCTGGCTCCCCGTGCTATGAACGGCCAGTTGAGGAGAACATGGCTCCCTATCAGAAACACCCTAAGAGCTTCAGCTACCAGAGCAAAGTACTGTAAACGGATGACTCAAACATTGGACGTTCATTTCCCACAGTTCTGGAGGCTGGGAAGTCCAGGGTCAAGGTGCTGGCAGGTGTGATGTTGGTGAAAGCCTCTTCCTGCTTTGCCAGTGGCCAGCTCCACCCTGTGTCCTCCCGTGGGGCAATGGAGAATTTTCGTCTCTTTTCCCTATTAAAGATAGCAACCCTTCCACGAAACCCTCATCCTCATGACTTCATCTAAAGCTACTTACACCTACTACTTACGCCTGAAACACCTCAACTCTGACTGTCGTCACTTTGGAGGTTAGTGCTCCAGTGCATGAGTTGCAGGGGTGGGGGACACAAAGGTTGAGCCCATAGTAGGGTGTCAGCTTCCACCAACCATTGCATTTTGTGAAGGAATGGTGAGGAATAGTTCCAGCATATTCACTCCTGTACATGGAATGTAAATTATATTTAGGGGTGTAGGGCTCTGTGATATTTAAGGGTTTCAGCCACACAAGATTGATTATGGATGGGGAAGTATTGTCACCTGAGTCAATTTCATTTTCCCTGTGCTTTACATATAAGGAAAAGCATAACATTCCTACCATTAAGGAAAACACACTTTCTAAGTTATACATTTATGTGTATTTGTTCTTCTTTGGCTTATTTTCCAGTTTTTGTAACAGCTTTAGGACTTGATTTCTTCATCATTATTTTTTCATAGTTTGTCCTCAATTTTGACAATATGAGTCAAAAGCATAAGAAAACCTAAAACTCTCTCCCACCCAGTTCTGGGTTAAACTCAGGGCCTTCCCACTGAGCTAAATCCCCCACCTTTTTTAATTTTTTATTTTGATGTAGGAGCTCTCTAAGTCACTCTGCTGCCCTTGAACTTGAGATCTTCCTGCCTCAGCATTCCAATATTACAGTCACAAGCACTAACATCCAGCTGTAAAGGAGAAATTCAAATTAAAACAGCATTGCGATTTCATCTCACTCCCGAAAGAATGGCTGCCATCAAGAAATCAACTGATAACAAATGTTGGCAAGGCTGTAGAAAAAAAGGAACCCTTCTCCACTGTTGGTGGGAGTATAGACTGCTGCAACCACTGTGGAAATCAGTATGGAGATTCCTCAAAAAACTAGGACTGGAAGTCCCACTCAATCCAGCTATTCCGCTCCTGAGTATTTTCCCAGTAAAACTGAAAAGTTCATGTCTCAGCAATATATGTGAACCCAAGTTGTGAATAATCTTGAGCTTGTTTGGTTATTTTATTTGCCTCTCTAAAAGAATATAGAGTTTAGAAATCTATTACAACTCAACTGATAGGGGGGAAAGTATGACCTTTTTTTTTTTTTTTCATTACTGAGAATTGAACCCAGGTAGCACTTGATTCACATCCCAAGCCATTTTTATTTTTTTGCTTTGGAACAGAATATCACTACATTGCCCAGGTTGGCCCTGAAGCTGCAATCCTCCTGCCTCTGCCTCCTAAATAGCTGGGATTACAACTGTGTGTCATCACACCCAGCCTCATGACAGCCTTTTGAGAGTACCGATAACATATATACCAAGCCATTTCCCAGCCTGCAAGAATCTCACCTAGCTCATTTGGGGGATGATGGGGACCCTAAGACACACTGTTATGCTTAGTGAACTTACTGTTCAGTAGAAACACGCAGCCTGCAAGCGAAAGCCCCGGAGGGAACCGTGTCAAGTGCAGCTGCTTTCCACGGCCGGACACCAGTGTGCGTGTGCACAGCAAAGGCACACAGGGAGCGAGAGCCGTGAAGGCCCCGTGACAGTGGCCATGGCAGCCAGTCACTTTCTGTCACCACCCATGCCAGTTCCTTTTCACACTAAAGTCTCTGCTCCCTGTGGCTCTCCGCGATTTTCTTGTTTACTGGCATGCACAAGGATCATGCAGGAGGGGGGAGCTGGCCAGAGTGCGGCCGGCCGTGGGGAGGAGCCTTGAAGATGACCTCCAGGTGCTTGCATCACACAGCTGGGGTCCCTGGGGCTTGCAAGTGACAGTCATATCATCTCCCTGCTCCGAAGCCACCGCTGCAGGGAGCCTGCGTATGCTTCAGCCCTGCACTGGCACTAGCCCTTGCATTTTCACGTCGAATCGCAGGGTGGTCGAAGACACTTTGCAGCATGCACACTAGTTATGTTGACGTAGAGATGAGTCTGATGCTAGTCAGGCTGCAGGCCACCCATGAGCTTCCAGGACTTATCTAACTCAATCCAAGAAACAAGTCCAAGGGTTACCCTTAAGGGTTAAACAAGGCTTCAGCCTCTTTTACAACAGCTAAAGGAGGCAGCAACGGGCTCAGGAAACATTCACAATTTTGCGAGAACAATAGTATGTTTTTTCTGTAAGAAATAAAAGACTTGAAAATAAATGGAGAGCTATTAATCCGGTTTTCAGTGGAAACATTTGAAGAGGCATTCCCATATAGAATAAATAGGTTTTATGCAGTGCAGAGCAAAATATGAAAGACTTAAAACCATATAGATGGGAGTTTAGAGTTTTCATCTTAAAGCATAAACAACCAAGAAAAGCAAAGAAACGTTTGAACAAGTAAGAGAAGTGAGAAAAACATCATGACATTAAATATTCAAATTAGGTAAACACTGTAATGATGAAACAGTGTTAGAACACTCCAGGATTCAGTGGATAAAGAAAAGAGAACAGATAAAGCAAAATCAGTTCCTAAAACGGGGATAACTGACTACTGGAGGTGGCAGGAAACATCCAGTCAATGGTATTAGAAAGTGTTGTTGGTGAATTAACCCCTGCAGCTCCACTTAGAATGGCTTCTTTAACCCAGTAGCCCATGACCCCGTAGACAGATGGCTGGGGCGACTGGGAGCTCTGGGGTGCCTTCAGTGGGTCCATCCAGCCGTTCCTGGCAGGTGGCCCCAGGCCTTAGGCAAAGTGGCCCCATGTCCAGTATCACAGCTGCACTGCTGTGATCATTAAGGCACCTGCTGGCTGAGGCCACCCTGCCATGGTCTTTGCCGAAGTTCCATCAGTGACTTTCAGTAACGTCCCACTGGCCAGGAGTGAGAACATGGCCAGCTCTGGTTACCAGAGGGTCTAGAAGAATCTAGTATTTTACATAATTTCCAGAACAAAACCTGAGCCTAATAGAGAATAGGCAATGTACAATGTGTAAAAAGCCGTTTAAATGCAGCACTGAATTCCATGCATCCATTTACCCTAAAGTAGTGAGAAAAATGAGTGAATATTGATCTAATCCCTTGACTCTAAAAAATGTAGGAAGAACATGAAAGACTGATAGATTGTAGCAATTTAAACTTTATGTGTTAAAACTTCCTAAGACAGCCACATTTAAAGAGCAAACAACACATACTACCACACATACTAGAAGTGAAGATTTTATGAGAAGGAATTCACCAAGTGTGAATTCCCCAAATGAATGGACAAAGGGCAAAAAAAAAAAAAAAAAACCTACAAGTTAACAGACACTTGGAAATAGATTCAAGCTCATTAACATTCAAAGAATGCAAATTGAAACAACATGATAACCTAACCTAATCTTAGCAAAGATTTAACGATGCTCAGTGTGGTTAAGGTAACAGTGAAACAAGCAGTCTCTGGTGCAGCGGGCGGGCCTGTAGATTGGTGTGTTTTCAGAGTCTGTCTTACTGCGAGCCCCAGGGAGGCTATCACTCCTCGAATTATAACGTGTTTCGCTGCCCACAAAGCTCATCCGTCCGGCTTATCGTGACCCGTCACACGCCGCCAGGCATCTTTGTAGACTGGGTCAGGGTAATGAACAAGAGACTTCTGCACGGTGACCCGCTGCAGAAGGTGGTACTGTCCTCAGCTAATAGGACACTGAGGGGCAGCAAGAGCGTGTCCAGCCCTCCTCAGTGCTTCTGCTCACTGTGCCGTGGACCTCCCAGGGCCAGTGAAAGCCTTAAAGCTGTTCAGAGCCTTGAGCCAGTGATGCCCCACTCGAGTTAGCTTCTCATCTCATCACCACATCGTTCCTGAGAGGATCAGCTCGGGGTGGGGAAAGACTGATTGGGCCACCTCTGAGAGGCCTCCGTCCACGGTTCGCTGGAGGGCTCTGTGGTCGTAGGCCTGGGGCAGGGCGGACTGCCATGCAGCAGGGTGTGCTGGACGAGAGCTGCTCGCCGCCTGGTGTTCAGGCAGGAGGAAGCGGGAGGAAAGGGCAGAGAGGAGGGGCACAGGCTGGGCACAGGGTACCCTGAAGGCGCAGCCCCTGGGACTCGCTTCCGCCGGCGGGGCCCTGCCTGTGAACAGTCTCCTCAAGAACAAGCTCATCCTCACTGGATTCGTCCACTGATGAGGTCAGCGCTCTCGGGAACCAGTCTCATCTTCATACCCCACCTCCGAACTTTGCTGTCATGGGGATCGAGCCCCCAGCACACGAGTCCTTAGGTGACTCTCCCTGTATAACCCTGACATCGCTCCCTGAAGTCAGTCCTCAGGGGAAAGTCCTAGCTACTGGAAATGCAGTATTATTTAAAATAACCTCAAACTGGAAACACTGTAAGCATCCAGTCAGAAAAGATTGGCTAAGGAATATATACCAGCCCTGGAATATTGTATAAGTCCTGTAAATATATTTCCAAAGAATAACGAACCCATTGAGAAAGAAAGAAAGGAAAAATACCACGAGAGCACCAAGAAAAATTTAAATCCTTAGGAATTAACCTAATGAGAAGTGAAAGACCTCCGCAATCAAAACTACAGAATTCTGAAAAAGGAAATTGCGCGGCACATCAGAAAGTGTAAAGATGTCGCCTGTCCCTGGAGAGGCAGGAGCATTCTTCCAAGGGCCGTGTTTCCAAAACTGATACACAGATTTAACACAGTCCCAGCAAAAAGTCCAACCGCCTTCTTCACAGAATTGAAGAAAACAATCCTAAAATTCATACAGAATCAGAAGAGACCCAGACAGTAAAAGCAACGCTGGGGAATAAGAGCAAAGCGGGAGGCACCACAGGCCCAGGTTTGAAGTCATGTTGCAAACCTGCAGTGACGAAAGCATGGTCCTGGCACAAAACGGGCGTCAGGATTGATGTAACAGGACAGAGGATGCAGAAACAACCCCAGGCACATTTAACTACTTGACCTTTGACAAAGGGCTCAAAGGCACACACTTGAGGAGAGATAGCCTCTTTATTAAGCAGTGTCGGTAGAACCAGCTGTCCACGTGCAGAGGACTGCATCTGGACTCCCATCTCTCACCAGGTACTCAGCTAAACTCAAAAGGGTCAGAGAACTGAAGTCACAGACGTAGGCAAGGACCTTCTGAACAGAACCCCTGTTGCACAGGAATCAACCCTTGTTCTGGGAATCAACATGTGGGATCTTACTAAATTTAAAACTTTCTGCACAGCAAAAGAAACAACCAATAGAGGGAAAAGACAACCTATAGATTGGGGAAAAAACTTTCCAACAATTCCACAGACAAAAGACTAATATTCAAAATATATAAAGAACTCAAAAAAATTAGAACCTGCCCCCTAAAAAGACCCAGTCAGAAAATGGGCAACTGAAATGAACAGACACGTCACAGAAGAAATACAAATGGCCAATAAATACATGAAGAAATGCTCAACATCATTGGCCATTATAGAAATGCAAAGTAAAACAACTCTGAGCTCACATCTTACCCCAGAAAGAATGAGGCAAGAAGTCAAATAATAAATCACCAAGAAATCACATAATAAATGCTGGAACGCCTGCAAGGAAAAGAAACCTTTCCGCATGGCTGGTGGGGATGTAAATTAGTACAACCACTATGGAAATCAGTATGGAGACTCCTCCGAGGACTAAAGCTAGAAATTCCATTTGACTCCGCTGTACTTCAAAAGAGTTAAAGGATATCAGGTTACGGTGGCACATGCATAGCCATGTTTATAGCAGCACAGCTCAGAGTAGCTAAATCTGGGAAGCAACCTACGTGTCCATCAGCAGATGAAAGGATCCACAAAATGCGATAGTCACACACAAGGGAGAAATGCTCTGCCAGAAGGAAAGATAAATCTGAGTCATTTGTAGGAAAATGGGTGCACCTCGAGATCATAATGTTAAGTGAAATAAGTCAGACACACAAGCTTAAATATCACACGGTTTCTCTTATATGGGAAACCAAAAGTATAAATAAAGAGCAAAATGAAAGACAAATGACCGGAAGCAGATAGGTCTTTTTCACATGGGAAGGGGATCAAGAGATGCAACGGAGAGGGGAGGAAGGGGGGAAAGAGGGTGGGAAAGGAGCTAAGATGAGTTATGTGCACTCAGCAACTCCACACAAGGCGTGTGAATAGTATGTGCTGCAAACTGGTGCTAAGAATCATGCTCTAAGGTCAGTGGTAGATTAAAGCATAAGCAATTGTGTAATTTATACATTTTACCGCAAAACTACTCAACGTGTTTAAGAAAATGAAGGCAGCTGGGAGTGTCGGCGCACACCTGTAATCCTAGCACTTGGGAGGCCAAGGCGGCAGGTTTGCCTCAACTTTGAGACCAGTCTGGGCTACACGGTGAGCTCGTGGACAGATTGAACTACGGCACAAAACCCGGGCTCAAAAAGCTAAACTAAACAGAAAAACTAAGGCAATATAGTAACACATTCCCATCGTGCTTGTGATGAGACTCCTTTGCTATATATACAGTGTTGTAGCTTTTCACAGATAGCATGCATCGCTTTTATAGTGGGAAAAAATAAACTTTATGTTACAGTGGGGAAAAGCCAATAAGAACTTGTAAAATGCAATGACATAAACTAAGAAGTAAAAATGCCATCTATCTGACAGAGGAAATACTATGGTTTATAAAATGAGAAGTCCATTGCCCACACACTTACCCATTCCTACCATTTTCCCAGATATGGAAATTTCGAGCACACAATTTACGATTTTTACAACTATGAATGAGGAAACAGCTAGTGGTAAAAAAGGAAGAAAATATTTTCTTTAGAAAAAAAGTTGGTATTTGTAAAGAAGATAATTTTTAGTGTATGGCTTTGTTATTTTGCTTGGTTTGGTTTGGTTTGGTTTGGTTTTTGGTCTTTGGTTTCGGGGTTTCGGTACCAGGGATCGAACTCACCACCTCGGGCTTGGCAGGCGGGCGCTGTGCAGCAGAGCGGAATCCCAGCCCTAGTGGACAGCTCTGTAAGTGCTGCGGGGACTTAGGCCAAGCAAGGCGTTTCATCAGTGGTGGGTGATTTGTGGGCCTGGCTCGTCTGAAGGAACACAGTGTAGTTGGATATTATTAGAAATTAGCAAACAGTAAGAGGGAAGGTAACAAGCATAATGTTTAATACCTAAAATTCTCACTTCGGCGAAGTCGTGCAGATAGTGATATCCCGTAGGCAGCAGGCAAGTGGAAAATAAGCCACAGTTAGGTAAATTAGATTTGGGGGACAGTCATAGGTTGAGCCCTTTTGAGAAAATGTATGTTGGGCTGAGCATAAAAAGGGGGTTGAGAACTGCTGAAGTAGGGGACAGTGTCTTCCGGGAAACACGTGTCGCTGGTCAGAAGAGGCTGGGCTGCCCTCCAGTCTTCATGAGATGGGCCTGCTCTTGATTCAACGAGGGGTCAAGGGAGCTATCTGGGGAGAGCTCTGGTCCATTTGGCATCTTTGTGTGAGTCACCCCAAGGCTCTCCTGCCCTCGGTGGGAAGATGGTTGCAATAGTCCGGTTCTGTTAGAAGACACTTACTGCGCTCTGACAGTCACTTGCCACCATAAATACATAACGCCTTGTATGAGTGGCACCTCCTTGAGCCTGGTGCCATTGTGCACTGCATACTCACATGGGACATTTGCAAATAGCAAAACATAGAAATTGCCACAGTAACATTTGTCTGTGACATGAAAATGAGAAACCGACTCCATCGCAGTAACTCCCCGGGAAGTGTCTGTCCAGCAAGTCTGTGGGTGGGAAGCTGTGGAGACCCAGTGCTGGGTGGGGAGATTCCCTTCATTGGTGGCTTCCACTGAGAGGAGGAACTCGGCCATTGTTCTTTCATTCGCCTCCCAGTCTGTTCAAAAGACCCCACTCTACTACTGCACAGCCAAATGGAAAAGATTCTCTGTTTACAGAGAAAACACAAAGCGCGTTTCTTCCCCATCATGAAACAAGCTGGGTATGCTTAACAGAAGTTTTCCACTTTGGCATCCAAGTTAAGACTATCAGTGACTTTTTGCTTCAATCTAAACATTTTAGAAACATTTTGTAGGGAAAACTATTCACAGGCTTATTCAAAGAGAATCAAATAAATAGTTTGGTGAGTTTCCATCTTGGAAGTGGGATGTTTATTTAAGAAACTCTAATAAAGCCCTCTTTCAAAGCCATAAAAGTTATAGTCAGAACCAAGTGGTGGACGAAAGACTCAGGAAATAGTTACTGATGTGAGAGACAGAGAGAGAGAAAGGCTGAGAGACAGAGAGACAGAGAGCCAGTGAAGGAAGCAACTTGATGAGAAACTTTCACTACTGATTCTCATTTCCTCCAACTTTGAAAAACAATTACATTGGTTGTGGAATTTAAAACACTTTTACTCACTACACAGTCTGCGCCTCCAAGCAAGAGGTAGGAGCCAGGGCATGGCGAATCGGTGGGGCTGACACATTGGCAGTAGGGTTTAGTGAAAGAGAGGTTTTCATGTAGGGCCGGCAGAACAGTATGGGAAAGGCCAGAGCCTTGTGCCCAAGGGACTGGGCAGAAACCAGGAAAGAATCTGTGAAGAACTGGCAAGAGAGACACTGATGGAGAGAGAAGCTTGTGTCTCAGAAAAATGCCAGATTTGGAGCCTTCTATGGGTACACGGAAATGAGCACGTAGCATGGGGAGCCATGAAAGGAACCAAACTAGTTTGGACATCGATCTGCCGCTTCATTTGCTCTTCAAAGCCCCCATAGACAAGAAATCAGCATGTGAGTGAAACATGATATGAGATAAAATTCAGGGAAAAGCATGCAAGCCAGTACAAAAGCCAGCTGAAAGCTCTGTGCAGAAAAGCCGGGGCTGTGGGTGAGTTGCATTGTCATCGAAGTAACAACACTGGACAAGAACCCGGAAGTAAACAGAAGCGCAACAGTTCTGAGGTAGCCACAATGGAGCTCAAAGGCTCTAAATGACTTAGAAGAAGAAAGTAGCTTGGCCAAATACCATTGATGATGTTTAGCAACTCTTTCCACCTTAGGATTATAATTATTCCACATCCGTATAATCCGAAGTCAACCATGGCCTAGGTTATCTAGTGAATGAGCATGCCCAGAACTACATCTTTTGAGTTAGCAACGATAGTGACCCAATGGATGGTTAGTTAGATCCGCCATCCCCAGTCGAACAGCAGCTACTATCACAGTTCCTCTTGGGTGACTTGGTTGACTCACACGTTGCACGGTCAGGGAGGTAGAAGCCACCCGCTGAACGGGGCTCTCATTCCAGTGCGCAGTCACCTGGCCCGTTGGTCTATGTTGGTATGCATTATGGATACCCATACAGAGCCCCCGAGCAATAAAGTCCCACATTCTCAGGGTGAACCTGACACCAGCAATGTGTGTGTGTGTGCATGTGCATGTGCGTGTGTGTGCATGTGTACATTCTAAAACTCTGCAAGTAGTTCTTTTTGAGAAGAACTGAATTGAGACAGTGCAAGCGCCTGGCATACATTTGGTGCATAATGATTGTGAGTGTTGTCCTCTTTGAATTGCTTCCTGCTGCCCCTCTCCTTCTCTCCTTGTCCCTCCCTGTTGTGTGCACATGCTTCCTGGTGTGTGTCTGTCTCAGTCTTCAACATGCATCACACAGCAGCTGTGCCTTAGGGGTAATGAATTCATTGACTTAATGCTGAAAAAGACAGAACGCTCTTCTCACTCATTTCTCTCATTTTCCAGTGTTACTTAACGATACTCACCTGTACAGGTGGAGGATTCGGGTCCCCAGAATCGCTGGATTTAGAAAGAATTCAGACTTCTCTGTCCCTAGGGGTTTAATTTAGCCGAGCTCTTTGTTTTTAGCACTTCAGAAGGAGCAGGGTGGAAATAGAGTCTAAGAAATGAAGGCGCTTCCTAAAAATAGAATACAACTCATCCTTTTCAATTAAAAAGGCCCTCACATTTTCCAAGCATTTCCAAACTCCTAAGCATTTTAAATCAGCTCACTTCTGAGTCTTATTTAAAAAATAAATAAATTATACTTGTTTTCATTAAGGGAAGGGATCTTTTTCCATCTCTGCGGATATTGTTGAAGGAGACAAAAAGGAGTCCAAAACTCAGCAACGGAGCACATTATTAGTGACATATTGGTCGCAGATGTGCTGGTAGAGCTACTTTTTTTTTTTTTTTTGCTCCAATTAGTATTTTAAGTGCCCACAAATTACCTATGAAAGGCCAGATAACTTCCTTACAAAACAGAAGGAGGAGAAAATTTTATTTTGAAGGTTTTCTAAGTTAAGTTTTTATAAGTAGGGGCCAAAGTGACACCTGTGCATTTGCTGTTCTTTTAGAGTAGTGCTCCGTAGATGACGGCAGTATTACTTTCAGTTCCAGATGTTTTAAGCAAGTGAAAATATGTGCAAATGCTCTTTGGCAATACCTGTGAATGTTAATAACAATTGTTAAGCAAGTCAAGAAAGCAAAATCCCAGAAGCAAAAGGGAAATGCTAAGAAGCTTCAGGGCCCGAATCTCAGGGCCATGGGGGCAGTTTACAGGCGTTGGCCAAACTTTTGCTCAGCTGCAGAAAGTCCTTAAAGTCCTATAAGGAGAATATTCATGCGCCAGCTCGGGAAATGAGGTTAGCGTTCACCTGGGGGGAGATGGGGTTGGCATCAGGCTGCCCGTCAAGGTCTGGGTAGTGGACGGATGTGATCCCAGATCCCAGGCTGTGACTGTAAGGATGTGATAGAGGGAAATAAAGTGTTATAAAGGAAAAAAGTTGAAGCAACAAATTTGACAAACTAAAAGTCATGACACGCTAGCTCTTTACTGTAAGACTTCTTGAGAATATTTTATTCACCTTGATGAGAACACTGCACAGGAACATAACTCCCAGAGAATGACAGATACCTCAGGTTTCAGTGTTTGCAATGATTGGCTAACAGTTCAAAGGGTCATGTAAATTGAAAGTGATAAGAAATTAAGCCAAAGCATTAGTATGTTACCTATGTAAGAAACTGAATTATGACCTCCCAAAAAGGAAAAAAGGGTGTGCCTGGCTTCCCGATACCTAGGAAGAACGTTATCTATTTGCATTTTTAACCCAGTGACAGTATGCCTCTGAAGATGATTGAGTGGCCCGATTAGTTAGAGTGCCCGGCAGCTTTAAATCAGAAGCTTGTGATACATTCTTTAGCCCCAAAGCTATTCGACGCACCGTCAAGGGAGGTCCGTGTTGAAGGCTAATCCAGTGCTGTCTGGTATCTTGGGTGTTATTCAGTGTTATAAGTCCAAGGCATCCTGCTATACAGTTGTTAAAAATAAGCCTGCAGGGTAGACTGCAAATCCTTGCCCTTCTCAACAGGACTTTGTTTTCTTGCTTCCGACTTCCCTAGGAAAGTGACAATTTTGGAGGACCCTGATCAGAACATTCACCTGAAGAACCTGTCTCTTCATCAGGCAACCACAGAAGAAGAAGCTCTGAATTTGCTTTTCTTAGGAGACACCAACAGAATGATCGCTGAGGTGACAAAGCTCTCTGCACACTACTTTTCTGATCTATTAAGTTAGAATGGTAGGGGCAACAAAGGCCTTCAGAATGCTCTCATCTGAGTCTCGGGTTGCAGATAAGGAAGACGCAACCAGAGAAGCAAGGAGGCGCCCCTGAGGTTCCCCGGTCATTTCATGAGCAGGGACTGAAATCCAGACTTCTGGACTCTCAGCTCTGCCTTCTGCACTTTGCTCTGTTGTGTGCCTTCTAGTTTTCCTTTTATGCTTTTTAAATTTTTTTTTTTTTGCAAATTGGTTTGCTGCTAATCGGCGACTGCCTATAGAGCATCTTAATAATAGCACGTTTTGTGTATTTTGTGAAATTTAAAAACACATAGTTTATCTTCCTAAGCTCATTATTATCCGTATAGTTTCATGTGGGTAGTGAATGAATATTCACAAAGCATTTCAAAACAGCGTGTAGAACACAGGAAGTACTCTCTATGGGCTGGCAGCAGTTCCTGCCACATCTGGGAACACCACCATGGTGGCTAGTAAAATTTGTCTCCATGCAGTATTTGGGACATATTTATTTCAAAAAGCATTCACTGCTTGTCTGACATTCCATTTTGCTGAGTTCATTTATTTTATCCCGGAGGAGCTGGGTTACCCCATCAGGGTCAGGAGCCCACGCCTGAAGCAGTCACCCCTCAGAGGGTCCTGAGGCCTTCGCCCAGCGACACTGAGGTATAAGAAGAGGAGGTGGAGGCACTGGTGGTGTGGGAACAGCTCCCCATTAAACAGCCTGCTGCTCTCCCTGAACCTCTCTTTTGAAACCCTGCCCCCAAGTTCCATGTCATACCTTCTCTCCAGCACCACGTAGAAGTGAGGGTCATGGAGGATAAGACCCGATGGGCAGCCCAAGCACAGCCTCCAGCCACCAAGTGGCCCTCTTTGCTCACTTCTGCCCTCGGGAATGCACGGCCTCTGAGGCAGAAGGATCCGGGGAAGCCGGATCCAGGAAGCAGGATCAGGGCCTTGCCATCTCGTGTTTCACTGTGTCTCTTCAAACCCTTGCTCTGGGAGAGAGTTGGCATAGTTTTAACTTCAGATGGTCTTGTTTCATTTCATAATGTTTGGCGTTGCTGCTCGGTGCTCCAGTGTTTTGACCATGTGAGCACCTGCGATGCTCTTATTTGTCAAAATAATGGAAGATTAGAGAAGGAAGCAGGTTAAGAATGGAGACGGATCATGGTGCCGGCCTTAGCACGCCCCCCCCCCGCGCCTCTTCCTCCATACACAGCTTGATAAACGGCAAACCAAGAGATGCAGAGTGTGGGTGGGTATGGAAGGAGAAACGGGGCTTAAACAAGCGGAGGCGCTGCCTCCGCTCATTGCTGACCCGCGGGGTGACTCATCCATGTGGAAGCGGAGGCCTGGCCCTTGCTCATCGTGGCAGGCCCCTGACCCATTTCACCGGGCCCTCCGCGGCCGTCAGTGTCTCAGAGTTAGATCTGGCTGACCGCGTGCAGTGCATTTGCAGGCTGTTTCGTGAAGTCTTGAGAAACTTTTTGTGGGTCACCTGTCCTATTTCCCGCTTTCCAGAACCCCAAGTCTTTTCCTCTTACTTACTGATGAATGTGTCTAATAATAGTATCTTTAAAAAGGACAGTCTGAGAAAGTCCAATGCTAACTGTGCTGGCTGCGCGTTAATTTGTGCCTAATTTACTTATCCTTCCTGTGTGGAGCCTGATCTTTTGAACCTCGCTGCGCTCCTGTAGCTGCTGGTATTTTTTCTTTGGCAGTGAGCGCTGCCACAGTATGCGGAGAACCCACTGCTGCCCGGGCTTTCGATGTATTTTACTCCTGATTGTTACTTTACGGGTGGCAACTGAGGCTGAAAGCGTTAGACTTCGTCCCCGAGCTCACCCAGCTGGGAAGCAGCAGGTCAGGGCTCAGCGCCACACCCCGCCGAGGAGAAGCTTGTGTTCTCTCCTCATTCTGAGCACAGGAATCCAATCGAGATGTGTCACATATTTCTAATGCAGCTGTATCTCTGAATTATTTAAAGTATGTACCAAGCATTTAGCACTTTCATTTATCTCTTGAATCCAATGAAAGCAAATACACGTACATTGAAAATACAAATGGAGGGTAACCATCAACCCCTGGAAATTCTTTATTATTCACAGTCTCTTAAAAAAAAAATCCACGTTTTGGATTGCAGCCTAGCTGTCAGAATGTAATTTGTCAGCACGGAATGAGCTTACCAGGATAAAAAGAACACACTAATCTTTTTTTTGAAAAAAAAAACCTAGGTCCCAATTTCCCATTTACACAGAGAAATCCAGAGGTTTCCATGGTAACCAGAAAACATTTACAAAACAAAGTCTCAATCTGTGGGACTCAAAGTGGAGGGCCCGTTCCTTTCTTGTTCTTTACTCCTAGCCAGGATTTTAAGGAAAAGTTATTAAGAGTATCCTCATCCCCTTCTTATTTATTCAGAACTCTTGAATAATTTCTGCAATTTTACCAACGTTTTGAATAAAACCTATGTCCTTAGGGTACTTTTTTTTAAGATGAGTTGCCAGGCCAAAGAGAATAAATATTATAAAAGCTGAACTGTGCATGACCCCGCCTCACAGCCTACCAGTAACCAATGCGACTTGATATTCTTGTGTCTTATAATTGAAATATTTACACCAATTAATCAAATCTAATTGAAGACATTCTGGTGTTTTGCTGTTTTGTCTTGTGCTGGGGATTGAAGCCAGGGACTTTACACTGAGTTATCTCCTCAGTCCTTTGAATGTTTCTTCTAAGTTTGAAACAGGGTCTCACTAAGTTGTTAAATTAACCAAGCTGGATTCTATTTTATGATCCTCCTGCCTCAGCCTCCCAGACTGCTAGATTAAAGGTGCAATATTCTGCATGTGGCTGGCAGCTCCTGAGCTAAGACTGTTTGCATTTGTCCCTACCTTGAAGGCTCAGCCCTTCCCAGGACCTATCGCTCTCTGCCCAAGCACAGTCCCAGAATAACCTACATGAAAATACCCTGTGGCAGCGAAAAGATGCAGCCTCTTGGATCCCATTTCTGATGGCTGGATTCAGAACCCACAGTGGAGCCTAGAAATGTGCACTAAAATTCACTGCAGCAGACTGGGCTTTGCCACTGAGAAAGCTAAATGGAATCTGCTCCCAGAGAGCTACATGAGCAGGTCCATATTCCACACTCTTGTCAATACCACAGAATTTAAAAGGGAATAAAAAGACAATTCTGTGCGATTTTGCATTTTCAATTACCAAATTCTTGATTCTCTATGTTGGCCATCTGCATGTCTGTCTCTGTTGTTTCTCTCTTGCAGTGCTGGGATAGCTTTGATAGGTTCATAGACTCTGCGAGGGCTGCAGCTGTGTCTTGGACACCACACATTCACCACATCTAGAAACAGAGCTGGATCCGTTCTTCCATAAATGATTATTGAATGAATCAGCAACAAAGACAACTTCTTGTCATATATTTAGCACTGACTTTCTCATTTTATAGATTTTCTTTTACAAAAAAAATAGCCCAATGAATCATTTTACTTTGTTTTCTGTTTTTGATGTCAGGCTTAGAAAGTCAAGTCAATGAATAATTCTAACTACTAGAATTATCCTAATAGTTAGAAATGGAAATTTTCTTATTATAAATTAATGTTATAACTATATGTATTTATGGAGTATAAAATAATGTGATGAGTCATAAATACAATGAAGATAATTAAGCTAATAAACATATCTAGTATCTCAGATTCTAAACTTTATTTTGTGGTAAGGAGCAAATCTCAGAGATTTTTGGAGCATAGGGATTTTACATGATATTTGAGAGAAAGCCATGCGAAATTAACATAATCAGGGTTCCCACTGAATTCTCCCCATAGAAATAGCCGCCACTGATTTAAAAAATTCCATTTAAGTAGTTAATTTAAGGAGTCATAATTCTGCTCTGAGTGGAACTCTTTTGGGAGGCACTTTGGAAAAGAAAGTGGGATCTAGGGGTGGTTCCCACTCCGACTTTACCATAGTGTCTCTTAGGGCTGAATTAGGCCAACCCCTATAGCAAATCCATATCTTAGAGTCTTAACTCCCAGAACTTCACAATATAGACCTCGTTGGGTCATGGTCTTCATGGGGTGTCCAAGTTAGAGCGAGGTCATTAGGGTGGACCCAAAAGACTGCACAACTGTGGAGACAGATGTACACTGGCTGGATGCCATGTGGACCCGAAGTTAGCCGCCTGCAAGCCCAGGAGAGAGGCTTGGAGCGGATCCTCTCTCACAGCCCTCAGGTGGAGCCAACCCCGCACCCCCTGGCTTTCAGACTTCCAGCCTTCAGAGCTGTGAGTTCTGCAGTGGGCGCCACCATGTTTCAGCCTTCACTGCAAACAAAGGCAGGGTCCAAATGGACCTTGCGTAACTTCTTATTCAGTTGGTACTTGGAGTAGCTTTTGACTGTGGTGCATTTAGGAGTGGAAATACGCTGTATCTGCCCCAGAACATTTGCAGGAAATTCCCAAAGGGAACTGTGGTGAGCTCTGTGCCAACACTGGGGGTCCATGTCACCTTGGTAGGTGGCTTCCTTTCCTCCCATATAACCCTTCCCCAGTGGCCACTAAGGGAGTCCCTTCCATCAGTGTTGATGGCCATTCCGTGATTTCTTCACCACGCCACCACCCAACCCTGCCAGGGAGTGGGCTTTGGAGCCCTGCTGTCCTGCTTTGCCCAGCAGACAGCCTCAGGCTAGTCACGTGACTGCTGCAAACCACAGTTTATAGCCAGTAAAATCAGAACAACGGTGCCCACCTTCTAGGGCCAGAGTAAGAATTCAACTAAACGGTACTTAGCGAAGACCCTGAAATTCTCAGCTGGCAGCTGTTTAAAGACAAGACTTTTGTTCATCTCCATTGTCTTGGATCCACTGCACATTAATTGTTGAGTGGAGGGGAAAGAAAGGCCTGCCGAGTTAGGGCGATAAAACCCGGTTCAAAACTGAAAGTGATTTTATGGAACACTGTGGGACTCGGGGAAAATCTGAATAAACCCACCGGATTTCTCTCGCCACACTTGCATTTAGGTGAGTTTAAAAAGCATGCTCTTTAGAGGCGCTGTGGCAGGCCATGTATTATTAGCCCCCCACGAGTTTTGTAGTAGATAACACCTCTGACATGTGGGCCGTGCTGAGAACGGTTACCTAGGTTGCTTTTCAGGGACTTGAAGACTGTTTTTGTGGAAACCACCTACCCTTCACTTGGGCCTGACATCAGGGGATAGAAAATTCCATCCTCAGATCACGTGTCCTGCGGAGCACTGCCAGGATAGATTACGCACACGGACCGAGTGCTCCTCTCCACCAGCTTTCCCCCTGCCCCATCACCCTGCTTCCTGGACAGCTGACATGCCCGAGTATCCCAAAACCTCAAGCCCTGTGAGGCGGCTTTGCGACTTGCCTCCTCGTGACTGGTCTCTTTCTCTTTTGCAAAGTTCACGACATTTGTGACTGGCACACTGCACAGCAGTAGGCAAAGTGTGTCAGGGTCACTGACACCCATGCCTGTTGGTGAGTCCAGAGAATAGCACAGATCACTTACACACTTGTTTTTTTTTAATTTGTAAGCTCCAAACTTTCTGGAACAAGTAACCCTTCACATCATGAGCCTCTCAATCAAGTTGATGGGGGGGTCTAAATTATTTCCCAAGCGCCATTAGAGGTCTTTATACCTACTTCTTTGCTTGCAAGCACGCATATCAGATTTATCAGAGTAGTGCTGCTGAGTTTTGTAAGCTCTCGGCTTGGCCTATTAGACGTTTGGACTGAGCTGCGTGAACCTCACAGAGATGCAGACTGTTGGGAGAGGGCTTGAGTGGGCTTGGAGGTTTGTGCCAGACCTTCAGGACCAGTTATCTAATAACACGAGGGTGCAGGAAGGAAGGGACGGCTTCGCTGAGTGCTGATCTTCGTTTGCACCACGTTAAAGGCCCATTTCTTCGTGTGGTGTGGGGGGAAGCAAGAGGGATTTGGTTGCAATGAGCGTTTAAAATTATATTCTACCACACCATTAGAGGAATGCTAACACCTCCTCGCCGTATTTTATTTGAAAGACATATTTGTTGTACATAATCAGGAGGCTTATTAAACATTTTGCGAGCAAAATACACAGCAGGAAAAGTTTGTTCTGGCCCCAATCTTAGTACAAATCAGAAAAACATTCTCTTATTATTAGGTCCTAAGAGGCAGATAGAAGCCTTATTATAGGATATGCTGACAATTCGATCATCTTCTCTACTGGGTTGTATATAGCTACTAGATAGAGAACGGTGGGAGCTGAGAGTGTTTACTCTTTGCTGAGCGTTTTTCTCTATTTTATGTATGAGAAATATGCAGTGTTACCTAAACAGGGCTTCTGTGCGTCAGCATCATTTGTACCCTGCTCCCATATAACCCGACTTAGTGTTATCACATGGACCATAAGTTTTAAGATTGAAGACTCTGATTAAGGGGGCCGGGGTTACAGCTCAGCGGCACAGTGCCTGCCTGGCAAGCACGAGGTCCTGAGTTCTGTTCCTGGTGCCTCCTCGCCTAAAAGTAACACACTAATTAAAACAATAGAAGTGGCATGGTAAGAGGCATTGTCAGAATGCTAACGTGGACACCCTCCAAACACACTGGTAGTGGAACACAGTCCTTCAGCTATAACAATTTATTCTGGGAGTTTCTTCTGATCTTTAAAGTTCTCATCTGTAATTAAACATAGCAGAAGAAAGTAATTTCCCTGTTAGCAGAATTCCCCAAAGACAGCAACCAAAAAATGAAAACTAGAGTGGGGAAAGGCTGCCTTCAGTGAAATGAGGAAACAGCCATCACCTCAAAGAATGGGAAAAGCTGCCAAACGCTATGAAACTTGAATTGTGGTGAGAGACCGTGCTGAGAGCCAACACATGAGTCCTGCAACCTCAGGCAGGATAGGGTTTCCCCCAAAGGAAGGGTCACAGCTCTCAAACACGAAGCCAGTGATCTTTTAGTGAGAGTGATAAGATCTAGAGCAGAGGCGAGTACAGAAGAAGAATCTGGGGTGCAATGCAGAGCCTCACTCTCCATTTCTACGGCCGGTGGTCTAGGCCCACGCCAGGAAGGATGAACTTTGATGGGTGGGGTGCAAGGAGTTTGTGATTTAAGGGGCTTCGCTATGAGCCATTCCAGACACATTACTGTAAACTACTGAGGGAAGTTTATGCTCCTAAGGCTAAGGATGTAACAGATACAATGGAAAAGCATTTGGGACACAAACCTACTGCCAGTATTCCTCACCCATCTCCTAATTCTATCCTTTCAAAAAGATCTCATTCAAAGTAAAATTATCAGAAAGAAAAGAGCCCAAGGCCTATCCCACTAGACAGTGAGGCTTAGGGCTACGGACAGCTGACTACAACAGCATCAGAGGGCCCACCCTTCCTACTTAAATATGTAACCCTAAATACCGCAATCTTCGTTTCAAAACTACCTCAAAATGGTAGAAGAGTTCAAAGAACATCATTGCAAGGCAAGACAAAGAAAAGCAAACCTGAAGAGTTTAGGAAAGAATGAAAGAGAAAAAGAGAGGAAAATGCCACTAGAACTGAAAGAGGAGGAAGGAGAGAAACAGAGGAGATAGAAAGCAAAAGAGGAAGAAGAAATGGAGTTGGAAAATAACCAGAGATGTGAAAGTAATGAAAGAAGGTAATAATTAGACAAAGGAGAACCCAGTTATGCGTAGAAACCAATTATGCATGCCAAGAACAAAGGCGACTGAGAAAATAGGGAGAGAGAGGAAGGGTTCCTGAAATTTGTAATTACTTGAATTCAAAGATGAAAAGACACGCTATGTCAAAGGGAAAATTGGAAGGGCTCAACTCCAAGGCATCCTCTATTGAAGTGACGCAGTTCCAAAGCTAAAGAAAGACCGTATAGGCATACTGTCAGAAACCACAGATCAACCGTGGGTGAAAAGAAACCCGACCACTTGCAGACAAGCTCACAGCGACATGCAGTGCCGCTAGACACAGACCAAGCCCTGAAGCACAGATGTGACATGCCCTGGTCATTTCATATCCAACTGCATCAGAAACTTTTTCCTATAAAACAAAAGCAGCAGACAAAGATTTTTAAGCATATGTGAGTTCAGGAAGAAAAAGCAGCCAAGTCTCCTTTTAAAAACCTCTTGAGAGTGACATCTAACCAAGAGTTAAATTGAGATAAAGAACTCAGGACTGAGGAGCATTACAAAAGGACCGTGGGATGCACTGAACTTATTTATTTTTTAGTAGACAAGTAGCTAATAACTTTAATGCACAACATTTTTGTAAACCACTAAGAAAAGCTCCTAACAGAAAATGGAGGGAAAGATACAATTCCTGAAAGAAGATTTTTAAAACTGCCAAAATATTTAGATTCACTACATATCAACAATACACAAATTAACCTTTCAAGGCCTAGCATTCCACTTTTGGAACACTTACAACAACAGAACATAAAATTTTTTCTCTTCAAACTCTTTTTTATATTTTTATTTTAAAGGATATAAAACAGAACAATAAAATGGAGCAAAACAGTGAGAACAGTACTGGATTTCAAAAACAAGACAGAAGGAAACCCCTATAGTTGCTATATTGCATATTGTTATCCTCTAAATAGATGCTCAGACTACCGGCTTTAGGCCTGCAAAGTCGACCAAACAGTGCAAACATTAAGTTGTTTTTTACTTCAGTTGCTATTGTGTCAGCCTGTGTTCCTCTGAATCAGCCAGTTGTTGGAGGGATGGGGCACCCTTCTTGTCTCCTAGCCCACAACTGTCTCTGGCTCACAGGAAGGTGCAGGCTGGTTTCTTGGTTCTCCTCCCAGCCCGCATGGCTGCTGCTGGCTCACGGGAGGGTACAGGTTGACTTCTTCATTCTCCTCCCAGCCCGCATGGCTGCCACTGGCTCAAAAGAGGGCCTGGGTTGGCTTCTTGGTTCTCCTCCCAGCCCACAACTATTGTTGGCTCATGGAAGAGTCTCTTCAAATTCTTGTCCCTTGGGTTTTTCTAGGTAACATATAAATTTCATGCAACAGTTCAAAAATTGCCATCTTTAGTATAAGTGTGTTACCTCAAACAAGATAATACTCTGATCTATCATGTTAAAAATTATTTAGCGTTAGCATGGGAGACAGAAATGATCCTAAGATTACAAATAAGTTTGCACTTTAGGGAAGGAACCCTCTAGAATTTATCACATCAAAATATTGAGATATTTTTTTAAAGGATATGTAAGAGTGTTCAGCATAGTACGATTTGTTCAAAGTAGTACAATATGGTAATAGAAATAATGGAAATGTACACAATACCAATATTGATTAAACAATAATGTATTTATTTAATGAAATGCTACATTGTGGTTATGAACATGCTTGAAACACAAGGAAAATGATAAGTTGGAAGTTTAGAAAAAATAAGTTAAAAACACTTTGTACACATAAGTTTTCTGTGTGTAGCCCTGGACATCAAGAGGAAAGACACTGTACTCCATGGTAGTCTGGTACCCTCTACCTCTCCCAGTAGCCACATATATATAATTTACTAAATTCTATGTTTGCAGATTTTATTACTGCATGTTAATTCTACAAACTACTGAGGTTCACTGTTGCATTTTCATACATGTGTGTAACATATTTTGAATCACCCTCTCTGCTACCTCCCCTTAAACCTCATTCCATCTTAATTCCTTTCCTCTTGTCTAATAATACTAATAGTCTCCCTTCTCCTTTCATATTATGTTTGTCTTTTGTTTTAGATCCCGCACCTTAGGGGAAATACATGAGACTCCTCTTTCTGAGTCTGCTTGGCTCACTTGCCAAGTGACCTCCGGTTCCATCTGTCCCCTTGCACATGCCATACTTTCACTCTTCTTCAGGGCTGAATCATACGTGATTGTGTGTTTATGCCACATTGTCTTTACCCACTCATCTGTGATGGGCACCTAGGCCCCGAGTGAGACATTTTGGCTACTATGACATTGAATTTATTGAAATGTAGACATAAAACTCAAAAACTGTGTAAATAATATAAATCTGTAAATGAAAACATAGTAGAGCTAACAAAAATTTGGAATTAGAAGAGGTGGAAGAAGTATTACAACTGAGCTAATTTTATTACATTTCATAGCCAGAAATAAATACAGTATAAATATATATATATATATATAGTAGATAATGTAAACTATATGATTAAAAACATAAAACATAACTACCCAGGTTCTGTGGTGTATTTTTTCTTACTTGTAAAGAGATTATTTTAGAAAAAAAGATACACATCTCTTACCATGATGATAGATGAGTATCTGAAGCTCATCAGTTCCTTTGGTGCCATTTCTTCTTTCTATTAAATTCAAATAATTTTCAATTAACAGAAATATGGATCCTTGGCTTTGGTGAATACTATCTATTCTCCTGTCTCTCTTTCTGTAAAGCAGCATCTGAACACTATTTGTCAAGCATCAGTGGTGCTATTTTTTGGTGAGAAGAGGCTCCCTTTCACCTTTGCCCTCCTTGCTGCTGATTGGATGCGAACCCAGAGAGGTTACCTAGAGGTTACCAGGGCTCACCGGAACTTGCAGTGTGTCTCTTTGGCACACACTTCCTTGAAGCTGAGCGTGCTCCCAGGGCCGCTCCAGCCAATGACGTGTGAGAGAAGGTGCAGTGTTCCCTTCCGGACAGCCTTGAGCACAAGTGCAGTTCCCCTGTCTCATTTCCCAAGTGCTGCACCCCCTGAAGCTCAGTGGGACAGTGGCCTCACAGGACATCTGTGCCCCCACCACCCTTGGTAGCTGAGTGTCCAACACATGGACACAGCCACCATGACAAACCTGAGATTGGACAAACCTGAGATTACGATGCTATTTGTTACTTTGCTACTACAACCTAACTCGACCTATTTTTGTGAATATAATGAGTAAATATACATTTCATGAAATCGTGACTCCTTATCTCATCATAAATTCAAATGTTACATGGCTTTTTAAAGCAAGAAAACCATGTTTATATCGGTGTTGTAAATACCATTTCTTTTCCAAGAGGATTTGAAGCAGTATTAATACAGTATTAAACTCATATACATCTGGACCAAAATAGAAGAGAAAAAATTTTTCAAGGGAAAACACTATTTAAAAGAGTAAAGGTGATATGAATAGGAATTAGAATGAGACAGTTATAGCCATAGAAGACAAAATGTAGCTTTGATTCTCCAATCAGATAAGTGAAAAAGACAAGGGAGACGTCTCAGCATTTCCAGTGTTGTAGTTTTCACTGTTTCAAGAGCAAACTTCCAGCCGGTGAGCAGCAGGCAACATGCTGCTGTGAACATATACTCCTGTGACAGGATGGGTGACATCTTGCCTATAACCTTGAGAAATAACAGAAACTTTTCGTCTCTACCCGCCCCACATATCAGAGAACGGGTTGTAGCTGAGTGTATCAGTTAGGGTCCATCCAGGAACACATTTTTGACATGGGAGGTTCAGTGCAAGTAATGTTGTTGCTCAGGAGAATCTGAGGAGCCAAGCAGGAAATGGGGCGCAACCCCATTGATCAACATCGGGGAGCCACAACAGGCAAGTGGGCAGGACTTGGTGGAAGCCCTGGTGGGAGGTGAGAGGCTGTGTGCAAGAGAGAATCCAGGGCTTCCCTCCTCTCCTCCCTGTCCCCATGAGGGGCATCGTGCCTCAGGGCTTGGGAAACGCTGCCTCTAGAGCTCCGCATCCCTGCGAAGTCTAGTAAAACGGAGGAGCAAGGAAGTGGGTCCAAGCACAAAAGAGCCGATCATTAGCCTCTCTGAGGCGATTTCTGCAAGCAACTGAGACACACTGCTTGTGGCTTATCTTACAAGAAGTCGATTTGGCCTGTCTGTTCCTGCGTGGGAGCTCTCTAGCAAGAAGCCCGATAGCTATTCTTAATTTTTACTGGCCCGACTTGTATCTAGTCCTCATACCAAACTAGCAGGGAGGAGACGGGTCTTATGAGCCACCAAAACTTCTCAGTGATGCACTCTGTTTTGTGTTGGGAGTGCCGTTTGGAGTTTGCAAGTTCTACGCAGCGAGAGATCTTCATGGTCAGAACTGTATCATCTTCCCAGTGTGGAGAGAATGCTATTGGCTTGTGAGACGGAGGGAAGGGATACTCCTCACACTGGACGTCTGGGCTCCTGGTCATCTCTTCTGTGAGTGACACTGTCCTGATGTCTGTCTGTCTCTGGTCTTAATGTCCACACTCTAAGTCTGTACAGGGACTGTCACAATGGAACCTGAGAGGACTTCATTTGTAAGAACGAAGTTACACAAAAGTGTAACTGAATTCTGCATGGTGTTTAAGCACCACCGAATAATAAAGCTATTTTTAGTTCACCTGTAATCTCAAGGCGTGGGGTACTGTGCACACAAATGGTTGACTGTCAGGGTTTGAATAAGCTGCTGTAAATTCCTGAGAAGTTCAAACTCCTTTTAGTAAGATAGTATTACTCTGCTTTATGTGCATGGCCAGATTTAGACATTTTTAAGGCAAACTGAATTTTAAAAGAACAAGACAACAAATTTAATCTGAAAGATGAACAATGGCTCTGGAAGATATCTGTGCTACATTGCTTTCTGCCGTGGGGAGCTTAATTTAAATTTGGCTACGATGCTTCTTGCCATCAAGCAAAACCAAAGCAGGGGGAATCCTGGGGTGTATTGTTTCCATTACCCAGAACCTCATCCTCACTGATGCTGCGATGATCTCTCAGGGTGGTAAGCAGGAGGGACAGTTGCATTTAGCTCGGTGAAGGTACTCGCTCAAGGTAAAATGCCTTCTCGTTTTCCAAGAGGCACTTCCATTTAGCAGATCTAGACTTTTATGTAAATCCCCTTAACCCTGATTTACCAGCTCTTGGGAAAATGAGCTACAAGAAAGCAATCTTCTAAACCCTGACATGTGAAGAAGAAGCTTCAGCAGCACCATCACTACTCTGACATTCAGTTTTCCTAAGGTGATTAAACCAACTAATAGATCTTTGAGGATGTGGAGGGGGGAAAACTCAAATGATTCTGGACACGGTCGAAGTGATGTATGGTAAAATGTACTAGGTCGTTCTTATCACAAGGGTGAATCATAATTGCAAAACATTCTCATATGTTCCAAATTGCTCTAAAGCTTTCTTTTTTTTACTTTTAAATAAAATTGATGTGCCTAGTCTATTTTTCTCTTTTTCAAAACCACTGTACTTTAACAGTATGCTAGATAAGACAAAGACTTATGATCCTGAAACTAGAGGAAGGAATTTTGATTGTTTTTTTTTTTAAATCAGGTATTTTATAAAGAAAGAAGTCAGAAAGGAAGACGAGAAGTTCAGGACTATTAATTCCAGTGAAAGGGTGTCTGGTTGGGAAGACTGTAGGCAGTATGTTCTACAAGACAGTGCCAGAAACCATCAGGGTAACTGTGTACAGAATCCAGCGCTAAACCAACCATGAGCTTCGAGCCGGCCTCGCAGGGTACGTCAAGGCCACCACAGCTCGGCCTCGACATCCCTCCCGGGATGCAGAGAGAAGGCGGCATAGTCGCTCTGGGGAAAGTCAAGGTGGAGACGAGGCATTGTACTGACAATTACTCATTAAGGCTGCCAAGCATCCTAATCTGGTGTGCAGCTCAGGAATTACAGAAGCAGGAGGCGATGGAACGGGGTAAATATGGACAGTGCTGGACATTAATTAATATGATCATTTACAATTCACAGAGCCCTCCCAACACCCAGAAACTCGTTTAGTATTTACTACAACCCTGCAGCAAAATGCGGCGTGTCAGACATGAAAATCACTGTCATATGCAAATGTGTTTAAGCTTTCAACCTTAGCAGGTGTCAGAGCCGGGGCTTGGCACCTCGCCACCCATTACGAATTCTTTAATTTTGAGTGTGTGATCTCCACGACACCACCAAGCCTATCCAGTAAGGAGCAGAGCTGTACAAAAAAAAAAAGAGAGAGAGAGGAGCAAATTATGATGGCCAGAGCCTAGGACGCACCTGTTTTTAGGGGCCCAAGAGGGTGCTCTTAAGAAAAAAGGGACTGAATGGTTCTGGAGTAAGAAGCAGCCAGAGAGCATTTGGCCCTAAGCACCAAGGGGATGAGCAGGGCCCGGGAGCTCCCGGGATGAGGGAATGGTTGCGTTCGCAGCTATGCCCTGGACCTCGCGTTTGGAAATATTTTTACTATCACTTTAAAAGAGAAGAGGGCACCTGGCCTGCAGGCCAGGCGTGAAACATGCCCAGCCTAGAGGGTCAGGAGCGTCTGTGCTGAGATCGTCTTCCTGAGCATCTTGCTGCTTTCCCTTTCCGCCTTCACTCTGACTCCCCGTCCCGATTAGATTATAGTCTCCCTGAGGGTGAGGTGTGTGTCTCATTCCCCTCCTTGTCTCCGCACCTCCCAGCACGGCCACCTCCCCGGACCGTGGTGTGAAAGCTGTCTGCGTGCTGATGATTAATCATTCCTAGAGTTTTTCCAAAGGCACCATCTCGTGCCAGGAACACATTTGTTTAAAACATGTGCTTCGATTTGAATGAATCTGCCTAACTGGTGCCATCTGTTCTCAGGCAGTTTCAGAAATGTTTCACCGTGATTTTACCTTTAAAAAGGACACGCGGTGGGGCCAGGCCATGAGACCTGCACACATCCTTAACTAAACCCAGAGAGGCGCCAGCACGTCCAATCACCCTGAAACAGCGCTCCATAAGGAATCTCTGCTGAGGTCTGTGAAATTTTTATCTACAAAGACACCAACCACTACTTCATGCCAAAAATATTTATGAGACATTGCTGAACTGTAGGCACTGACTCCCATATCACTACACTTTAATTACAGACTCCAGAAATGCAATTTAATTTTTTGTTCATCTCATATTCCTCTGAAATGGGTATGCGCTTCCAATATTTGTTAATGGTCCACATTTGATTGTGGTTTCAGCACATCGATTTCAAAGTCGAAGGCAGCTGCTGAGAATTGTCTCTGTGTTATTCGTGTATATCGATTGTTAATTTGCCTTTCATTACAGTCCTGTAGGATTTATTGCTGTGTGAATGTAACAGTGAAATGAAACGCATAGTTAAGTTCTACAAATAACTTACAGTTACTTCCAGAACACCTCAGCTTAGGTTCTAAATTTGAGTTTGCGGTTTTACATGCACAGTTATTTGCTGATGGACTTTAGCATGCAAAATCACACACTGGCCAGATTTGGGCACAGTTATCATAGCAAAAAGTATGGGTCAAATGGGTGGCATATTTATCACCACCTTGTCATCACCACAACTCTGCCAGCACACTGGCATCTGTGTATTTCGCTAGCTGGTATAAGTCAACCACTGCGTATATCAAAAATGTATATTTACACAAAGAATTTCTGGTTGAAATAACATCCATATAATGTGACCCCGTGTGATACCTGTGCAGCCATAGTGAAATTGCTTTGGTTAAATCCTATTTTGCAAAGATGGTTGTCTGAACATACTCACACACACACATTCATTTGAAATATTCCTCTGATCTTTTGTTGCTTGAGAGGGTGACCCTGCTAATTCATCACACATGTACTAAGTCAGACTAATCTCTTCTCATGGAAAATAGAAAACTTTAAAATGTACAGAGAATAATGTGTGATCAGCATATAATCTTTTCACAACCCAGAATTTCCTTCTAGTCATTTTTTAATTGCAGGTAAAGTTGAAGTCCCTTGGTTAATCTTTCACTCCATAAGAAGACAAGCACTACCATTAATTACTGTATTCTGCTTTTCCATAGTTTAATGGATCTACATTATAGTTCCATGAACAATAGATAGTATCGCTTGTATAGTTATAAAAACTCTATCATGGGGTTCATGTCATTCTTTGCCTGACTGTTTCTCCTTCAGCATTCTATTCTTTAAAAATCTATGTTCATTTTCCCAAAAGTTTTTCATTTTTTTAAACTTTAAAACAAAAAAGAATAAAAACGATGATACAGAATTTCAAAACAAAATAATAGGAGATTAACCACGGTTAATATATTGCATTGTGTTATCTTCAAAGTAGTTGTAGTTTGAATCTCCCACTTTGCTAACCTTTTACCACAGATGTCCATTTACACTGCGTGTCTTATGCCAGATCTTTGCTATCCTAAGTAACGCTGCAGTGGGTGACCTCATGCATGCATTTCCTGATGTACTTCTCTAAGATTTCCTTCTGGAAATATCCCCAATTGTGTGTTACTGGATCATGGATTGCAGACAGTTGCAGCATTCCCATATACTGTCAAGTTCTCTCTTTCTCCCCAAAATATGACCGAGCTGGAAAATAGTCAGCCTTGAAAACAAGAGCTCAGAAGTGCCAGCCCCGGTCAGCCTACCCTTGCTTCAGCTGCCATCATCATGCTCCTGTCTACAAGTGAGGGAGGTGAGACAAGAGCAGGCTGATTGGGCTGACAGTTTTCGATCTCCAGTTTTCAGGGCTGATTGTTTTCCAGCTAGGTCTTATTTTCAGGGAAACACAGCTGCTCTCAAAAAAAATTCTTTATTTATATTCTCATTAGCAGTATATACAAATCCCACCTCCTTACCTCCTCACCTGTACTTATTTTATTAGGCTTTAATTGGTTTAGTGCTTGCTATCCAGTGGATGTGAAACGGTTGATCCTTATAGTTCTAAGTTGTACAGTTGTTATTTATAATTTTGAGCATTTTTCTTATTCATGAACTGTTTCCAGAGTTCTTCTTTCTGGGCTCCTGTTCTTATTCTTTGCCTGTTTTTTCCGAGTTGTCTATCTTACTGATTTGTAGGCATTCTTTACTCCAAATATTCATTTTTTTTGGTCAGTTCCATGTATTACAAATGCCTCTTCTCAGCTCTTTAACTTTATAGCATGATTTATCGCATGTAAGTCTTGATATTTAGGGTCATCTGGTCAAATATTTCAGTCGATACATTTTTCTGTTTGGTGTTATGTTGTAGTGGCTGTTATTACCCACAGGCTGATTAATGTGCTTCCGTGTTTTCTTGTACTAGTGTTAAAGTCGTGTTAGGTTTCATGTGGGTTTTTAATTCATTCTTGAATTTATTTATGTGTACAGTATGAAACCAACCTAACATTTTTTTTTTCAAAAGAGGGAGCCAGTTGTCCCAACACCTTTTGTTAATCAATCTGTGCTTCCTCCACTACGGTGTGACATCCTTGCTGTCCTGTACGGACTTCCTCAGTGAGCACAGCGTGTTTCACAGACCTGGCTCTCTTCTCCTGCACCACTGCCACACTGTTTCAATAATCACGGCTTTATAGTGTAACTTAATGCATGGACGAACAAGCCTTTAATGTATGTAACCCCTTGTTAGCTCATTCTCCATGTTGCCATTCTGAATAATGTTGAATTTGCTGATTAATTATTGTTGTTGTTGTTAGAACTTAAACCATTTCACAGAATGATCTCATACCCAGTGACCCTGATCAACTTTTTGGCTTTTATCCCTTCATTCTACAGAAGCTTTTGCATTTTCAAGATAGAACACTGTATTTGCTGTACACGATGACATTTTACTCTCTCCCTATCACCATGGCTCCTACATCTCTTCCTTGGTTTTCTGTTCCTCTGGCTCGGGTGCTGAGCAGTAGCGCCAGGGGCAGCCCATCCTTCTCTGCAAGCTTTGCTCGCAGCCGTGTTAACGGGTTCTCTGCTGCACACATTCTCCCCACCCTCCCATGAGGCCTCGTCAGTGTGGCGGCCAAGGTTAAGGTGTGGATTGCCGCAGGAGAGCAGAACAGAGTGCTCACCTTGACACAGGGCCCCAATCTTTACCCCGTCCGAGCTCTTTCGTGCTTTCTGAGTCAGCCCGTCTACGTTTGCTGTCAGTCATCCAAGAGGGAACATATGGGAAAGAACTCACTTTTTTTTGTTCCTTTTTAAAATAATTTTTATTTTAAAGAGAATAAAGCCAATCAAAACAAAACAGTGTAAGTGATACAGGACTTCAAAGCCAGATAATAGGAAATCTTCAGTGGTTACCATATGCCTCTTGTTGTCTTCATTGTTTTGTTTTTATTAGTTCTCTTCTATTCTGTTTTGTTTGATTTTTACTATGTCTGAAGTTATGGGCAGCTATTTTGAAGGACTCACTTTAAAAGCATTTCTGCACCAGTTGACTGTATCGGCCTCATGGGAAATGTGTTACGGCCAGGAATATAAATTTAAATCTTCTGTTGCTCTTCAAAAATTCTCCCGTGTCTAACAATCTTTGTGTTGCCATTTCTGTTTTATAGACGCCTATGAACCAAGCTTCAACCCGTTCCCACTGCATCTTCACTGTTCATTTATCAAGCAAGGAGCCGGGATCGGCCACCGTCCGACACGCCAAGCTCCACCTGGTGGACCTGGCTGGCTCCGAGCGAGTTGCCAAGACTGGAGTTGGGGGCCAGCTTCTAACTGAGGCCAAGTACATCAACTTGTCGCTGCATTACTTAGAACAGGTAACTGGGCAGAGTGTGGTGGGCCCTGGCCACAGCCGCTTCCGCCGTGCAGGTTTTGCAGCAGGCCTGCATTTTGGTTTCATTTTGGTGGGGGTTTTTTTTGTTTGTTTGTTTGTTTTACTTTGGTAAAATACTGTGTGTATTTTATGTTGTGTACATAAAACTGAACAATTTCCATCGTTTTAAGCAAGCAGTCCGAGGAGGCCTGGGATTAGACCTCAGAGGTGACCCATGGTTTTTCAGCTCCTAGCGACAACGTGCCTGAATCAAACCTGCTGACCCTGCTGTCTCTGCGCCTCCCCTGCCTCTCCCTCCCTCCCTCCGCTCTGTGCCAACGCCAGCCCATCCCCCATGTGCTCTGTTTCTAAACTTAGAATTTGACTCTGAGGACAGAGCAAGTTTGGCTAAGTAAATCTGCCCCCGGCCAGATGAGGGAATTGAGCGAGCTGATTTCTCAGGTTCTGATGGGCTCCGCGAGGAGGAGAAGGGCTGTGAGTTGAATGTTAAACACGGCCATGGTTTCTCAACTCTTCCTCAAAAACAAAGAAATCTGATCAAAACTGGGGTGGTGAGCACAGAGGCCACAGGTGAGACAGGACTTGTTGACAACCGTGGAGGCTGAAAGATTTAAGCTAAAAAAAACTTTTTAAGCCAGGTAATGAGCCCTTTGGGGATGGATGTGTGCGCTGCTAACCGCTTTCGAATGGGCACATTGGCTGAGACAGCAGATTGGGAGCCACCATCAGGGGTCCGTCAGGTTCTGACCGAAGGAACCCGGGTAAGGCAGCACCCAGAGAGCAGAGCCCGAGTGCGTCCACTGATTCCCACCCGTGCTTTTGGTGAGGGCCAGCAGTGCTGTTGCCCACTGCTTTTCCTTACCAGGGATTTTCTCTTAATAGCACACTTACAGGACAATGATATGAACGCATAATGAACGGTACTCAAAGCGCCTTATTTCAAGGAAATGTGTCTTCTTGTCTCTGATAGCAGCGCTGTTTTAATTCCCATTATGTCCATCTGTTCATACGAAGTTGCACGCATCACTGGAAGCCAACTCTGCGTGAACTGTAATCACTCAAGAGAAGTGTTGTGCCCCAGGCCCCTTTTTCTTCCCAAATTCTACACAATCTTTGCAAGCTGCTGCTTATCACTAGACTACTCCTCTCTTCACATTTCTTCTCTTCAAAATCCTTCGGACACATCAGCATTGCGTGAGTAGTCTTGGTGCTATATAGCATTTGACCGTCCTTATAAGAATTTAGCAAGTTTTTATGCAGACTTACAATGTTCTAGAACAAAATAAAAATAATCCTTGCTTCAGAGGTCTCATAGTCCAGCCAGACGTGGTGGTGCACGGCCACCATCCCAGCACTCTGGGAGATTGAGGCGAGAGGATTACAAGTTTGACCTCCACCTGAACAACGTAGACCCTGCCTCAAAATAAAAAATAAACAGGGCTGGGAATGTAGCTTAGTGCAAAGGCCGCTGAGGGTCAAACCCCACCGGTTCAGTGCAGGGGGGTGTGTGTTAAGTAAGTCGTGATGAAGTATGTGGCTGTCCTCTAGGGACGGTTGCCGGGAGCACGTAACGGGGCTGGGGAGGTGAGATCTGATGGCGGCTACCTGAGGGTCTGATGCCAAGCAGAGATTTGAAGAATGAGCAGGAAGGAGCGAGGCGGAGGGGGCAGGTTGCTCCAGCCCAAGGGGACTGGTTCGCTGGAGGTCCTAACATCATTTGCCAGCCATGGGCCTCCACCCTCTGCGCTAAACTTAGCTGTTTTATTTTCTACCCCTTTAAGTATTTACTATGATATCGAGTATCTTTCCGGGCAAGGAGGGACTCGGCACAAGGTCAAGAACAGAGACAAGATTATCCAAGGACAAAGCAGAGCATAATGTGGGGAAACTGTGGGCCGTGGACACTGCGGGAGCAAGCGGAGGGGGAAAGAGGAATTTTGGAGTCGCACTCAGGAAGGACAGCAGGGGAGACCCGAGGAGGACGTGCTAATAAGAGTACTGAAAAGAGCGGAGGGGTGCTGGATGAAACGGCGTGATGCAAGGATGTTTATAGTCAAATTCTCCTGCTGTAGCACTTTATTACATGGCTGAGGGATCTGGACCTGCGATGCAATTCAGTGTGACCAGGTTCATTAGCCCTCATCAGTACACTGTGGTTGAGCGTCCGCTGGGTACCATGAGTCACAGCAGGCAAAGAAACAAACACATGACTGTGAGAAGGCTGTACTGTCATGCTAGCAGCCGAGCAGACAAACGCCTGCAGTACAGGAAGCAAGCTCCGGAGTAGAAATCCACAGGAGCCTTCATCGATCGCAGCCTCTTTCTCAGTTCCAGTGCAGGAGGTAAAGCCCGGAACAGGAAAGCATCTGTTCGCCTGCCCTGCTCTCCGCGGGCTACGCTGGCTTAGGAATCCCGTGCAGACTTCGGATCGCCCCCTTGGCCGTACCCGGGAGCCCTCGCACCTGCTCAGCGGCCGCAGCCCGTCTGGTTGAACGCACCTTATTACGCTCATAACTGAGTAACTTCGTCTTTGCCAGACTAGCGTTGCTTTGGGAGCCCTCTCTGTGTATGCGGTACTTCTTCCAACAAGTTTCCCCCAAAAACATTTTCAGCCACAATAACAGGGGCCACTTTGGCCCTGCAAATGGAGTTCATGCGAAGCGAAGGCGGGGAGCCAGGCACACTTGGGCACCAGGCGGCCCTGGCGTGACCTGAGGTGACTGTCAGCTGAGGGACCAGCGGCTGGGAACCGAGCGTGGCCACCCTCAGTCCCGTCAGAAATCAGCCTCGGCTCCTTCGGCAGTTACACAACAGAAGTGGGGCTCCTGCAAAGGTTTGATTTCCATTTGGCTCCCACTGAATGTGTTGTGCTAAGAAAAAAACATTCATGGGCCAATGCCGGTCATCAGTGCTCCAAGTAGGTGTTGGTTTCTGAGGATAATTTTTCATGCCTTTCTGAGCTCTTTAGATGAAAAATCTCTTTATTTCATTGAATAATAAGCTGAATTATTGATGCCAAACAGCGCCTAGGTCCTCACAGACAAGCATAATGTGAGGCTCCACTCTGTCTCTTAAAGGATGCCTGAAGGTGCATTTGTCATTTTATATATCCAAAATGGAAGCAGACGTTCACCCATGTGCACACACACGCACTCGCGCGTGCCCATGACCTGTTGTAGGAGAATGCCCTAGCCCTGTGCTTTTCAGAAGGTCACTGAGTTCCTGCCCGCGTGGCAGAGCCCACAGCAGCCTCTCTCCCACGCGCCTGCAGCTTCTGGGTCACTGCAGGTCCACAGCCGGCCCAGGGCCCAGGCTCACTGGAATGCTCATAAAGCAGCTGGCGAGCTGAGCTAGCTGTTCAGGGTCCTCTCCTAAAGAAATGGCCCGGCCTACCTCTGCACAGCCAAAACCAGTCGCTAAGGGATTGCAAAGAACGAGTGTTTCCTACAGACTCTGCACAAGACTGAGTGCCTATTCACTAAGAGCTGTCCCAGGTGGGATATCTACAGATACAAACCATTTAAAATACATTGATTTAAAACATGTATTCAAAAGGAAGGCACAGGAATCCCTGTTTATTTACTTATTTTTGGTAGTATTGAAGATTTTTTTTTTAAAGAGAAAAAAATGGAAAAATCAAGAAGCAAACAAATCCAAACAACAACAGAAACAAAAAACAACAACCACCACAAAAAAACAATAGCTCTGTAGGTTTTCAAAACTAAGATGATAGGAGTTTAACCACTGTTATCTTCAAAATAGTCGCCCAGATTACCAGATCCAGGAATAAAACTAAACAGTAAAATGAAACAAAACATTGGATTTCAAAACTAAGACAGAAGGAAATCCCCCCACAGTTGCTAGAATGCGTATTGTCATCCTCCAACTAGGTGCTCAACCACCAGCTTTAGGCCTGCAGAGTCAGTCACACAATACAAGCACTAAGTCGTTTTTTCTTTCACTTCGGTTGCTGTCGCCTCAGCCTGAGTTCCTCCAAGTCAGCCAGTTGCTTATGACAAGGTGGCGGGAGAGGAGGGATTGCCCGCCAGCAGTGCACCGGCTGGCTCACGGGAAGGTGTGGTTTGGCTTCTTGATTCTCTTCCTGTGCCCCATGGTAGCCAGTATTGAAGATTGAAGCCAGGCTCTTCACACTGAACTATATCCCTAGTCTTTAAAAAAAAAAATAAAAATAATAGTTTTTTTTGAGAGAGGCTCTTGCTAAGTTTGGGCTGGACTCATACTTGTAATCCTCCTGTCTCAGCCTCCTAGGGTACCAGGATTACAGGCACGTACCACCTCACTTGATTTCTGATCTCACTTTTACAGGTGAGGAAGCCAGAGCTAATAAATTTTAGACATGTATCTAAGATCACACAAGTGGGAAACCTGGGTTCTGACTCAAGTCCTGAGTGCTTTCTTTCATCATGTGTGGCTTCATCTCCTCCATCTTTAAAGACTATAAGCCAACCCATAATTCCATTTTCACTTCTGAGTATTCTCTAGCAAATCTTAGAATGCCTTCTGGAGAGGACATCAGAATTGCCTCTGCCTTGTCCATTCCTGGGGAACAAGAAGCCCCCCCAGCTCTAAAGGTTGAGTCTGGTGGTCTAAACAGCTTGCAGCCTTGCCTTTCTCCTGGCTCCAGTGATTGTTCAGGGTGGGCCAGGACCTGCGTCAGTCCCCGGAGAAGCTCAGGACTTTTGTCTAATGTTAGGGGAGAGAAGTCCTTTCTGGCTAACGTTAGGATGTGCAGGCATTTGGCAGCCATCAGGGGACGTGGGTGGAGGCTAACTTCAACCATGTGGAGGAAGGAACAGATAAGTACGGGCAAAAACTAAGTTCTTGGTCGTGGCCCTGCCACTTGGGTCATCTCTAACCTAGAGCCTTTCCTACTTCAGTTAATGAGACAATGAATTTCTCTCACACTCAAAACCAGGATGGGTCACATTTTCTGTTATCTGCAATCGGAAGCGAATTCAATAACATACAAGTTAATAGCGACAGGAAACTTGGCATATTTTTCTTTGTTATCTAAGTTGTCAATAAAGCCTTTGAATAGAAAAAAAAAGTCAGTATTGTCTCCAGGAGCAGGAAAAACAATTATGGCATTTGCTTTATGAAAGAACTTCAAAGCACTTAGAGAACGTTCCGTGCTTGCTTGATGATTCACACACAATAATGCTGCTCTCTGCACATCAGCCAGACAGGCCCCTGTTGGGCCCGGCGTTTGGTGTTTTGGCCAACCTTTCCAGTTTCTGATATCTAATTTGTCTTTTCGGCTCTTAGGGTCTGGCGCTCTGGGCCACGCCTTTTGCCACTCAGACATCCGTCTGCCATGTCCCCATCTCTTTTCCAGTTACCCTGGAATTCGTTCCCCCAAATCTTACTCCCTACTAAAGACCCTCACTCCACCTTCCTACGAGAAACCAATTCATCTATTTCTTCCTTCTTTCCTTCATTTAACAAAAAAAAAAAAAAATGTGTTAAGCACATGTTGTATTCGTCAGAAAACCCACACTAGTTATTTTAAGGAGCATAGAGTTTGCTGAACATAAAGAATTTCAAGAAAATCCAGAAAACTGGGCTTGGCTACTGCCCAGCTGGGAGCAGAGCAACGAGAAGACACTGAGCTGTACCCCCAAACTGCTGAGCAAATCCCTGCTGTTACCCCACCTGGCACTTACAACATGAAGCCCAGGACTGCAGGGCTTCACCACAGCTGCCGCCAGAGAGCCAGGCGCCTCCACCCAGAGCCGAGCGTTTACACCGAATGTGTTGGGACCCAGGAAGGCTGGAAACGGTGGAGTGGCTTGGTGTGACTGACACTCGTAAAGATGCTTCTGGCTGCAAGGAGGTGGATAGATCCCGAAAGGCGTAAGAGGCTGACTCGGAGCTTTGCGGCGTGGTCCAGGCAAGGCGCCTGGAGTGGGGGCGGGGAGGGGTGGGGAATGCGGTCCAGCTCTGGGCCCGTGTTCGAGGCTGCTGTCGGCCTGGAGGTCAGGTAAGTCAAGGATGATGACAAGGCTTTGGGCCATTAATGGTGATAATAGTGCCATTAATAATGACAGATAAGGCCTGGAAAAGAATCGGAATTGAGGCATAAGAGGAGAGGAAATCCAGAAGAGAAGCCCGGGTGGAGACGTTAGAGGCGCGGAGAAGCTGGTGCTCGGGGGGGAGGAGACCAAGATTGGAGGTGGACACCTGGGAGAGTCGCTACCTGAGAAGGGGGCCGGGAGCAGAGTTCCGGGGGGAAATTGAGGGTGCTCCTGAGGATGTGGATCCGCACAGCCACTGTGTGATGGGCACCGAGATTCCTTAAGGAAGTGGAATCGGATCCAGCTGTCCTGCTCCATAGAATATTCGCGAAAGAATGAAAGGCATCAGAGTAACGTGATGCATGCTGTCAACAGACAGATGGGTAACAGGAAAGCGGTGTGTGGACCCAACAGGGTAGATTCAGCCACAAAGAACAAAACTACATCATTCGGTGGAAAATGGATGGAGAGCGTCTTGTTAAGCTAAACAAGCCAGCCTCGGAAAGCTCAAGGCCACATTTTCCCTTCTGTGAGCCATCTAAGTCAGCGACATAAAGGCGCGAGGACAGGAAGCCAGAAGGTGGGTGCTTAGAGATGGGGAAGAAGTTGAGGGGCAGGGGGGACAGCAGGAAAGGGTTAGTGGAGTTGGAAAGAATGCAGGCATTTTACTCACAGGGACCAGCGCACCGTAGTGAGTCTCATTATTCTGTAATAGTAACATACACTTAAAATTCAGAATTCAGGAACGCTCCGGAGCTTACACTTGAGACAGAAGGAGGGGCCGCCTTAAGTAACTTTTTTAAGGAAAGATGAAAACCGAGAAAGCGTGTTGTCCCGACTACCAGGTAAATAAGGCATTTCCCAAGGGCAGTGGCTGGCTGCTGTGTGGGCTGCCTGCCTGCTCAGTCCAGTCGGAGGGCTAGTACGATGGAGGTGCATGCTGCGGGTCCAGGTGGCACCCTGGCCACAAGGGGAGGGTCTTCTTAGCCTCCTGTGGCAGCGGTGTGCAGCATGGAGGCAGCCAGAGGAGTGACAGCGCTGGATGCCAAAGAGGGAGGAGGGTGCGGAAGCAGACAGGAGCAGAGCGGGGCCAGAGACAGGAGAGAGCACGGGACGGGGGATTGAACGCGGGGCAGGACAGAGCTCTGGCCAGCTTGCAATGTCTGCTAGAAGGGTGTTTGTGAAAGTCAGGAAGAAAAGCAGAGGCCCAGGGATGTGGCGGAGAGAAAAGGGACTTGGAGGCAGAGATCACTGAATTTCTAGCTTGCAGCACAACCTGTGGCTGTGGACTTAAAGCGAGGCGTAAAGTGGTATAGTGTATTTGTTTTTGCTCAAAGCAGTCTTCGAAAATCAGTTCTCTCATTTAGTTTTATGAACCAAAGAAGTAAAAAGGTCGTGCTGATGGCAGTCACGTAGCCAGGCAGACACAGGACCAGAGCAACAGGTGACCGCAGAGGTATTTTTAGGAGCCAGGATCTAATGATGCCCCTAAGGTCACATCCCGAGGGCTTCTAATTCCAGCTGCTGTGCCACGGACCTCTTAGCACAGGAGTATCCCCAGGACAGCCCTGAGTCCTTGTGCCCCCTCTGGGGACAGCCCCAGCCACCTCCACTCTCCTAACAGCTCCCACCTCGTATCTTCCCTTTAAGAAACTCATGAAGAGTGAGGTGAACAAGCCCGCACTGAACCATAACTACCCGGTCCCTGGCGATGCCCACAAACACACCGGCAGCACCTGCTACAGGCTACTGGGTAAAAGCAGTTGCTACTTTGTAGCTCTCTCGGCCACCCCAACTGTTTATCCCTGCTCTATCATACGAGGGGACCGAAGCAGAGACACTGAGCGCCGTGTCCTGGGAAGACCAGGATCTGTCACCCAGAGCGTCGCAGATCAGGATGTGGGATCACTACCCGTAGCTCTTCCTTCTGCCTCTCTTGCCCTGAGGCACACAGCTCGTTTGTGGCAGGATTAAATTGATCAGGCATGATCGTGGTGTTTTTATACAGCTTTTCCAGTGCCTGGAAACAGAATAGTAGCGTATCCAATTCCATAAATGTCACCCGTCTGAGACTTAGAGCACTCACCGTGCCGTGTTCATGCCACTTTTCCTTCAGTCCACCATCACCACTGTTTACGGGCTGTTCTTAGGATACTTAGTCTGTGCCCCAGGTCTGCATGTCGCCCTGCAGTTAGTTAGTCCCTCTATCCTTGCGTGGCCCGTCGCCGGCGAGACCCCGCTGTTGGGCGCTCCTTCTCTGCCCACGCAGGCCCCGACCCTTCTCTTTGTCGCAGGTCATCATCGCCCTCTCGGAGAAGAACCGTTCGCACATTCCCTACAGGAACTCGATGATGACCAGCGTCCTCAGGGACAGCTTGGGAGGGAACTGCATGACGACCATGATCGCAACGCTGTCCTTAGAGAAAAGGAACGTTGAGGTACGTTGGTTCCTCTTGCCGGAGATCTAATCCCGGGTTTCTCGTGCCCCTTCTGGAGATGGAACCGGAGGTTCTGGGTGAGTTAACAGGACACAGGATTCATAGCTCTGGCTTTCCGGCCAGCCTCGTAAGAACCCCCTTAAGAACTGACTTCACATGATGCAGGGTGGTGTGAAGAAGCCAGCCTCGTCTGCAAAATTTGGAAAGCCAGCCACAGGAATGAGAAAGGGGGTTCCCCACCCCCTCTTGCTCAGTTTTTTCTCCTGACTAGTAAGGTCCGGATATCTCAGAGATGTCCCCAAGATCTGTCCCTAGACAGATGCTGGGTGCAGCGCTCAGGACACTTTGCTGGGAGCCACTGCTGAAAGGCTCTCCTGGGTTGCTGGGGAGCCAGCTGACATTTCATGCAGTTCAGTTTGGGGTCCAGACACCTACCAAGAGGAAACGGAAAGCAGCAGCGTGCTTCCCAAAGCAAGGCCTCGCCCTCTCGGGTGAGCTGTTTTTGAGAAGCCTCTCTTTTTTGGTCTTTTACAAATATTTATTTTGTAGTCTTCTGTGTTTACAGATTACGATAACAGCTGATACGTATTTCTGGTTTAACAGATGCATAGTTGAAAACACATACCAGTTGCCATTTAGGATGTCAGGATCGCCCATATTTTCAGTGTTGGTCATCTCAGGAAGCCAAACCCAAATTTTTGTAGAAAATAATGTCCTAGAGCAAAACTCCCTCGTTTGGAGGCAGAGTTCTTCACTGTGGGTTTGTTTTTTTTTTTTTATGTACACATCATTCTTTAGGTATGCATGTTTTTTCTGTGAACAAAACTTAAGTTTTATCTCTGTGCCAGAGCATGTTAAGAAGGGATTTCTGCTTTTCTGTAGGAGTCGATCTCTACCTGCAGGTTTGCACAGCGGGTGGCCCTCATCAAGAACGAGGCAGTCCTTAACGAAGAAATCGACCCCAGACTGGTATGCTGTTTTAACTATGCCTAGGGAAAACTGTGTGTCAGGGTTCTAAGAGCTTGGAAGTACACTGGCTGGGAAAATTCTCAGAACAGAGTGAGGGGGAGAAGCTGTCTCTGTCCCCAGAGAACAAAGTCAAGGTACAGCAATACTGGATGACTGGACAGCGTCTCAGCCCTCACTGGTAGGTGAGCCAGAGCCAAACCAGACCCTAGCTGTGCAGAGGAATCTATGCCCCGTCACCTGGTCCCCGCAGCTTCCCTGTGGAGCTGTGAAGGTGTCCCCAGACCCACTCGGTGGAATCACAGCCTCAGACTCCCGGGTGGCTGTCAGCTCTCCGCCACCATCAGCCTAACTTTCCAGACATCTGTGAGTAATAGACCATCTTTTATAAAAGCGTATAAGAAAGAGGACTCCCAGTGGTTATTAAACAAAAGTTATAACTACCCTGTTACTTATTCTAGAGATCTTATATAAAAATATAAGTTAACTATATGGAAAAACTACCAAATTCTTTTTTGTTCCATACCAATAAATCCAGCTTTATCAAAACACTTCTGGGGCTGGGGATATAGCTCAATGGTGCAGCGCCTACCTGGCAAGCACTAGGTCCTGGGTTCAATTCCCAGTACGCACACACACACACAAAAACACACTTTGCAAGTTATAAAACTCAACTATTCATTTTAAATGCAAATAGTCTCTTTTTTCTCTGTTTTATTAGTTTTCTATAAAGGAAGCACAGCATTGAATCAACTCATGCCAACACTGAAAATGTTGAAAGAAAATCCCTGTTTTGTCCAATTCCATTGAGGATATTACTTTTCAAATCACCCATATTTTCTTATTTCTCTAAAAAATAAGCTGATGCATGCATTATTTAAAAACATGAAATCTTACCAATAGTGCTTCATTTACAAATTTTCTCAAGTTGAAAAAAAAAATAATCTCGACTCCATCATGACCCATGTTAATTACTTTCTCTTGGCTATTTGCCCTTTCTCCTCTGAAGTGACTCCATCTATTCTATCCTGATCACCTCAGGGTTCACAAAGCTCCTTCATGGAGTTGCTTTTATTATTATTATTATTATTATTATTATTATTATTATTATTATTGGAGCAACCAACAGATGAGACAAAGCCTATTTCCGGTGCCAGCCCTGGTCAGAGCCCCAGCTTGGGAGAAGGGACAGAGGACAAAGCCACAAGTCGAAGGACACTGCCTTTCTAGGTTAGCTCATCCTGCTGTCCTGGTCCTTCCAGCAGCCCCATAGCATTTCTGTGCAGAATGGGAAAGACAGTGATGGTATTATTAGCCTGAAGACAAAAATTAGTTGCTAATGTAAGGAAAATAAACACGTTAGGCATTGGAGAGTTTCAGCCAGAGAAACTTTGCTCTAAATGAACTTGAGGAGTTTAAAGAAAGGCAAACACTGTCCTGTGTCTGATGTAGAGCTGTAAGAAAGTCAAGGAAAAGAGCAATCAGGAGTAAGAAGCTAATTGTGGATAATTGGACAAGTTGCTGAGGTCTTCCTGGTACAGAAAGAATAATCTGGTAACTGACAAGTGTTGTTTCCTGGTCTCTTTCTTAATTGCATCTCAAAACTGACATTGCTGGTTATTAGTCTACGTACAGAGCTTGTCTAAGGTACAAGTGACAGCTGGAAATTTGTCCTAAAAATCACGCAAGATGCAATTTGGATAGGATTTCCTGTGTCTCACTCTTAAATGTTAGTGGCATGTGTGGCGCTGTCCTGCGTGATCAGGATCACCAGGTGTCTGCCCTGCTTCAGCGCGACGAGACAGCAGAAGAGCCGCGAGCCAGGCTGGAGTCTGTGATGACAGGGCAGGGGTCAGGTTCCCCTAAGCATGGCACTGCTGCCAGCGTTCCTGCAGAATCCGGGTGGGAGGTGTGACTGTGGTCACTTCAACCATGAAAGTGTGGCTTAGTTTTGGAATTTCAGTGCAATAAGACAAAATTAATTTGGTATTCAATTTGACTTTGGAAGCCTTAATAGAAATAGAAAATATGACATCAATATTAATTTAGTAGAAAATGCAAATGAATGATTTGTGTAGTTCTTGTCTGAAACTTTTCATTCTGCATAGTTTGATGATTCTGAGAATGTTTTTGAAAAAGTTGCAAATAAAACTACACCACTCCATACATTTTAATAAAATTCTAGGAGCATGACATGTTCAAAATACCCAGCATCACGTTCTTTGGGACTTCTCGATCTGTTGGGTCCAGATAACAAACTCACCTGCAGAAAATTTTACAAGCATCTTTGAAATACATATCTGAGGTTGAGAGGGAATAAGAGAATGTTTCAGAGCCCAGAAACAAAGCTAAAGGCTGCAGTTGTCCTGGAGAATGTTAGAGGTGTCACAACAAACAGATAAAAGTCAGAACCCCTTTGCAAGCTGGGTATTGAACTTAAGACCTCTCCCTCCCTAACATGAAATCAGCGAAAGAGAGAAAGGAGAAAAAAATCCGTCCGCAGACATAAGGAGATGTTCAGGCAGATTGTTTGCTTAAATCTGGGTTCTAGATAAAACAAAAAGTGCTTTGTAGAAAATGTGAGACCCTAAGCCCTACTTATCATGAACTTGAAATCATCTTTACCTTCCCTCCTCAGTCTGGAAACCACCAAGCAAAGAAGTTAGAAAATGAACAAAACTGCCAAACAGAGAAGGGGAGAGGGCAGGCAGGAGGGAAATCTGTCCTGTTTTGGTTTTGGTTTTCTTTCATTGTTTTGTGTTTCTTGTTTTAGCAATACCAGATATTCAAAGGGGAGGGGAGGCTGGACTCAGCCTGCTAATTTCTATGTCAGGAAGTTTTGTTGTGGTATCATAGTACTATGATATCACGACCTAGGTGGGTTATTTCAGGAGTTTAAAGATAATCTAGCATTAGAAAATATATCAGTGTATGTAGTAAAAGAAAAATAGGAACGAATAAAAGCCAAATTTAGGACAATGATCACGGAGGGTTAATTTAAGGAATAAGAACTACAGGATAAGAACTTCGGAGGGGTTGTAATATTTCTTTCCAAAGTATTGGGTACCTGAGTACTCACTTAGCTAAGCAGTGAGTACAGTGATTGTTTTCTACCATTTTGTGTATTTGAAATAGTTAATACTAAAATAATCACATGAATTAAGATGATTCAACACATGTACAATTTAAGAGAGGAAAATTGTATGATCTCATCATGAGTTGCATAAAAAGTATCTGATAACATTAAGCATTCATCATATGTTGACCACACGCATCAACTATAAGTGAACATCTTTAAACTGATTAAGTATAGTAAGCAAAAATGTATAATAAGGATCACGTTAAAGGTGAAATGTTAGAAGGAATAAAATATGTATGTCTTAAGAATTATCCTTAGAACTTCTAGCTAGGACAATGAAAACAATAAAAGAAAATACAATTATGAGAGCAAGAAAAGAAGAAAAGCATCAATCACTACCAGCAATTTTGTTACTTATAAAGAACATCCAAGAATCTCTAATGATCAGCAGAAGCAAAAATATTCAGAAAATTGTTTAATACATTCCACACATAAAAATGAATTTTATTCCTATACATCAGAAACCAACAGTTATAAACTATAATTTCACAAAATTCCACTCACAGTAGCAACAAAAACTTTTAAATTCTTGGTACACATTCTAGCTAAAGGCACATAAGATACTTAGAGAAAATTATGCATTTTTATTGGAAGGAGTCAGTGGAGAGGTTTACTAAATTCATGGGTGGTACGGTTCAATACAGTATTGCTAATTTGATGTCTTACACAATAAAATTCATGTAAGCATGAAAAGCAATGCTGGGACACTTTTAAAAGACCACATAATGGTGTGGGGTAGGATAGATTTTGAGAAAACACAAAAGCACAACTCATAAAAGAAGAAGTTTCTAATTAAATTATATTGAAATTAAGAGCTTTCCTTTAACCTGAAAGCAAAAACCTCAAAGTAAAAAACATGGCATAGACTGAGAAAAAAAATAGGTGCATTGCATAAAATCAACAAAGCATTCACATCTGGGTTATGTGAAGAAACCTGCAGATTAATAAGGAAAAGGCAAATAACACCAGAATATGAGTAAATAATTGTCAAAAAAGAAACCAGAATTGCCAAGCTACAAGGGAAAGATGGTCAGTGTCACAGGTAATTATGAAAATCCAAACTAGATATCACTTCCTGCCAAGCAGAGAGACAGGGTTAGCGTACCTGTCAACATCGTATAATGATGAAAATGTGAAGAAACACACTTTTACAACTCTAAAGAATGATTTAACCCCATACCACAAAGGCAAAATGCCCCTGCTCCACTCCTGAGAAGCGCTACTTCTAAGTGTACCCCAAGCAGTCCTGGGAAATTTCTCACATTCTCAGCAAAAGTAAAGTCCTAATTGCTCGTCAAACGAGACACACAGAGAAGCAAAATGTGAGCAAAACGCTACATATTCATACACATTTGCAAACTACAACCCCAGAAAACAGCACAAATAAGCTCAAAAACATAAGGCAAAAAAAACAAGCCAAGATTACATGCCATAATGTAACGTTTCTATTTTTTGTTGATGGCGTGAAAAATGATACCATGGTTTATGCACAGGGGCGCCCAAACATGCAGAATAGATGTGCAAAAGCGTGCAGGGCCGTGACACCCACCCCTCAGGAGCACGGACAGCAAACAGGAATAGCGGGCTCCAGCTGCATGTGATGTCTTATGTGTTAAAAAATAATTCCAGAACTATTTCGACCAAATTAAGACTTTATATAAAGCTGGCTGGTAGCTCTTGCGGTGCCTTTGATGTCATTCTCTGTCCATTTTCGTATCCTTAGGAGCTCACAATTTAAAAGCCCTACATTCTGTACAAGCTGACATTCCCACAAGCCCTCCCTGTCCCCACAGGTGATTATCCGCCTGCAGAAGGAAGTCCAGGACCTGAAGGATGAACTGGCCATGGCTACCGGGGAGCAGAGGACAGAGGCGCTCACCGAAGAGGAACTCCTGCAGTAAGCTGCGCCCCTCTCTTCCTTTCTCTCTCCCAGTGGAAGTTTGGGTTCACTTCCCTGGTGGCCTCAGCATAGGGATTCACCTCCCAGCACGTCAGTCCCCTGGTGCCAGTGAAGGGCGGCGGCTCTCCATGAAAAGCTGCAGAAGGCCGGCAGTGCTTTTGCTGCCTCAGCTTTAAGGAAGTGGAGGACAGAGCGTGGCAGGGATGGGAAGAGCCCTCTCATGCCAGCTGCAAGGAAGGCTGGGTAATAGTCATGCCGGACTGTGGGTCTCAGATCCAAGAGGGATTCTAGAAACACCCTTTTATGCCACTTGCTGCAAGCACCAGTTTATCCCGGGTCAAAGTAAGCTCCCTCCCTTAATACACGGATGGCCCACGTATTACAGTTCAAACACTCGAGCTGCGATTGGAAGCGGGTATGCAGGACCTCACAGAGGCGCGGCGTCGTTCAGAGCCTTTGGATTTGCAGCCACTTGACCTATCGGTGGCACAGTGTGGTTTTCTTTTTCTCTCTGATCGTGAGCATGGTGGTGGCTTTCTTGCTGTTTTGTGCTACTTGTCAAGTGTTAGAGCAGGGATGATAACGGAGTAGACTTAGAAGGCACTGAGTCTATTTCCAAGTGAGAAATAGGGCTGCGTCAGCTTTCCGAAGGTAAGTGCCATTTCACCTAATCCTCCCCAACAGAGAAAATGGTAAATAGGAGAGACAATAAAAGTGGCTTTCTTGAGGCTAAGGGTATATAGTCTAGAGGTAAAATGCTTGCCCGGCACGCACAAGGACCTGGGTTCAATCCCCAGTGTGGCAAATGCAGTAAAAGCAGTTTTCTTAAACTATGTACAGTTGCCCATGAGATGCAAACAAAAGCTGGAGAAGCCTTCGCCAGGATCCTGTTACATTCCAAGCAAGGCCACCCGCGTGGTGCTTCCTAATTCCAGCACTGTGCTTAGTAATATTATAACCCGGAAGCTTTCCTTACAGAAGTGCCTTGAGGCCTATTAGCAATTTCAGTGAGGTGCATTGCCCAGAACCACCTTGTTAAGAATGGCATGTGGCTCTTCGAAGTGCCTTGGGCTATCCTTAGGTTGAGAACAGTTGGCTGAGAATTTCTTCATCCCATCCCCTCAAAGAAGACATCGCTTCTGCATTTTGATCCAGCCAGGAAAACAAGACTGCTCTAGGCCTTTCCGGAGCCCTCAGACTAAGCGACAGTGGGACAAGATGGTGCAACCAAGACCCAAGAGCTGGAGCTGGCTACAGCAGTTCAACCTGATCACTGGGGCTGGACCCGAGTGGTGGCCACTGGTGGGACACAGCACTATCCAAGACACTATTTAAGGGACATCTTTGACCTCTCTCATCCCCCTTTCAGGTTTCCATTGGCTAAAGTTAGTTGGAAGCCAGCTGTTATAGGGTCAGGAAATGCATTTACCTGAGGTGCAGAGTCAAACGGGAATGATGCGAACCAGAGCTCAGTGCAGTGTGTCAGATAAGTATCAGTGTCTTCCCCGATTGCTGTGTGTCTCCGATTGCTGTGTGTCTTGTGTGTTGCTGCAGAGACTCAGTTGAAGGGTAGCATTTTCGAAGAGTGATTCTGATGTATCAGTCTAGTTTGCCCTGCACCAAATCCAGAAGACTATAGGACTGATGTAAAGAGACCTGTGCATCTCAGCCACACCTGCCTTCCAGAAGTGGACTTATCCAGGGACTTGAGGGTCCGAGCAATTCCTCAGACAGTGAACGTGAGTGGGCAAAAGGACAAGTGAAGACGGTGCCACAGGGTAAAAATCCAGCTCTAGAAGCAAAGGAACGCAGGGGTGGGAGCAGGCTGCAAACAGCTCATGAGTATCCGGCAGGGCTGTGATGTGGGGGCATTTGTCCTTTAAGTCCCTGTGCCCTCCCCTTCAAGGGTTCAGGATGGGGAAATAGGGAAGGACCCGGGTCACTGTCACAGATAAGCTCTGCACAGCAGCTGGGTCCTCAGCTCTGCCCACCTGCCCATCTGCTGTTCTCACTGAAAACAGCGAGAAACACAGGCACCCACACCCACCCCAAGCCCCCACTGGAGCTTGGCTGCCTGCTCTGGCACATCTTGGGAAGCTGAACCCACCATCAGGAGAGCCTGGAAATAGCAGCCCCAGCAGCGCCTGAAGTCTGGGAGAGACGGGAGCAGAAGGAATTTACAACTTGCAGCGGCGTAGGGCTGAGCTTTCCAAGAAGAGCGGTATCTTTAGAAAAATAAAACTTGGCATATTACAGTCATGAAAGAAAAACAGAATCAGGAGGAGATCTTGGAAATGAAAACAATATACTTGCTGCCATTGAGAAATTAATAGATGGCTCAGTTGCAGAATAAAATAAAAAAAAAATGTTACCAATTAGTGAGTTTGGAAGATCAGGACTAAGGAGTTGAGGCCGGAGCATGAGATGGATAGATAAAGAGAAGTTTAAAATACAAAGACTCAGGGAGAGGAGCTCCAGTTTCACCACAGTTAGCAACTGAAAATTCGCAGGAAAGAAAATAAAGATAACAGAAGAGCCAACAGTTGGAGAAATAATATCTAGGAACTTCCTAGAACTAAACAGCAACAACAAAAAGGCATAAAACTTCAGAATGAGAGTGTTACCAGGCACTAAGCTGGATTGCAGAAAAATGTGAGAACCTTAAAAGATGAGAAAGAATCCTAAGACTCTTAAGGAAAAAAATTAGCAAAAATTAAGACTCTGATTTAGATCAGACTTATCGGCTGCTCTGGAAACAAGAATCCCAGATGATAAAAAACAAACAAAAAAGCAAACCCAAAAAGCACTTTAAATGTATTTTTCTAAATCTAGCCAAATTAGCATCCAGCCATAAAGATGAAATAAGGGCATTTTGTAGACATAAAAGCTTTCAGACAGAAAGGGTACGGCCATAGGGCCTCTTTCCAAGAACTACCGCAGATTGTACTTTAGCGAAAAACAAAGCAATAAAGTATGAGAACAGAAAGAACAAACAATATCTTATTTATGATATGTAAACTGTATAATATTTATCTTATATCACTAATTGTCATTCATTCTACATTGAGTTTTTCCATTTAAATTATTAAAATACCAAGCAAATATTCTGCTCATGGGAGACTAATAGAGTGAAGACAAAATTACAGCAACAAATGAAAATACAGAAGGGGCTCCTAGATCTTGGATTTGTTGCTGTGGATCTATAGATAACAAAAATACAACTATAAATCTGAACAGATTCCATATGGAAAGTGCATAGAGTTGCCATTAGTTTTTTTGTGCCTTGAACTCATTTATTATGCATCCAGCATCTGCAAACTACCATAGGTCCTGAGAAGAACAGAAAGGACGAGCTGGATTCTGCTCCCAAGGAGCTCGCAGTTTAGGGGTGATTGTAGACAAGCGTACAAGAAACAGTGATGCCCTCTGCACGCATTACGGAAGATGCATGCACAACACAGCTGCACGGAGACGTGATGGTCACCTTCGAGCTCAGCCGTCATGTGAAAGTTCAGGTGCTACTAAAGAAGGCTCAACCTTGCTGATTCTTAACGGAACAACCGCTCTGCTGTTGCCAGAAGCGCACTACCTACGTTTAACACGGTGTCTGATTAGTGGTTTCTGATCGGCAGTTAGGGAGAACAAGGGCTGCAGACCACGCCCACCCCGCCAGCACTCAGGGTTCCCAACGGTGCAGTAATTTGGCGCTTGTTCACACCAGCAGTTGTGAATTACTCAGATCAGTATTTTGTTCTTATTTTTTTAATACTGTTGTTGTCGTTATGTTTTTTCCCATAATTAGCTAGACTGAGGCTTATGGCCCAGCCTTAATGTTAGCAGCTTAAAGAGCCCATTATCACCTTGCTGTGAGAAAAAGAAATTAAAGCTGGCCCCTCAGGTGGCACTGCCTCCAGGGATCCTGACCCTCACTCAGGAGTGAGCCTCAGCCGCCATCCTCCCAGTGCGTGAGACTTTCTCGGGGTGGGGGCAGGCAGAGGGGGAGAAGTGTTGGGACAGTGAGTCTGCAGCTCGGCAGGGCCGAGGGGCAAGAATGCCATGCCTGCCTCTCTGTCCCGGCGGTTCCTGGGCCCAGCATGGCCTAAGCACCTTCCTCTGGGGAATGCTTCCAAGGACGACAGGAAGCAGGTAAATAGATCTGGTATTTATGTAACATCACAGGGCAGTTCCGTGATGTCTGTTACTATCCAGCCCTGTCAACTTGTGAGCCATTTCCCAGCATTTCTGTTCTTAATATAAATATTTGTTGCGTTGACTTGGACGCTTTCATGAAGAGGATTTCAGATGTCAGCCTCCTGTTATTGTGATATTCTAGTTTCCTTCTTTTATTTCACCCTGGGTAAATTTGAAAAGAGACAGCTGGACACAGGCTCTGTAGCCAAGTGAATGTTTAAGCACAGCGTCTTGGGTGAAGATCTGACTGTGATTGACTCTCTGCACACATACAGCTGTTTCTGCTGGTAAAATAATAAGCCTGTAGATCTCTGGCGAGGCTGGAAGCAAAGCCGCGTGGAATACTTTCTGTATCACAGCACTTGAGTTCTCAGATGGAATCGAATTGGATTTCATGGACGCAAGTTCACCCAGAGTGTTCTTCTAATGCATCCAAACATCTGGATCTTTTTTCTAACAGGAAAAAGAAAGCTATGCATATCTGTTAGTCTCTCGTCCTGAATTTCTTGGGTACCTATTAAAGGTTAATCACCTTAATAAGTGTTTTGAGGATTTGAAGAGTGTAAGGGACAAAAAGTAATGTAAAGGAATTAGTTTTATTGGGGGAATCTTACACAGATATACACACATATACACACACAAGCAATATACATACATGTATATGTGAAACAGACAACAGACGTTATATTAGTGGAATGCATAAATGAACACAGAATTATGAAATTTTAATTGTTTTAAATTCTACCCATTTTAGTTATAACTGTAGACTTAAGCTGTGTTATATGTAAAGTGAGAACTGAACTAAACCCTGCAGTATCTGCGCTAGAGATAGTGATGATGTCCATGGTTTTAAATTTAATATCAGTTCATTACATGTGGCTTAACTCATCATATAGGAATTCAAGAAGTGGGGGAGTCACAGTAGGCGTCAGCCACGGAGCAGGCTGGATAAGCCGCAAGGCAGAGGTGCACACGGCCTGCTGCTCAGGCGCTGGAGAGAAGGAAGGTGTGGGGGGGTACAGCGGCCCGGGGCCCTGCGGGGAGCTTGGTATTCGATGGCTGATGACGGTCTGGGTCGGAACTGGCCTGGCGGGAGCCTGAGGCTCTCATCAAGGAACTGAAGAACAGGGTTGCACAGATAAATGTTGACGCGCTCTGAATACCATGTTCTGAGGAGCTACGTGACTAGTAAATTGGTTATAGGCCAAGAATATTGCAGTTCAGACGTTCAGTAAACGTTCACCGAGCTCTTATTTTGTGCTACACACTGTTCTAGGCCAGGAAATATGGGAATACAGCGAATAAACTCCTTGCCCTCATGAAGCTTACATTCTTGTGGTGAGAAAGACAATGTATAAGATACATAACTAAAGTAGAGAACGTTTCAGATAGCAGAAAATGCAAAGAAAAGTTAAACAAGCATTGCGATTTTAGTAGAACGAGTATGGAAGAACTAGCAGATGACAACACTTTTGTTTTGTGTTTTTGTTTGGGGTGTTGGGCCTTTTAGAGGGGGTTGTTTGGTTGGTTGGTTTTGGTCAGGGCTCATTGTGTAGTTCTGGCTGGCCTTAAACTCACTGTGTAGGACAAGCTAGCCTTGAACTCATGACAATCCTCCTGCCTCAGCCTCCTAAGTGATGGAATTACAGGCTTGTACCACCACACCCTGCTTCCTAGATTCTAGAACTTTCAAGAAAGGGTTGAAACTGAAGATTTAAGCTTTGGAGTGAGCAGTATTGAGTTGACACGGTGCTGAGATCAAGGCTGAGAGTCAGCATGGAAAGGCTATGATCTATTTGAAGTCAGTAATAATCAGTACCCTCAGGATAAGGTCTTGCTACATCTGGGCTTCCTCTAGGGGATCACCAACTCCATTTCTCTTTTTATTTAGCCACAATTTATTCCCTTTTCTCATGTCTTTTTACTTTAAATATTCCATTCATCAGGTATTTAACGATGGGAGGGGGTACTCTAAATCTTTGTGACTGAAAGTAGTAATAATAGTAAGCTTGACCTTAAAAGAGAAAAATGAGACCTTAAAAGCTTGACCAGGAATTACCACGTATAACCTCTGAGAACATATTTACTAACTGAGATGAAACTGACAAATTATTAAATGACACAGTTTACCGAGGTTTACTGAAGAGAAATAGAGTGCCTGAATACTACTAAATCTGTATCAGAAGCTAAATTTATGGTAAAGACCTTCCAGCCCAAAAAAAAACTATAGGCAGAGACATCACAGCAAGTCCTGCCAAGTGTCTAAGAATAAATGACACCAGTTCTATGTAATCTTTGGTAGAAAATAGAGAAAATTATTTCCAATGCCTTTTATGAGGCCAGCACTTCCTTTATAGCAAAAACAAAAGCAATAAATTACAAGAAAACTACAAACCAACATAAATCTTTAACAAAATCCAAATTAAGTACAACAAAATATAAAAAAGGTCATAAATCCTGACCAAATGGGGATTATCCCAGGAATGTAAGACTGGCTTAACATTCAAAACTCAATCAGTGTAATTCATCATATCAACAAATGAAAGAAAAAGACAAAGCTTTTGATGGAATTCTACATCCATTCATGGGCAAAATTCTTAGCCAAATGGGAATAAGAAGCAGCTCCCACAATTTGGTGAAATTTACCTATTTTCATTATAATATTTAACAGTGAAGGAAGGCATTATTTCTCCTCAGAATTGGAAACAAGACAAGGATATCTTTTCCTACTACTTAAATTCACCATCACACTGAAAAATCTAGTCAGTGTATTATGGGAAAAAATAAATAAAACATAAATAATTGGAAAGGAAATAGTAAAACTATTTACAGATAATGTGATTTCTAATACAAAACATCAAAAGATCTACAAAATGTTGCTATAATTAATAAAAATGAGTTTTTGAGGTTATAAAACGCAAATGCAATATATCAACTCTATTGTATTTCTGTATAACAATGAACATGTAGAAGTTGAAATAAAAAATTATTGCCATTAGCATCAAAAAATGTAAAACACTTAGAAATAAACCTCACAAGATATGTACAATATTTGTGTGCTTAAAACTATAAAACAGTAAAGAAACTTTAAACTACATAAATATATACTATGTTCATGGATTGAGTTATTTAGTGTCAAGGTATTGCTCTCCCAAGTTGATCTATTGCTCTAATGCAATCCCGATCAAAATTCCAGCTGGCTTCTTTTTGTACATGGAAACTGAAAAACCAACTAAAGTTTTCATAATTGTAAAGGGCCTAGAACAGTTAAAACAATTTATAAAAGAGTAACACCCATACGTTATCCTGTGGTATATACAAACATTTATTTGAACTGAATCCTCGGGCTGGAGATGTACTATAGCAGTGGAGCACGGGTCTGCCATGCATAAGGCCCTGGGTTCAATCCCTAGCAGCACAGGAAACAAACAAACAAAAAAAAGGATGGAGGAAGAGGAGAAGGAAATAAAATGAACCAAATCATAGACATAAACGTAACACTTCTAAAAGAAAAGATAGGAGAAAATCGTTGTGATTTTCATATGAAAGACAAAATATAAAAGAAAAAAATGATAAACTGAAGATCGGAATGTAAAGCGTTTGCTCTTTGGAAGATTCTGTTAAGAAAAAAGTTTAAAATAATGTTCTCAAAATATTATTTTTAAAACGCAGATCTGATAACAGACCTGGATCCAGAATATTTACAAAATGTATCACACCTAAGTAATAAGAGAACAAACCCTAAAAATGTGGGCAAAGTATCTGAGCAGACCTCATGTCGGAAGATGTGCAGAAGGCAACTGAGCACACCGAGGTTCATCACTGATCATTAGATACATGAAATTAAAATAATGAGACACTGCTATATAATTATTAGAATAGTTTTTAAAACTGACCCCAGCAAGTACTGATTAACTCAAGAACCCACTGTGGAAAGAGCATTTGACAATGTCTTGTAATATGAATCATGTGTAAGCCTTGCAGGAATGCATCCATGAGAAATGAAAACATAACCCACACAGAGACCTCTGCATGCACATTTACCGGAGACTTACTGTACATACAACCTCCCAGAACCGGAAGCAACGCCAGCGCTCCCCAGCCAGTGAGCAGCTAAGCAAATTGTGACAGCCACGGATGGGACCCTACTTGGCAATGAAAACGGAATGGACTGTGGATACAGGCACAATTTAGATAAAGCCAGAAGAATCTTCTAACTGACATTTTAAAAAGCATCACCTGATTACTTGACAGGATTTCTTTTTTAAAGTAATTCTTGACAAAATTAAATATTTAAAGCTAAAAATAGTTTAAAACCAAATGCATGGTATAATAAAACCCAAAAGCAGAATTTGCTTCACAAGGGCACATTTGTGCTAATAAAGTTTCATCCATGTCCAACCTTCCATAGAGGTGCAAATAAATACACCAAAAGGAAGAGCCTTAAATCTCCGTTTCTCGTCAAGTAAATCTCACTCTGAAGTCAAATGAGTTTAGCTCTGTGTTCATTGTGTGTAACAGACGAACCCTGCAGTAGGTACCGCTGCAACCACATTGGACCTTTCACTGGGGAAACAGGAGTGGTTCGCGCCTGGGTCCTCAGGAGCCTGGCCCAGCAGGAGCAGGAGCAGAGAAGCAGAAATAGCACTCCTTGCTGGACCTGCTGGCTCGGACACCTGGGCAGAGGTGACAGGCAGCAAGCACTTAGAGAAGGGCAGGGAACAGGGAAGGGGAAAGGCTTTACAGAGGAAGCGACCTGCAGAAAACCCGCCTCTGCTTTCCGGCTTTTAAGTCAGCATATAAAGGTGACATCAGAAGTCATTTCCACCACATTCAGCTCGCAGTTCAAATTTGCTGTATTGGCTAGCCTGCTAAAAGTTTAATGGGATTCAGTCCCCCAATACGTTCACACTGGATTACAGCCGTAAAACAAATTTTACATACAGGTTTAGTGGCTCCTTTGAACCTGAAGTTTGATAATTTTTTCTCAAAACTTTGGAACAGGATAATTAAAATCAGAACTATCTCTATTCAATTTGAGACCCATCATCACAGCGACTCTTTAGTTCCATAAAGTGACTCTCAGACTGCCTCAAAAATTAAATGAAACAAACAAATGAGTGTCCCACCACATGTGAGTTAAAATAGCCTCGTGAGAATCAGACGCCAAAGCGCTATTTTGATGAGTCTGTTGTCAGTGTATGACTCTGGATCAATAGTGCTTTATGCTTTTTACACTCACTTTATTGTCACCGGCCTCCAAAGTGCTTTTAATTGTGAAATCAATGTTAAAAGCATTATTTCAAAGTGACACGTGCTGCATGGGTTTTAGTAATATGACAAGCCTTCTTGGTTGCTCTCTCAACGTGTCTTCCACTGCAGGGGAAGGAAAAATGTACCTAAAGAATGAGAGAAAGAGACAGAAAGACAGACAGACAGACAGACAGACAGACAGACAGAGAAAGACCCATCCAACGTTTGCCCATGCAGGAAGCTGAACAATCCCTTGCAAATTGTTGGAAACATGGGTAATGACAACCCCTCACTCTCCAGAACCCCTCTTGTGACTGCCTGCCCTGGGTAGCTCCGGGGCTTACTTCCTCCCAAGCATCCCCTCCCTCACCTGGGCTCCCTACTACACCCCACACCCTGAAACCTTCCTCCTTCCTCCTTTCCTCGGCTGTCTTTATCAGAAGGACCTCCTGGGCTGCCTTCTCTAAAATTTACCTCCACCTCTCACTCTTCTTCTGCTTTGCTGAGCTGTTTTCTTTCCTAATTGTCCATCGGCAGCTTTCATCCCCCTCTAGGAGTGAGCTTCCCCAAGACCAAGGCTTCAGATGACTTGGTCACAGTGTGTCCCTGCACCCTGAGATGGCACTTGTCACATGGGAGACTCAGTTAATATTCGTGAGTGAATTAGTGGCCAGTCTTGCAGGTCCTTGGTCCCTCTCAGGCTTCTATCATAAGTTGTCGGTCATTGCAAACCTCTCAGGCTGTTCCAGGGCGCTGATTTGGGGTGAACAGGGGCCCTCGGCACCTGTCTCTTGACAGAAATCCCTTCCTGTCATTTAGAGTCAGTGTGTATTGATTTGGTTTGACCTGAGTGTTAGGTCTTGTGGATTTCGGCTCACAAGCATGAGTGACTAGAGAAGCTTCTGAAATACTCAGACTTTCCCTAGAACTCTTCTTTGAACTTTGTTTAAAAAGTCATCAAGATCAAATAGAGGAAATATATTTGAATGGACTGAAAGTCAAAGAGACTTGCATTCTAATTTCAACTCTCCTTGCAGCCTAAGGAAATTAGCAAATTTAAGATGGTCTCCCTTCTTCTGTTAGCGTCACTCTTGTAAATGTGCACATACCACTCACTTCATCGCATGTACCCCAGCTCCTTCTCCGCTGTGAGAGAATAGCAGTGGTACTTACCTCACATGGCTGTGTATTAGTCCACTTTTCATCCCTAGGACAAAACATCTGACATAAGCATCTTGAAGGAGGAAGGTTTAATTTTCGGCTCATGATTTCAGAGGTTTAGTCCATGGTCAGGTGGGTCCAAGGCAGAAACATCAAAGTGGTGGGAGCTGCTCGTTTAATGGCAGCCAGAACCAGAGAGGCCAGGGAGATCTCTGGAGAGGGGAAGGAGCTGGGGAAAAGAGCACCTTCCAGGGTGTGCCTCCCCCACCCAGGCCCTGCCTCCTGGCAGTGTTAGTGCCATGGGACCCAATCATATTCCAGGGGCCCCACCTCTAAACACAAGAACCTGCTGATGGACATTTTTGGTCCACACAGTAACAAGTCGTTAGGAGGAATGTAGGGGTAATTCATTCTCAGAACACACTGCCTGGCCCGTGGCCCTTCCATCAGCCTTAGATAATGCTGTTTTTATTTCTCAAGGAATTGAGATTCCTTGATGCAATTTTCATTTTCGTTGACAAACCCACTGCACTGACATTTTGTCACTGGCAACAGCAAACTTGCCCTCTGACCCCGTCACTGTCACCATGCTTTAATGTCTCTCTTTAAAATTTGCACACACTCAGGCACGCACACACAGATTAAAAAAAAAACACTGGAGGAAAAAACCCCGAAAGTATTACTAGGATTATTATAAGTGATTTTGTCTTAGCTCTTTCACTTGGCTGTAATTCCTAAAACTTCTGCAGAAAAATAAAGGTTATCTCTAAGAGAACCAATGTCATTTGACAATTATATACTTCCAAGTGACTAAGTAATATTGTTTAACTGATGAACAGGAGAATAAAAAATGCCCTGTTTTGTTAACTCTAATTTTACATTAAGCTTCATAGCTAAATTAAAAACAAATATTCTTCTTGGCATACAGCAAACTGTTACACAACATGCATAGCTGGTTCTGAGATCTAAATTACATCTGCTTCTGGAATGTTAGCTTTGAGTTATTTTCATAGTTAATATTTGTGTTATTTTGTGTATTTGAACCACTGTGTTATGTAGTTGTCATCAGTCATCTCAGGCTGTTGCTTTCCCTCTGTACTGGATGTGAAGCTGAAGACCTGAAGGGCTAAAATAAAACAAATCCTATAAATTGCTGCAATGGAATGTTCATAAAATGCTTCCACATCGGAGCTGTCGGCTTGGCCTCTCAGCGTCTGCTCCCTTAACCATAACAGAGTCCACATATACTCTCTGGATAAGAAAAGTTGGCCAAAATTCAAAAATAAAATAGCAGCCTGAATCATAAAGACAGCCGATACGTCAACTTTATTTTCCTACTTAAACTAAAAAGGCAAATTTCTTTTTTTAAAAAAAATCTTTGCACATGTGTGTATGTGGGTTTATACAATGCAATACACATAAGTGGTTACGTGGAACATACTCAGGGTAAAAATTCTAAAAATACAGATGGCCATAAAGAAGAAAACATGTCCTTGTCCACATCCATGCCCTTATCTGAGTAACTAGGAAGCATGCCAGGGGCAAATCACAGACCTTTTATGTGACAGTGATGTGGGTGAAGACTTTTTCTCCTGATGACTTTCTAAGGGGCTGAAAAATACTGTATCCAATTCCAAGATGCGGAATCCAAGCCTCTGTTCCTTCTTCCACGCTCTTCTTCAGGATGCCCGCCAGCTAGAACCCTCAGCCTCTCTCTCTCCTCTCCCTCCAGAGTGCATGCTTCATTTTAAAACCTCCCTGCTTCTTTCAGGTAGTGCCCAGTTGTTTATATTTTGAACTCTCTGTTCCTTCTTTCTAATGTTGAGCATGTCAACAAAACCTTCTGTTTTCCATTTTCTTAATGTAGCTTTTCAACATTTGCATAATAGTTGTACTAAAACTACTCGAACATATTATAAAATTGTTAGGGAACACCACAGAATCTAACAAATGGCCAAGATGAATTGAGCTGAGATTTGTTGTTGTTCTGGAAAAGATGTTTTTCCACTTGGGTTTTGTTTGTTTGTTTGTTTGTTTGTTTGAGGTAGGAATGGTGCTAACTTTTTGCATAAATTAGGAGCCTAAGTTTTTGATATGTCTTTGCTTATTACTCTGTAGACCAGTTTAGTCTTAGCTTCATCCTCTGAGGTTGTGGGAAGAGGTGCTGAAGATTTCTTCTTTTCTTTGATTCTCTGGCCTTGCTTCCCCTGAAGGGAGAGACCTCAGGGCATTCACCATCATGCTGAGTGTTATTAATGCCGCTTTGCACTGCACTAGAAGCTGCCAAAGGAGCAGAAGGAGCATAAAGCTTGTTGCCTCCCCAGATGGTACTCTGTGAGGATACTTGGTCTCTGCTTTTGAAGAAACAAATAAAAGATGAAGACAAGTAATGACCAGGTACAAAATGGGCAGTAAAGACTAGGAGTTTAAAGAAGATAACGAGAGAAAGATTAATTACGTACCCAAATAACTGTCTGTATAGATCACTTTTTAAAATAAAATAAAGTAAATAACTTGATTTAAGAATTGTCTATTCACAATGCCAATAGATATCTACAGACCCCCAAACTGTCCCAAACCTGGGTTTAGATTCTTTGCTCATTTTTCAGATTTTCTATACCATATAGATACCTGTCTCTCTGATATTAAAGTATGGATTTGAGAACTTGTGAGAAAAGCCAAAGTTTAAAAAAGATGATGATGTCCTGTGTTATGGGGATGGGTGATAGAGCAGACAGGGCTAGGGAAGCTTGTTCTTGGGACCTAGGAAAACCCATAGGAGATTTTTAGCCTGTTCCCCTGGCTGGGCAGCCCTAAAAAGCATTTTTACAGGCTGTTTTTATGGGTATGCTTTCAGGCCCAGTAAGTTTACATTTAGAAATTTGTCCTTAAGGACACATGTACAAAGCTGTATGTTTATCACAGCACCATTTATAGTGGGAAATTGGGTCTTGGTCCATTTAAAGGAGTCTCATTCATCTCCCTGGATGGAGACATGTCAAGACTATACTGTTTTATAAATCATTATTATGGTATGCTCTCACTTTTGTAACAAAAGATACATGCATGAGTATACCATATTTTATATTTACAATTAAGTCTGGAAAGTAAACACCAAAATTTCACAGTACCATCTCTGGGATCCAGGGTGGGTTGATTCTCTTTTCTTCTGTATTTTCTAATCTGTTTGCATTGGACACGTATCAATATATGATCAAATAAAATAAAGGTAGTTAATAATATTTTGAAGTAATTAAACCGAACCACTCTCTACCTCATAATATTTTGCATAAGTCATAAGGAAATAGCAAAGGGGTAGTGATTATCATGATATTAGTAAATAACATTTATTCAGCATCTGCCAATAGGCATTACATTCGATGTTATATATATTCTAACAAAAATTTTCACAATGACTCCATGAGGCAGATAGCATTCAGGCAGCCAAACTGGAATCTTGTTTTGTCTGTGTTCAGACTTCCTTTTTGTGGCCCTCGAGCCTTAAAGATGTGAGGATTTTATGGTGACTTAAGCATAAATCCTGCTTTGAATCCATGTTCCAGAACTGGCACAATTTTTCCGTGCTGATCAATATCAGAAACTAAGTCCTGTCTGGAATTCTGGGTTCTCTTCACTGTCATTCCTTCTTGCTGTGTTATGCAGAAGTGCTCTCTTCCAGGATGTCTAATAAGAGACAAGGAAAGGCCTTGTGTCTGTCCCCTGGTAGAAGAGGTATCCTTTTCCTCTGAGGGATAAAGTAAATACCCGCCCACCGCTTTGGCTTGTATTTGTATGTGCATTCGATGTGTATTAACCAGTGCTTGATTTAATATCAAATAGTTTATGTTGAAGTGGCCACAGCTGATAAAACCCAAGGGTTCATGCCAATAATGAAATTCCTCGTAGGTCAAGTAATCATGGGCCACTAACCTAGGAGGCATGTGCCAAAAACACAGAGATAGAACCTAATTTTTCTATCAGTCACTCTTTGGGTCAAATAACTGACTTCTCCAAAGTTTGTCCCTTCATTCTTCACTGTCATCAGCCACAGAGGAAAAGTGGAAGTGGAGGGTCATCTCGATTTGTCAGTCTCACTTAGGCCAACACATTCTGACCCAGCTTTCATGGAACATGACCCACAGCCAGAAGCTCAGGTGGCTGCAGGGAACCCTAGGGCACTTCCTGTGGAACCTGGTAAACCTAGGACACCAGAGCCCCCTCAGGGGCTCCCAGGGGACTTTCTCCTGCCTGTGGCTTCCTCAGCCTCTTCTCTGGATGCTACCCAGAACTCTCTTCCACAGTTGAACCTCCAAAGCATCATGTTTCTTCACCGAGTGAGGAAAGCAAAGATTTCAAATTATTTGTTTCTAAAAGATTTGAGTTTGATATTCATATTTTAGCATCCTAAGTACTCATTTCTTTACAAATACTTAGTGACTTAAATTCATTTTTATAGCTGTTCCTTGCAAATAATGGCTAGGTTTGTAACAGCATTATGTGAGAATTTGTGTGTGCTGCTTTCTCAGTCTGGCCCTCTCTGATACATGTAGCCCCTGTGCACTTTCACTGGCCGTGCTTTCTGGTTTGATTGCAGACTGTCTTGGTTACTTTTCTCTCACTGTTGAGACAAAATACCTGACACCCAAAGGAAAGGTTTATTTAGCTTACAGTTTGTGGAGTTTTTAGTCCATGCTCAGCTAGCTCTAAGGCAGGGCAGTATGACTGAGGGGAAACATCATGGTGGCTGTAAGCAACAAGAGCAAAAGGGCAAAAAGGGCAAAGTATGCCTCGTTCCCTCCCTTATAAACATATGCTGGCTCCACTCCTGGGCTTGTGCGGCACTCACACCACCAATCCCAGAACTAGACAATGAACCAATCACAAATGCTAGACTCAGCCCTCTCCGTGATTGCATGAGGCTTGAGGGCCATTCAAACACAAACCATAACACAGACCTTGCTTTCACTGTAAGCATAGATGATCCTCTCCATCCACAAGTGCCCACAATCAGCTTTTTACAACGCAGAGGCAACTACAACTTCAGGAGCATATCAATACTCTTCTCATTGTCTTAGCTGTTTTTAATCCTATGTGCTCAAATCTGTCCAAAGCAAGAAATTCTAGAAGACCTGATTTGAATTTAAAAAAAAAAAAATACTTAGCCAATGACTTCTGCAAAAATGCCCCTTAAAAAGCCACCTCCCCAGGCCACCACATATGTGTTAAAGCAAATGAAGCCCTAATACTGGGCTGGCAGAGTGGGAGTGACTGAGGGGAATTGCTGACAGTCACTGGCTCTAGACAGTTTCAGCTTATAAAAGAAATAAGTATATGACTGTCTGCAATAGAGGGTAAAAATTATACCTCTTGCAGAAATGCTGGGACAATTGGAGGGGGCAGAAATTAAGTTCAGAAGAATAGAGATGGCTCTTAGCAGGTCCATGAGCCAGGGCAAGATTTAGAAAAACAAAGTTGAAGCAGGGAACATTTCAGTTAGAGGGTTCAATATGACCAAGGCTGTGTGTCTGGTTCCCTTATTCTAAAGATACATAAACAGATCCAGAGAAGTGATGTGAATTGCAAAGATTTCTACCAAGTTGGATCCTTGCCTGAGAAAATCAGTCTTCACAAATTCTAGCTCCCTAAGGGCTCTAAACAGGTTTATTACTCTGAATTATTAGCTTCAAAGTCAATCGAAAAGGCTGTGCATTATTCGCTTGGAACCATTTAGATGCTGTAGGCAGTGCTTGGAGTACTTTTTCTTCTTTCAGAAAAGAATGGTAACATTGGGCCTAGCTTCAAATTTATTACCAGTGAATGAGTTATTAACTAGCAGCAGTTGCTGAGGCCCTCCATGCACCCGGGCTGTGCACCCCACCCATGAGCACCCACATGTCAGCCTAGGGCTAGAAGCCTGAAGACTTTCTGGCTTTCAGTTTACAGTAGCCAGATTTAGCAAATCAAAATGCAAGATGCCCACTTGAATTGCATATAAACCACAAATAATTTTTTAGCATAAATACGCCTGATGCAATACTTGAAATCCTATTTTAGCTTTGTTTTCTATGATTAAAGTTTTATTTTATTTGCATAATTTCCATACATATCTTTACCTTAAAAACAATCCATCAATACTGTAGTTAAAACTTAAAAAAAAAAAAAAAAGAGCTCCATTAAACAGCACCTCAAAGATTTTTGATAAGAATACAAGGGAAATTAAGATCAAGAGAGTTGGGTGTTTTATTCATCTTTAGACACCCAGGTAATGATGGATAGTCAAAGAATGCTCTCTGAATAAATGTAAAAATGAATGACATAGAGTATTCATGACTTTTATTCTCTGTCTTCTTAGAATCTCCCTTTATGCAATGACAAATTCAAGTCTTAAATGTCGTTTTTTTCTAATGTATCTCAGTGGTAGAGAATTGAGAAACATCTAGCACCATGATCTGAATTTATCAAATAGTTCATTGACACCACGTGAAGAGAGGCCCCCATCATCAGGTAATCTTAATAACAACAACAACAAAAAGGTTGAAGGATTATCTGCTAATGTAGTCCTAATTCACATCGCTTGCCCCTAGGCATGCTTCCTGAGTCCTGACAAAGGCGGCCTAAACAGCAGTAACTTCAACTTTTGTGGATTAAATGTCCAGAGATCTTTAATGGCTAATGTGCCTCTCTCTCTCTCTCTCTCTCTCTCTCTCTCTCTCTCTCTCTCTCTCTCTGTTTTTTTGTGAGAAATCAGATCTCTGAAATCATTCATGAGATATAATTCACTACAGATGAATTCTCTGTACTTCGGTACAAAGTGTTTTTGGTCTTGACACCACACTTTGAAGATATTAAAACCAAAACTAAAAGCATGGCCTACAGCTTGTATTAATTATCCTTGGGTAGTTTGTGGAAGCATTTGAGTTCTTAAGAAATAGTCATCTAATATGATTTAAAAGGCCTGTCTCCATCTCAGGACTATGTCTGCACTTTAATGATTATTTTATTCTCAAAAATTTTAAGCACTTTAGATTTTAATAGGCTAAATAAATGAATATCAGACGCAGATAATAAAATAAAGGAGGACGAGGCGTGAACGGCCATTCTATTTATTGGATTACGGTTGACACGCTGGATTCTTTTGGCCTACATAGCTCTTTCATCAAAAGTTCAAGAACTTGCTTCTAAATTAGAAAGTCTTGAGTGTGAAAACATGAACACACACTGTCTCATTCCTCTCATTATTTAATGCTTTCTCAACATGAATGCTCTTTGCTCTTTGGAAATTCTTTAAAAGAAAGAATGAGACCCTTTATCACATCCGAGAATGTATGCGTTTCTCTCTTGCTTTCCCCATAACCTTTTCGCAGGAAAAGTTTGCATATGCATGGACCTGGATATTTTTTAAGACTTCTTGAAACAAATGTTTGTTCTAATTACAATTTTTATATGGGTTATGCCACTTGAAGAAGGTCCACAGTGTGGAAATATTTACTCGGGGAAATAATAAATCACAGCAATGTCTAACACCTGGTCCCCGATAGCCTGTACAAAAGAAAGCATAGCCTCCAACCACTGCAAGCAGACCCATAAAAGAATAAATTAGATCATCTCAACAGATCAAACCCATCTGGACACAACAGAAAGAGCCGCTTTGGGTTTTCACTTTGGGTTTCATTCCAGGAACCCAAAAGTAAATAAGGGGGATCTTTCCCCCAGACTGCTATCTGCAGGAAAAGGAACCTTCACCAGTTATAAATTCAGTTTTAAAAACATATGTATTAGCTGGGGGTGGTAGTGCATATCTATAATCCTGGAACTTGAGAGGCTGAGACAGGAGGATCACTGTGAGTTCAAGGCCAGCCTGGGCTACACAGTGAGTTCAAGGTCAGCCTGAACTACAGTAAGAGCCTGTCTCAAAAAAGAAAAAAAAATTATGTATCGTATTTGTCAAATTTGCTCTGAGAATTTTAAGGTGTTTGTTTTTTGTTACAAACAGTTCCTTGTACAGAAGTGAAAATAGACTCATGAAAATAGAAGTGATAGAAGCCACTTGTGATTCCAACATTCAAAGATAATAACTATTATGATCTGGTTGTCACCCTTCAGAATTTTCAACAAATAAGTATAAATACATATGACTCAGACTTCACTTGCTGTTTTTTAACTTGTGTTTTTCATTCGATTGTGACATCTTGCTGTATCAGCATATATGGATCTCTCCAGTAGGGTTTCTGGAGAGGGTTTCCCTTGTCTTAGACTCTCTCCTTGCTGCCGAGATACAGTACCAGATACCCACAGCTTAAAGGAGGGGAGGTTTATTTTGGCTTACGGTTTCGGTCCGTAGAGGGTTGGCTCCGAGGCAGAAACAGCTTGGTAAAAGGATCTGGGCAGAGGAGGGCTGCTCACTCCGTGACAGCCAAGATGCGGAGAGAAGAGGGAGGGGCTGAGGAGCTACACCTTCCAGGTCACACCTCCCAGGGCCCACTTCTTACGACCAGACCCTCTTCCTAACAGAAAGTCAGCCGCAGCACCCATTAAGCCAATCACTTTCCGACAGCCTTACCCTGAATTCAGGAGGCTTTGGGTGGACAATCTAACTCTAAACCACAACCATCACAGATAGACTTGGGGAGGTTTGCACCCCGCCACTTAAATATTGTATGCAAACTTTTGTGGGCTGTATGCATATGTTTTATTTCTGAAAAATTATATTGGATTTTACTTTAAATTTTATTGGTAGATTTATTGAGACTGTAGTCTTGCCTCTTCCTGTGTAAGAGCATAAGAGTCCCAGTGGATTCTTACCCTCTTTGTTCACTCTCTAAATTTTTACTTTTCTTATACATGGTAAGGTTGAAAAATACCAAGAATATTTAAATCATTAAAATATTACTACAGTAAGAGACACCTCACCCTTAATACCCTCACAAATACTCCCCCTTGGTTCTAACACACTCGTCCCATTGTTACTGTCACTTTCTGAAGCAGTTCTGGAAGTGTTCTTTCATGAGCGACTCTACCAGATAAGATCAAAAATACACTGAATGCTGCTGCCAAGTTCCATCCAGTGGAAGGGCAGACTCATAAACACATAATGATGTGTCTGTCCTCCTCCACCGTGTTCACCAGACCTGGCACCAAGAGACTTCCACCTCTTCCCCAAAGTCAAAATGGCCATGCAAAGTCAGTGTTTAGAATTGATTCAGGACACTGAGGAAGCCAGGACAGCACAACTAAAAATATTTATGAAAAATCATGTCCAGAATTGCTGCAGAAAGTAACAAAAACCATGGGATTGGTGTATTTGAAGCAACAGGGAATATTTTGAGGGGGATTCATGGCAATGTGTCTCTTACCGTAGTAGTATTTTTAATATGTAAACATTCACTTTATTTTGATTATGCTTTGTATAGCTTCGTTGTTTTAACAATTTAATGGTAATTTTCTTTAAATATTTAGTTTATTAAGTTTTTAATATTCTTTATTATTATCTTACTGCATCTTTTGGATCAGTCTTTACTTGTCTTTACTCATCTCAATTTAATGCAGAACTCAATGATTATTAAATTTACATACATTTGCCTTATATTCATTATGTGAATATTTATATTGCTTTATATTCATTATGTGAGCATGTATCCAAACAGCTATGTACTTTTTTTCCATATGACGGAATAAAATAATGTGTTATAAAGTGGAAATGTACCCACAAGGATTTACTTGGTATATTTAAATAACAAAATCTTTTTAGCCTGTCTTTTGAAACTTGGAAGTTTTCTACCTAATTATATATAGATATATAGATATATATATATGCTAAATTGTTTATATGAACCAAGGCTGTTACTTAACATTTTTGCTAAAGAAATCAGTTGAGAAGCACTTACTTCTAAACTTTAATGTTGCCTACAAATTTAATTTCATGAGACAAACTATAGAAAGAGTTCAGAGACTTGGGCGGGGAGGGACAAAGCCGCCAGTACTTCTCCCTGTGATGGGCTGTCAGGGAAGCCAATGAACTCAGGAAAACTGTACCCAGGGCCGTGGGGCTTTGGTAGAGTCAGCCCATCTCTGCCGGCCCTTGTTCTTCCAGGTTCCCAGTGAGCTTCCTTTCCTTCCCATGGTGCACTCTGGTCCCATCGGCCCAAGGCCTGGCTTTGCCTCCACCACCTTCCCACTGCTTTCTCTGCCTTCCTGTCCTTGTTCTGCCACCTCCTTTTGCTCCCCTGACTGGATCTCTGCACTGGCCGGAGGCTCTGCAGGCTCCTCCGCATTGCTCCCACCTTTCCCTAGCCACCTTTCTCCCGCTGCATTCTTTTCTAAGCTGTTCCCTCCGGGTTAACCTCCCTTCCGGCGTCTGCCAGAGTGACGGAGGCCTTGCCTACCGTCTGCTGTGGCTGCTCCTTCCAGCCACCAGCTAATTCACTTTTCAGTCTCCCCCTCCCACATCACTCTCCACACTCTGGAAGCCGAGTCCGCATATGTATGGATTTATGTAGATAAGTGGACTCCCGTTTATGTAGTGTTTGCCTATGGCAAACGTGGGGTTCAGAGATACTTGTAGCACTTAAAATGGAGTTGCTAATCTATCGACTGATTAATTTATATTATTTTAATTTCCTCTTTACCCCTTGAGCGTTTTCTTTATTTGCTTGGACACCATACAAATAATACAATTTCCTTCTGCTGCAACAGCATAAAAATAATCTTTAGGAGTCCATTTGCTACTTTAAATCTTCCTGAGTCTGCAGATAGCTCTAAGTGAGGGGAAAAAGATCACTTCTGGGCCTTTTGGCTAGGACCAAGTATAAGTGAAGGTAAAGGGACAAATGGAAATCATGGGGACTGCAGGGCAGTGGGAGGTTAGCCGATCCTGAGAGACAACCAGACCCCGAGCTAGAGACCCCTGTTCCTCTCCTGGCACCCCAACTGCCATTGCACAAGTACACAGGGCTAAGGGCCCAGGAGAGGGGCGCACACGAGAGGGGTCAATGGTGGGTCCCTCGTTCTCTGTCCACAGGTAGGAGCTAGGCCTGGGCTCTGGGAAGGCGCAGAGGGACAAGAGATGGGGAAGGTGCCAGAAAAGGAGTGGTTCCCTGGAGGGGAGGCTGAGCCACTGTCCCCGCTTCCCTAGCACAGCGCAGGAGTGGGAAGTGCAGCCAGAGCTGGGCAGCGAGGGAGGCCTGCAGACGCCTGGGCTCTGAAGCTGTGCACTTGTTAGGGGTGTTCCAGGCCGCACCCGGGACAGGCAGTGTGAGTCCCGGCCATGCAGGGCATGTCCCTATCAGCCAGAGATTGCGAGCAGATGCATTAAAGAGGTCACAGACACCCTCTCTCACTCAGGCCACACGTGTCATCCTAATCTTTGGGGAGTAGAAAAATACAAAGGAGGGGGACAGAAGCTTCTGAGGACATCAGCTCCTCTAGCAGGTCTGAGCTGATGCATTCACCTATGGCCCAGAGAAGAGCAGCTTCCGGGATTCCCCAAAATGCCCACTGGGCCACCAGGGTGCATGGGCTTGAAGAGCACAGAAAGGTTGGGTCCTGATGAACTATTGCTGCTGCTGCTGCTGCCCTGCGTGGCAGAAAACTGCAGTGGCCAGCTGTCCAGTGCTGCCGGGCCCAGCAGTGGGGCTGAGCTCACCACTGGGCAGTGGCCATCAGGGCCAGGGTGAAAGTGATCGGCCGGGGGCTGCTGGGACCCGAGGCTTCCTGGTGGTCCCTGGAGGGCAGCAGCCTAGACAGTGAGCCCCGTTTCTCCTTGTTCACCAACAGCACTTCGATGTGGCCTCTGCCTCTCCAGGAGAAGCTGGTACTTGTGCCCAAGGCAGCCTTCTGCAATGGGCACCTGCAGACTGGCATGTAGTGGGCCTGGCTGGCCAGGAGGGATCTTCAGCACGCACCTGCAGATGTCCCCCTAAGTCACATGCTGGATGCCCTGCTGGGCCAGTCCAGTTCTCACTCCAACGCTGTGGCTCCTGGAGCTGGGTCAGTTTATCTGAGTGTCTCAGGCACTGCTGCCAGGCCCCACGGGTTTGCTCCCTAGTGCCTTCTTGCACAGAGCAGCGGGCATCTCTGCTTCTGGCACACAGCTAGGGTATCAGTAGCCAACCTGAGGTCAAGCATACTGGCCTCAGCTTCTTGCAGAAGTGACGGGGACATGGTGAGAAATCCCAGGCTCTTCTCCTGCCGGCTTGGGGTCCGGGCCTCCCCACCATGCCCACCCACCTGTCTCGTGAGACAGGCCCCTATTTTCAGCCTATTTCTTCTTCTTCTAAACCACTGAGCCTTTCCATGACTATTGAAGTTAAAATGTTTGATCCCATAAGATAGATATATACACTCTTAAGTAAATCAGATATGTGAAAATTTGGATTAGCAAAACAAAATTAATTTTTATAACTTTCAAGAGCCTCCCTCACTACATTTTAAAAGAGCTTGTAAAACATGTCTTTAAAGTTGCCTTAGTTTGTTTAAAAATGACTTCAAAATTCTTCATGAAAATTGCACAAATGGAAGTACGTGCCTGTGAGTGCATATCCCTGTAAACAGGCCGTATCTGCATTATTCCAGACAAAAACCAGTCTGGATTTTAATTCCAATGTTGCATGTTTGCTATTTCAAATCAACTAAAAGTATCAAGCAGCTGTGTGTCTCTGCACTTAAGATGCTTTCTGTGGAAGTGAAAGGAGTGCGCCTCACTGAGGTAACCTGCAGGCAAACACCGCCACCGCCCCAGCCGGGGCCTTTCCGGGCTGGGACGGTCCTGACAGGAGTTCACTGCAGCAGGCGCCTGGCGGTAAACTTCACCCTGTGCACTGGAGGAGGGTCGGGGGGACACACCATGTCATCGATACAACTTGTCACTGAGCAGGGACTTCTCAAAGGAAAAAGTCTTGGAGTAACCACCTTTAAGCCAATTTGGCAGGGTTCTGTCAGCAGAATCTAACAAAACACAAGCATGAGACTTGGAGCTCAACAAACATTTGAGGAGTTTCTCTCGGTCATAGGCCTGTTGGCACAACCTCAGCCTCCAGTTTTTCGTGTCCCATAGATCACAGTTAATCATACTTGTGAATTTATCATTGTTATCTGAACTTCCCTTTTGCAGAGTTGGAACTGGAGGACAAGGTCTCATGCTTTTCCAGACCGCAGGCCTTAAAGGGCCACATCCCATTAGAGAAGCCCGTCTGTTAGCAGAGTTGACATGCGGCCCTCCCTTGCTCCCCGTGATCAGAACCCCAGGTCCCCACTGTCACAGCTGGCTGAAAGCTCTTCTCTCTGAAGTGGCAGATGCGAAACTGGTGTGAGGGCTTCACTAACTTTGCTGCCTGCATCGTTGCTCGCCGCAAGAAGAGTCTGTAGGCATGTCTTGAGTTGGAAATAGGCATGTACACCGGGGACTGCAGCACGCGGAAGGCAAGACTCCACGCTGGGAGTCCTTCCGGTGTGAATGGAGGGCAGGGATTCCTGATGCAAAAGACCTGTTTTCATACCTCTGCATCATGGCCTCGTAGAAATGTGTTCCTTATCTGTCCAGGGCCTTCTCGTCCTCATCTGTGAAAGAGGCTTCAGATGTCACTGAAAGCAAAATCCCTATGGAATGCGTCACTCCTAGAATGGATGCGCACAAAAACAGCAGTAAAATAATCAGGAGAAAGCGGTTCTAAAGAACCAGGCACGCAAGTCCCTTTAGTTCACTGAATAAGAACACTCGGGTACAGTGGCCTGCCCAGGATCCATGGGGAACCATCAAGGGACATCAGTTTCTCTTTCATTTAACATTTCGATGTACTTGGTTCTCTGGTCTGCAGGGATGAAGAGGTGAATACATTCTTACGCAGCTATTCCAGCTGCCTTGGCACAATGCTTCTTACACAGAGACATACCACAGCTCCTTAGCAAGTGCTGTCAGTGGAGGTTCTGGCTCAGTGGGCCTGGGCTGGAGCCTGGGAATCTACATTTCTAAAGGCTGTGGGGGAGACAGGGAGCCAGGTGGGTAGGGAGAATAGCTTCCAGGGTAGGATCACTGTGGTTAATAACAATTCACTGAACATTCCAAAATAGCTCTAGAGAGGGTTCTGAATGTCCACACACAGCAATGGTACGTGCCTAAAGTGACAGAGTGTCAGTTTCCCTGCTCTAAACACACATGCATTGGGATGTCGTACTATACCCCATAAATACTACCATCCCTGTGCATCAGTTTTTAAAAAAAAAATTTTAATAGTAAAAATAAATGTCTCACTGGGCATGGGATACATGCCTATAATCCCAGCACTCGGGAGGCTGAGGCAAGAGGATCACCATGAGTTCAAAGCCAGCCTGGGAGACATAGTGAGTTTAAGACCAGAGGGAGACCCTGTCTTAATAATAAATAAATACATGCATGTCTCCTACGTCAGACCCAGGAGGTGGGCCCAGTGTCTACCATTGGAACATCAAGGCCCCCACAAGCTAGGCATCACCCCCTCTCCACTCCTCGCAGCATCTTCCCCCAACAAGCTTATAGTCTAGAGATGGTATGAGTCTGCCCATTTTACAGGTGAGAAAATTGTGGCCCAGCAAAGTCGATGTGGCTTAGTTCAGATCACTCAGTCCCAGGCTTAGAACCTCAGCCCAATTTCTTAGTCTACCGGGTCCAGTTCTTGTCGGTTATGTAACTATTCCCCCATTCTTTATACTTAGTCTTGCTCCTTGAAGTCCATCATCACCAAGTTTGCTTTTATTTCTGTTCCTGTTTTCCAGTTGTTTTTCAGATCTTTGCTCATGTAATACATGACTGCTGCCTGCTGACATCCCCAGTACCCAGCACTGTCGGGCACGACCTCTCCTTGTTGGGGTCATCTTTAGTGGTTCACTTACTGGTAGAGGTCCAGCAGATTTTGGTCCTCTTTGGTATAACTAATACCATCCAAGTTCTTGAATCAGGAGGATGATTTGCTAGCTCTTTGGAATGAACTATCTATTCCTCTCCCCAAACCATTGGATTCTGGATATTTCCATGGCTCTACCACAGAGCAGCCTGACTCACCAGCTGGAATTTTATTTTTCACCTACTTTACTTTGTAGCTGAGGACACGGTTTCATGCTCTGCACTCCCTAGCCTTGTTTCTAGTAAATCTGCTGAAATAGCACAGTGCTGCTGGCCGGTCCTTATCGCTTTGTCTGGTTACAGAGCCACAGCCACCTTCCCACCCTCCAAAGCACAGTCCCAAGGCTGTCCCCGTGCTTTAGACCCAGCCAGGGTCCCCGCACCCACATGAGGTCCCCTCTTCTCACTAATGCCCTGCTCCACTTAGCTGCCACCTGTCCCACCGCCAGGATCGCAGAGACATAGCCCTTTTCTAGAAGCGAATGGCAACGAGACCCTGGCAGAGTCTCTTTGAGATTAATGAGAAAGCTTAATCACAGCTCATATACACATGAAGAATTGATCTTACTCTTTAGCTGTAACATATCATCAAAGTACTGCAGAGACGTGAGTTCAGCTTGGACCCCTCGTCTCTCTTCACAGGAGATGGTAAATGTCTGTAGAGCTAAGGCGACTGGCCAGGAGTTTCACGACTGGTGATCTACTCCCCTTCCACTCCTCCCCCCGTCTTCCTCCTTCCTGTCTGCCTTCCTTTATTCTTTCATTCTTTCCTTTGTTTTTTTTTATTTTCTTATGTGTGATAAAAGACTGCCTGTAGAATCCCTGAAAGGAATTCATTACTAACCTATCCGTGTATAACATGAGTAAGTTTAAGACCCTTGAGCATGCCGCCTCGCCATCCTTTTAAAGGACTACTTAGCTATGTACATAGCTAAGCCACACTGTATTTAACTAATCTTCTAATACGGTAAATTCTGATTCTTTTCCAACTTTTGTTGCTATCACAGGTCATGGCTGGTCAAGGGTTTTGTTGTTAATGTCTATGCAACTGCGCCTAACTTTTTTTCTGCTCGTCCCCTTCCTGTTTGTCTCCTTAGACAATTTTAGCTGGTGTGCATTCTCCTCATCAAAGTACATTGCCCAGCATGGCTGTAGAATGGCTAGCACCATGCTCCAAAGGTTAGATTCTAAAACCAACCAAGCAGAGTGTGAGCGCCCACCCTGTGACTTGCTTCCTTGGGCAAGATGTTTAACCTGTTCTGAATTTCAGCCTGTTCATTTATGACTTGGAATAATAACAATAGCATCTCATAGGATTGTTACAAGGATTAAGGAAATGAGGTTTGCAAACTGTGTAAGACCAGTCAGTTAATGAGGAGGAGCTTGCTCTGCTTTTGAATTCGTGCTGTTAAACCTCTTTCCATAAACAATAGCTACAGACAGAACTTAGGTGTGCGATTTGTGTTTCTTTTGTCCTTATGTTTTCCAGGAACGTAGGGAGCAGAGAGGGGAGTGCAGTGGTCTTGAGGGTGAAGCGCATGTTAGGGACCATGGTCAATCCCGAATGTGTGACAAGTATCAGGATTTGTAACCAAACTGGCTCCCACCGCCCTGGCCAGTCAATTGGTTGAAGACAGAAAGTCACCAGGTTGGGGAAGCAGCTCAGCGACACAGCACCTGCCTGGCAAGCACAAGGTCCTGAGTTCAATTCCTGATACCTTCCCCCCAACCCCAAAAAAGAACTGACCCCAGACAGTGATCAGACAGCAAGCAGCTAGTTTGCTGCCAGCCCTCAGCGATCTGTGAGATCACCCTCGTGGGTGAGAACTGAATTCTGTGCCTTTATTTCGTCTTCGCCCCGAGGGCTCCTTTCTCTTCTTTCTTTTCTCCAATGAAAGCAGAGAAAAAGGAGAGTCTCCTATTGACTTGGGCTTGTTTTCATGGTGCTCCCTTGGCTGCTCAGAGCCTTCTCTGGACACACCCTCTGCTCATCAGCAGGGTTCTAGCAGCAGGGCGGCCAGCAGGAGCAAGGGCCAGGTATGAACTGGGGAACTATTTTGGGAGCCCAGCAAATGCAGGGGATTTGAGGTCATCTGTTTGCTCTTTAACTACTAGGAAACTTGGTACATCGAAAATATCTGCAGTAAGCATTTTTATGTCTTTTGATTATTAAACCAAGTCCTTGGTTGATAAGAAAATAAGTTCAACAGTAAATCAAATGTGTGAAGCAAACCAGGCACTTTCCTTATCTAGAGAGGCCCTGTGCTCTCAAGTGCCAAGAACAAACCACACATGGAAAAATCCATGCTTAGATATGTGAGTCTACTCAAGTCCTAGAACATGGGAAGCAGTTCAGTTCTTATACTTAGGAGCAGCAAGTTCTGACCTGTGTCTTTGGCTTCTGTCCTTGGCCGTCCTTGTATCCCTGCTGTTGCCATGGGAGACGAGACTATACCTAAGACAAGTCCAGAACTCAGTGAGATGGATGAATTTGGAAGTCAAACACTGGAACTTTCTGAAACGCTAGCAACAGAAGTCAAAAAACAAGTGGAAAAGGCTATGGAGAAAATGTCTCAGGTTCAAAAAGAAGCGATGCTTAAAATCAAAGATATTAGAGAATACACAAATAAAAGAACAGATGAGCTTAGAAAAATGATGGAAACAGAAAATGCCCAACATAGGAAAGAAATAGAATCCACAAAACAGATCCAAACAGAAATCCAAGACATGAAAACCTCCACTGAAAGTATATGCAACAGAATGAGCAAGGGAAAGGATAGAATTTCAGATCTTGAAGACAGAATTGCAGCTAGAGATCATGGGGGGGGGGAAATATCTTAAAAATAGCAAGAGACCACAAGAAATCAATCCCACAGCTACAACATAAAGCAAAGAAGAATAACATAAGATTGAGTGGGGTCAGTGAGAAAGCTGAACACAGAACAAATGCCATAAAGAAAGATCTTCAGGGGCCGAGGATTTAGCTCAGCGGTACAAGCATCTGCCCGGCAAGAGCAAGTTCGTGAGTTCCATCCCCAGTACCAAAAAAAAAAAAAAAGATCTTCACAGAAATAATGGCAGAAAAATTCCCAAACATGGATAAAGACTTTGATAAGTAAATGAAGCATATAGAACTCCAAACATAACCACAACCAAAATAAAACTATTGCCAAGACACATAATAATCGAGATTCCAGAAATGCAGCACAAGAACAGAATATTAAAACCTGTTAGGGGGAAAAGAAAAAGGATCACCTGTAAAGTCCATCAGAATCAGGGCAGACTTCTCAACACAAATCTTCAAGTCAAGAAGCACTTGGGGTGAAATATTTCAGGTCCTGCAAGAAAACATCTTCCAACCCAGATTGATGCACCCTGAAAAACTATCTTTCAAAATTAATGGAGAAATAAGATACTTCTACAACAAAGAACAAATGTATGACCACCAAGAACAAATGTATGACCACCAAACCAACACTACAAAAAGAACTGAAAGATATTCTAAACAGAGATTTAAAATGACCACAGTTCCGAGAAAAACAACAGAAAGAAACCACCAATCAGAACAAGCAATTAAACAGAGGGAAAAAGCGGGAAATCAACAGCAAGAAAATATGACAAAGACAAGCCAATACATATCAGTTATAACCATCAATGTAAATGGACACAGTTCACCAATCAAAAGAAATAGACTGGCAGAATGGATCAAGAAACAAGTTTCAACAATATACTGTATACAAGAAACACATCTACCTCAAAAGGAAATTCATAGACTGAAGTCAAAGAATGGAAAACAATCTTCTATGCAACGGGAACACAGAAAAAAGGAGAGATAGCTATTCTGCTTGCAGACAATGTGAACTTCCAACCAAGAATGATCAAAAGAAATACAGAAAGTCACTACATATTTGTTAGGGGAGAAAATCAAAAGAAAGAGATAACCAACATAAATATGTATGCATCTGGTACAGGAAGCACTCAACTGTATAAGACAATTATTAATAGGCATGAAAAATTAAATAAGCAATAACACAATTGTAACAGGAGACCTCACTACCCAATTGTCACAAAAAGGGCAACTAGACAAAAAACCAGCAGAGAAATATTAGAACTAAACCAAACCTGTGAACAAATGGACTCAGTGGATGTTTTCAGAGTGTTCCACCCAACATCATGAGAAAAAACATTCTTCTCAGTACTTCAAAGAATCAACAGCTGGGATCTCATTAAAAAGTTTTTGCACATCAAAAGAAATCACCAACAGAAGGAAAAGAAAACCCACAGAGTGGGAAAATATTTTAACCAACTGTCTTTCAGACAAAAGACTTCTATCTAAAACATAAAGAACTGAAAAAAAAAAATCCGACACCCCCAACAATTTCAAAGACCCAATCCAAAAATAGGCAGCTGAGATGAATACATACTTTTTAGATGAAGAAATATGAATGGCAAATAAATATGTGAAAAAATGTTTGACATCATTGGTCATTCAAGAGATGTAAATTAAAACAACATTGAGATTCCATCTCACCCCAGTAAGAATGGCTTTCATCCAGAAATCAACCAATAACAAATGCTGGAGAGGCCATGGGGAAAAAGGAACCCTTCTCCACTGTTGGTGGGAGTGTAGACTGGTGCAACCACTGTGGAAATCAGTGTGGAGATTCCTCAAAAAACTTGGATTAGAGATTCCATTCGACCCAGCTATTCGCCTTCTGGGTATTTTTCCAGAAAAATTAAAAACACCATACCACAATATATATGCACACATGTTTATAGCAGCACAATTTATAATAACTAAATCGTAGAAACAACCCAAATGCCCATTAAACAAGGAATGGATAAAAAAAAAGATGTATTTTTATACAATGGAGTACTACTCAGCTATAAAGAAAGATAAAGTCAAAGCTTTTATAGGTAAATGGATGCTATTAGAGACCATACTCATAAGTGAAATAAATCAGACTCACATGTTTAAGCATCATATTGTCTCCTAGTGTAAGAAGCTGAACAAATAAATAGAATCTAGAATGTACAATAGATACTGGGAAATGGAAGGAAACTGTTCAAAAGGAAAAAGAAACTGGGATGGGAGAAAGGAGAAACAAAGGAAGAGAAAAAGAGAAATAAATGTATTCACAAAACAGTTAAGGTAGTTATAGTGCTAATTGATTAATATCAACTAGTTCAAACTGGGTAGGGAAAGGAAAAAAAGAAGGGAAAAGATTACATGTATATATGTACACATGTAAGTATGTGTATACACACACAAGACAGACAACCATGCTGCTAATCTCTGTTAGCTCATCAAAAAGAGCACTCTGTGTTTTCATTGTTTATTTGATCATTTTTATGCCTTAATCTTGTAATCTGAACAATTACTTTTAAGATAACAACATGCAATATATTAACTAGTGTTAATTTCCTATTATTTGATTTGAACTTCTATGTTGTTTTTATCCTTTCTTGGTTTATAAAATATATATATATATATATATATATATATATATATATATATATTAGTTTATTGAAAAGAAAGGTTTGTGCCTATATGATTTGATTGATTTTTCATGCCTGTAGCTGGTAATACGAGCAACTACTTTGAAAATGGCAATACACAATATACTAACCATTGTTTCTCTCCTACAATCCTATGTTGAAACTTTGTGCCATTGTTTCTATTGGAGTTCTTTTTTCTTCTTTAAAATAAAAAAGAAACATAATGATGCAGCTTTATTCAGAGCGCAATCTCATTTTTGTAAAAGTAAACGTAATTTACAAATAAATATATTACGTATAGGTACCCACGTCATCACAAACTAGATGAATGTATTTCCTCTGTGAACTGTAGGTTGCCCAAGGTAATAAGAAAAGGAAACCAGGAAACAGGCTCTAGAGTTTTTACTTTTTAAGTCATTTACCCCTATGTTGTTTGGAATCTTGGTCACGAATACATATTTTAATAATATTTCATACAAAAATATATTTCTAATCTTTGTATCAGAAATGAATCTCTCCAAGTATCTAGTGGTTTAAAGCTTTATTACACACACACACACACACAAATGTCAATAAGCAAATAGTACAAATGACAACCCTCTACCGGAAGAAACTCTCAGATTTGTGAAGTATCTCACACTTACAAATGTCAGCTGTTGTGTATTACAGATTACGAAAAGAGATAAAAATGAAATCCAACACTGCTCCATGTTAGAACTCATTCTGTGTGTCATGGAAGGAAAAATGAGTTTTGAAAGTGGCTAAAAGCATGCAAATACTTTCATCACAGTGCTAGGGAGATGCAGCGCGGCTGTGTCTTGAAACCCAGCACCGGCAGCCGCCCTTCGGCTTCCCCTTAAGACGCCAGCTCCACACAGAGGGGCTGATTCCCATTCGCTAATGAACATGTTTGCACTGAGAAGCGGATGTGGGCAGGGGACAAAGGCCAACCAAAGCACAGCCTGGCCTCAGGATGCTTACCGAGTCCTGGGAGGTGGCTCAGGGGCCAGGCACAGAGTATAAAGCAGGACACAGCGGTCAGGTGGCCCCTCCAAAGGGAGATGTTCTGTGTTGTTTTGTTTTAGCCTAGGAAAACCATGAAAATCACCGTAAGCAGAGAAAAAGAGAAGAAGCATCGGTGCAGAGAGGCAACAGAGGGGAAGGGAGGTGGTTCGTGAGGGCAGCCGGGGGGAGGGAGACCCAGTCCTGGTCCCAGGAAAGCCTCTGGACCGCGACGGGAAGGCAGGAAGCAGCTGGTGGCCCTGACCATCTCAATCCGGGCAGAAGCTGCTTCACTGACGGAGGCCGAAAGAGCGGTGGGCCTGGGGTTATGGGGAGATTGGGAACAGCCACTGTGAAGACCTTAAAATGAACCTGCAAAGCAGAATGGGGTTGTCAGAGATGTCAGAGTAAAGCAGCCTTGAGGCAGCAGCAGAGGCTGAGTGGCATGCATTTTTAATAAAACTAACAACAACAACCACAAAAAATGCATCTCATCATTTTCTCCATCAGTGTGACAGCCAGGCGCGGGGCAAAGAAATCCAGCTGGGAGGTAGCACGGGTGCAGAAATCAAGGCATCCTTCAAACGAACCCTGCCTTTGAAAAGTCGTTGGAAATGAGTCAAGTGATGATGGCTTCACTGTAAATCTCACTTCATACATAGGCCTTCCCCTTAATTTTTAGTGTTGAATCAGATAACGGAATTTCTGTGAAGAAATGGGAGCTATAACCTGTACTTTAAGTGTCAACCAACCAAGAAATACCATTAGGATTTCTAAAGTTCCTTCCTCATAGTTTTTTCTCCTGCATGTTGTATTTTTAGGCTGGAAACCCTAGTAACATCCTTTTTGGAAGACCAGGATCCAGAGAGCAGGCTAGAGGTTGGCCCTGACATGCGTAAAATTCACCACTGTTTTTATCATTTAAAGGTAAATTTAAACGTTTCCTCCCATAGACGCTGTTTCCTGCCTCACTCACACTGCAGTAAAAACCCTTCTAGCTGACCAACCCTTGAGAAGCTGGGATCCAGCCTCGCACACCCAGGAAATGATGCGAGCTCTAACCGAGGCTATGAACATCACTGTCTGCCGAGCGTGCGTCTGACCGGTCCATGAACAGGCTCAGACCGTGGCTTTTCCCTCTTTTGCCAGGGATCTTTACCTACCACACAGGAATAGTCCCATGTTCAAAAAGCAAGATCAGGAGAGCGTGACCTACATTCCTAAAGCAATTTTGATTCATTCTTACACCTGGCCAGTTTTTCTCCACCTTTGTTTGTACCTTTCATGATGAGGGAGCAGGAATATTACCAGCTTCCACCTGTCCTTGACTTACACCTGCGCACACTTGTAAAGATGGTGAACGTTGGCCCTGAGTCTGCTAGAGCCCGGTCCTCGGGAAGGCCAAGTTAGTTAAGTGGGTCTTGGAGGAGACAGACATGAACAGAGTAATCCCGGTAGGTGAAAAGTGCCACAGTAAGAGGATGAATCATGTGCTGTGGCTCTATGGAGAAAGGGAAGAGAGGCCCGGGGAGATAATGTGGGAGGAGAAATTTCCCAGTTTGGGGCCAGGGGGATAAAGGGAGGCAGGGGCCTGAGGGAGGTGGGAGGGGCCTGATGTGGGAAGGGCAGTGGCAAGGGAGGAGAGGCTCGGAGAAACCAGGAAGTGGGGTACAGAGATGTGAACACCCAACTCTTATTTCATCTTCCAGAAACTTCTGAATGACAAGCAGATCCTCGGGAAGGGTGTAGGCTGCTCCAAAACCGAGAGCCAGGACTGCCAAGAACCCCTGAGACAAGAAGAGTACAGAAAGCTCCAGGACACACTGGAGCAGAGAGACAGTGAGATCAGTATCCTTTCTGGAGCCGCAGGTGGGAAACGGGCCCCTTCCTGCCTGGAGGAGGGGGACAGGATAGGTGTCTCCCTCCTGCCACGCCACCTCCCGACCCCCAGCCCCCTTCCAGTGAGATTAAAGCATCGCTTCTGCAAACCAGGCATGGCAACGAGCCAAAAGGAGGCGCTATAAGGAGGAATGCTTGCCTTTCCTGTACCCTGAAACAGTCACCCTTAGCAAGAGCGGCCCACGGTAAATCACAGCCCAGGGGCAAGTATGCACTTTGTCGCACCATCTCTGAACAGTTCTTTTTAAAAAAAAAATGTATTTTTGGACTGCTCTGTCCATTCCAGTCCTGAGCCCAAAAGTTCACTGGTTATCTTTAGCTGGCCGACCGGACACTGGGCTGACTACAACCTCCCCACAGCCCAGAATTTGTGGCTGGTGTGTGGGTGAAACCCAAATAGTGGCTGAAAAATGGCAAATGGTATTTAGCTTATGAGGAGCAGAGATTGATTTCAATATAACCTCCTCCTCCTCCTCCTCCTCCTCTTCTTCTTCTTCATTTACTTATTTACTTAAAAGCCAGATCCCCCCTTACAAACGTTCCCAAATTTGGAAGTGAGTATAAGAGAAGCACTCAAGACAGAGCCCTCCTTGGCTCCAAGCAGCGGTGTATTTCGGGTGCTGAAAGTGGTCGCAGCCCACGGGCGTGTTCCGTTCCTAGCTGCAGACAAGGCGGGTTACTTGTAAAAAGCCCCTGCTGGGGTGGTGAGACCTCAGGACCCCCTGATATTTCTTCAGCACTGTTTCTAATTTTACCTTTCAAGCGCCTTGTAAGACTTGACATTTTCATGACATTTGCCACATTTAAACATACATGAGAAATCATTTTGGCCAGCCCTTTATAAACAGATATTTTTGCTCCATTTTTTTAAATGACGACAAAACTTCAGCATCAGCTATTGTGTAAAAAGCACAAAAATAGTCTCCCTAATGGAAATCCAGTAAAAAAGAGGTAAAAAAAAAAAACCAAACAAAACACAAAGTAGGCGCACTGCCTGATTAACTTCAGCGTCTCATTCTGGTTGAGCTTCCGCAGAGCCTCTGTGTCGGGCTCAGGGTAGTCCTGGTTGCTTTGGTCTCCAGCCAGTAGCAGTAACTCAGCCGCCCCCCGCTCCCCAGCAAGCCACCCCTCTCCGTGCCTGCCCGCAGCGCTGTCGCCCTCGCATTCCTCCTCTCTCCCCTACCCCGTCCATCTCCAGGGATGGCCTGGCCTGGCCCTCGGCCCGAGCTCTGCTGCTTTCCTGGCCTCCGTCCTAGTTGAGGCTCTCCCCCCCTAAACACTGCTATCAGCAGCTTAATTCTCTCCATGGCTTGTGACCATCTGCGAGCGCAGGAGGGACGGGGTGAGACAGGACAGAGAGGGAACAGCCCGTGCTTGTTGGGATGTGTTTATTTTTAAATGAAGGTGAAAGAAAGATATTCATCCTCCCCCTCCTGTGCCGTGGTGCATCTGGGTTCCACGGCCCGTGTGGAACTGAGCTCCATGCTTTACTGACTATGAAATGTCGGATGGTGGCCCCCTCCATCCGAGACTCAAGAGAGACGGTGCGGAAGGGGTCAGAGTGGACAGAACACGGACCGAGCTCGGCACTGTGCTGGACTGACTCCGAGCTGTCCTTCTGTTAGCTCTGGGACCGCTCAGTGTCCTTCCCCTCGGAGCATCTTCCATGTAGGCGGATCTCCTGTGTCCTCGGTCAGAGGACTGTGGGGAGCGGGAGAAGAGGGCAGAGGGCAGAGGCCAGGAGAGAAGTAGCCAGGATGACAGGCGTGAGCTGTGATCCTTATGAAATGTACCTCACAGCCCATCTTCTCTTATTAAAACCTTGGAAGGGACCGGGCATGGTGGTGCACGCCTATAATCCTAGAATTTGGGAGGCTGAGGCAAGAGGATCGCCATGAGTTTGAGGCCAGCCAGGGCTACACAGTGACTCCAAGGCCATTGAACTACATAATGAGACCCTGTCTCAATAAATAAATAAATAAATAAATAAGAAAAGGCTTTGGAGGGGCCTGTCCTGCCTTCCTGTCTCATGCCCATCCCCACCTGTATTTTGCTTCAGTCCCAGTGCCCCCCACCTCCACGGGGTCTCTCAGCCTGGGCATGACCGCATTTGAGGGTGGGCGGTTCTTTGCTGTGGGGTGTCCCCTTCGCATGAGGGATGGAGCGTGGTAAGGCCGCGGTGTCGGGAACCTCTGCCGAGCCCATTTCTGCCCAGGGACTAGCCATTTCCCTGATGGCCTTCCATGGCTGGTCCGTGTTGTCACTCAGATCTCAGCCCTCACTGTCACACTGAGAGAGGCCTTTTCAGTGCGCAGTGGACAGCAGCCACCCGGCCGCTCTCGGCCTTTACAGCTGTGCCATCTGGTCCCCCCACGGTGTGTGTATCTGTGCACGCACTCGAGCATTCATGCTCTGTTTCCCAGCAGGACACAAGCAAGGAGTCTACTTCCTTGCTGTTCTGCCCCCACGCCCAGATTAGTAGACCCAGCCTAGAAGGCCCCGCCGGCTGAGGAAAGGGCTGGGTCTCCCCGCTGCAGGGTCGGGATCCCCAGAAGGGCCTGGTGATGTCTGAGTCAGTTTGTGTAAAGCAGAGCCCTGTTCTTCTGGTCGGCTGAGGCCGGGACACTGAGACGCTGGCGCACTTCTGTCAAGTACACTTTTTTTTTTTTTTGAGGCAACGCATAGGAGCCATATCAAGGATTATGAGAAAAAACTGATTAAGCTTTCAGAAATCACCAGCAAGTCAGAGCTAAAGCTGAGCGGAGAGTGGAGATCCAACTATTTCATGCGATTCGCCAAGAACAAGCATGGTCCTGGCCTCCCACCCCCATTTCTGAGCACTAGCCGCCCTGCTGCAGGACCCCGACACTTTCTGGGACTCCCATTTTCTTAAAGCCACTCCCAGGGGCTGTCAAAGACCTTGGCCCATCTCACTGCGTGTGAGAGTCTCAAAAGAGACCGATGATAGCCTTTCCTCCTGCCGAGGGAGCGGGACCTTTCTTGGACCTGAATGAGGAGTGACATGGTAGAGCAGAGAGGGACTAATGGCTCCCTAGATTGTCCGCCACTGTCATAGCACTCTGCACATAGCCAAGTGGCCCACAAAAGGTGCATTTTACAATAACGTATCCATGCTGATCATTCACTGCAATTTCCAGCCCAAACGTTAACACTTACGCAAAGCAACTTTCAACTCCCGTTTAGATCTACTCTAAATAAGCACGTGTTGGACGTGGTGGGGATGGTGCCCTGGCTCCACATTTGTCACACCAGGCCCAAGGATTGACGGGGGCCCTCTGCCAGGGGAGGGGTTCCCTGCGCTGCCTCTCCATCCTCCCACTTCCTGAGTAGCCGCAGGCTGGGGTGCAGGCGGGGGGTCCCCATTAATAGACCAGTTTACTCACATATACAGACACAGCTCCAAGGCCTACTAGCACACAGTGTTTGTTTTGCTTTCTCTTAATTCTTTAGTAAAGATTTCAAGACAACTCGGTTATACTCAGAACATTTTAAGGACCTCTGAATTTGCTATTTGTTCACATCACAGTGAAAGACTGATAGTCTCCTAGATTGTACCACTGCACAGGGGACTTGGGGGTGTTAAAAATTCTTCTTTAGTCAGCCCTTACCACACACAAGGTAGCAAATCTTATGAGAACAGTACTTGCATTGAGATCGTTTGTGTCTTGATCATTATAATCTGGGAGTCATGACATCCTTAAGTCAAATTGTAGATATTCTGGTCAACATGTTAAAAAAGGAAAAGAAGAAAGCTCACGATGCTCGCCGCTTACCCCACATGGACAGAAGTGAGCCCAGACCCTCACAGGGCTCGCCCATCCCATCCGGAAGCCCACAGGAAGGACAGAGGATGTCACCGTCCTGGGTTCCAGCTCAGGCCCAGGACTTTGGCACTTCCGGGTACAGATCCAGTTTGCTGCATAAGAAAACAGGTCAGTTCACTAAGATTCAAGGATATTTCATTGCCTCGCATGGGTTTCAGCAAAGCCGCCTTTGGTTTTTTCAAATGTGCACAGATAAAAGACTAACAATGTATTGGTTAGATTTATTTTAAATGAAATAGCAGCTTCTCAAATGAACTCTCCCAAACTGGGGAGAACCACACACGAATTTTCACAGCATCCATAGGTGGAAGTGGATGGGTCCAGGAAAAGGGTAGAAACATTTGCTCCAGGAAAAGGGACGAAATCGCTTCCGGCGACAGCAGGGGTTGGGGGGAGGCGGATGCTGAATGCCGATCTGATGATGCTATGTTTCTGTCTAAATCCAACTCTGCCGCCTGCAGCTAGAGAATTGGAAAATATGATCACAGCCTCAAAGGCCAATCCATGAACAAGGCTTTGCCAGATCACGGGTTCGGCAGAGTCAGGCCAGCTGGGTACCATGGCTCCCTGTGTACCTCGCCCCTCGTCAGACCCGCGTGGCCTGACTCAAAGTCTTGTGCCTGAGGCCTCGTCCTTGTCACTGGGGAATCCAAAGTATGGTCCGTGCTAGGACAAGGGGGCGAGGCGCTCCCCACGTTTTGGCAACGTGCGTTGACATTTCCCGTGTGAATATTTGCTGGGGCGGACTCCGTGCTGTGCCTGGCTTTCCAAAGGATCTGTCCTGGACATATTTAAAGAGCAGGGGCTTCACTGAGAAGCACACGTGTTAGTGAACAAAGACCACACTGAGAAGCAAGGAGATGGATTTTGTGACATCATATTCCCGTACCTTCCACAAGCCAGGAGAATAAACTTAAAATCCCAGGAAAACCAAAGTGCTGTGTACCATTTCTCACGGTGGCAGCAGACAGTAAAAATCACTGGTTCTTCCTTGCGGGGATGGTTTTGCTGTCCTCTGTTAGGGATGGTGGCTGCTTGAGGGGACAAATGAAGGACTATCTGGGCCAGTGAATCCTTTAGCCATTCATTCATTCATTCTCCTTTCATTTCACATACACTTTCCGAGCACGTGATTTGTTCTGGGCACGTCGTTAATTACGGTTATGACAGCCAAAGCACACACAGCTGTCAGCCACCAGGTGGACCAGGAGCTACGCTAAGCCTCACCTGCCAGAGAAGTCTTTGTTTTATCTTCATATTGAAGATGATGACATACGTAGGCAAACACGAGCCTGACCTCAGAGTGCTCAGAGCCTGACAGGAGAAAGGGCCGCTGAGCAGTCAGCTGCACAGTGATTCCTCTTAATTATCAAGAGAACACATACCAGTGGCCCCACTTCCAAGGAAGACCGAAAGATCCCAGTGGGGGTGAGGGAACATTGTGAGAGGAAGGGACATTGTCAACAAAGGGAACCCGCCGCTCTCAGAGCTCTCACGGCCGTGGTGTTGGAAATGAGCGTTCCAGGACGTGAAGAGGCTGGGCCTGGTCAGCATCTGGGAAGCCAGTGGCTGACCCGTGCAGAACGGATTGACCCCGGGACCCCCAGCCCCCCGTCCCACTAGCAAGCAGGGGTAGTGGTCTAGGCAGGGATGATGAGAAGGCTGAGAGGACAGGGTTGGGTGGCCCATTAGACCTAGGGCTGAGGTAGGGTGAGGACTGACCCCCAGGTCTCCAGCGGCTGGCGAGGCTCTGCCCAGAGGTGAGGAGCAGCCAGTGCCTCCCGAGGGGCCATGGCCGTGGCACCGTTGGCCTCGGAGGACTCCACCGCTGGAGCGTGGAGAACAGCACTCCACAGTACTGCCCTCGGGCGTGCTGAGTCCTCGAACACGAGGACGTCGGAAGGGCATCAGAAGCAAACTCTTTCTGACCTCCTCCTGCTCTTCTTTCTGTTGGTCCCTTTCCTTCCACAAGCCAGGCCCAAGAAACTAGAACCTCCTACCCCTGAGCCAGCCGTAAAAACCTAGGAATTACCCTGCACCCACCTCCCTGTGGCGGGCTCATAAAGAGATTCTTGGACCCACCTTGTCTGATAAAGGTCACCAGTTCCTCAGCCCAGGAGCCCTTCCCCGTCCCTGGGGGAAGGGAGGCCACACGGAGCTGCAGGAAAACCTTGGACCTTGCTGGGCCTCCCGCCTGCCCGCTTCATTCTCTTACATCTTTGCCCAGTCTGGTTTCTACATGGCTGTCCTCCTCCCTGAGCAGAAAAATACAGTTGTCCTTGGGTCTCTGGGTCTTCATCTTGCAAGCCTCTGTGTCACATAAAGCTTTGATTAAACCACTTTGCGTTTCTTCCATCAATCTGCCTTCTCTTGCAGGGGTATCAGTCGAAGTGCTAGGACAGGTACGGGAAGGCATTGAGCCCTTCCGCCCCTGCGCTGCTGCGGTCAGGGTCACGGTCAGCACTGGCAGGAGGCCCCCAGAGCAGGTGGCAGAAGGAGGAGCAAGGGCATACATTTTTGTGCCTGTGCAGAAACCCCCTCCAGGGTCACCCTCCGCCTTGCCATGCACGGCGTCTTTTCTGTTTCTGTTCCTTCTGGCCCGCACCCCGCCCTTCTGTGACTCTGCCTCCCCCCAGCAGCTCACCTCCCCCTCCTCCCTTATTATGAGAGTCCACTGCCTCAGTCACTCTTTTCCTCCCTCTGTGCTGCTATCGAGACAGACTGTAGTTTTGTTTGGAGAATGAATTAGGTTTACTTGAACAGAAAATTGCTGAAAAAATAATGGAAATGGTTTGTAAAGTCCAAGTACAAATGAGGTAAAAGTTTTGGAGGAGGGCCTTCTACTTGAAAGGATCTTTGATTTGTTTTAACTGTCACTGGATACAGTTCTAGCAGTTGGGTAGAAATGGGCCCCCAAATGGACTGATAATTTGGGGATGGGGTTGATGGAGATCGACTTTATTTTTTGGCACCCTACAAACAGGATGCAAATCGTTGTGGAAAATTATCACGGCTGCAGAGCACCAGGGAATGGGGTTGTCCATTACAATGTTCAAGATTCCAGGAGCCGATTGGGCTTTTATGATTGCCATGTTTTATACCAGAGAAGCTTATGTAAACTAAAGCAAGTCCCAAAAAATTAATAAGCCCGTTGTTTTGGAAGTTTTTCTGTATTGTGTAGGTGTTGCCCAGTTTCCATTAACTATCCCTGGAGCTGTTTCTAATGCAGAAAGCAAGTCCATCCAGCTGTCCCTGAGACCGGTGTGAGGCTGCCTGCCCTTCCTCCCGCAGCCCCGCCCTGCCCCGTTCGCCTCCACTCTGCGCTGGAAATTAGGCCCTTGGAATTAGAAAGTGAAGCTGAGTTTAGGGTTCACTGGAGAGCCCCGCAGAATTGCCCTGGCAAAGCATGGAAGGTCAGGATCTTGGGGGTTTTGTTGTTTGGGAGGTTAAATGTGTGTTTGGTTTCTTGGAAATAATGAGAGGGATCGTTCAGGTCCACAGTTAGAAAAGAGTCATATTGTTCTCTTTTAAATAAAGAGAAGTTCTAAGGTTGAGTGGTTTGGGGTTTTTCTTGTTTTCTTCTTTCCCTCTGAGCTCTCTGGCTGCGCATTCCACATGGTCACCTGGAGCCAGTCAGTCTCCCAAGTCCCCATGACTCACCACATCCTTTGACCGGGCCACCCTAACAGAACCTGTTCGTCACAGGGGCTGCCCTTGGCGCTTTAGAAGGTGGAGGGAGCAGCGCAGCGGCGGGCGCTTCCTAGCATCAGGAGGCCCTGGGTTCCACCCCTGCACCATAGAAAGGAAAACAAGGGAATTAAGAGCCAAAGCATATCCTGAGGTACCAGACTCTCCCCTCTTACTCCAGGAGGATTTGCTGAATCCCCGCCCTGTGCATGGAAGGGTTCAAGGTACCAAAGGGAACTGAAAAATAGGCTCTAAGTCCTTATGTTTCAATAGTGGAGACTGACTTTGTACCCAAAGAGCAAAGAATAAAATGATAAGTGTTTTATGTAGATGCCGGGAACACATTGGAAGTCAAAGGAGTCACAGATGGAGCGAGGTGTTATAGAGCCAGTAACAGGGACATGAGGTCTCAGAAGGTCGGTAGAACTTGGAGATTCAGAGGTTTAGGGTAGAATATTCCAGTCTTAAAAAATGATGTATTTGTGTGTCTTCTTTCAAGAAATGACTGTTTATATTGTTTTTAATTAGATTATTTGCTTTCTTTCTGTACAGAAGTTTGAGTTCTTTATACATTTTGGATATTAATCCTTTATTGAGACTATTGCTTACAAATATTTTCTCCTAATTAATTCATAGATTGTTTCTTCACTCTAATGTCTTCTGTGCTGTGCAAAAGCTTTTTACTTTGTGTCATCTCATTGTCTATTTTAAGTTTTGTTACTGCACTTTTGGGGTCAAATTTTTTGTAATGCATCAGATTGATGACAGATGGTTTTGCCCTATGTTTTCTTCTAGGAGTTTTACAGTTTGGGATCTTATGTTTAAGTCTGTAACCCATTTTGTATTTATTATTGCATTTGGTGTAAGATAAGAGTCTAATTTCTATATATATTTAAAGATATAAGTCCCTAAATTGCAAGTGAGTTCCATCCCATAAGAACTGTCCACACGTAGGATTTATTCGTAAGCTGACAGAGTGACTCTCACACAGTACATCTGTGAAGGTTCACAGCTCAAATGTTCATAAGTCAGGGACCATCTACATCTATATCTATCTACATCTATATCTATCTACATCCATATCATCTATATATGGATAGATATAGATATGTTTCCCAATATAAGTTGTTAAAGAGATTATCCTTTCCCATTGTATGTTCATGACATCTTTGTCAAAACTCGATTGATTGTACACATGTGAGTTCACTTCCCTATCCTGTTTCATTTGTGGATAAGTATATTTTATGCCAATACCATGCCATTTTAATTACTCTGATTTTGTAGTATAGTTTGAAATCAGGTAGTGTCATGCCTCTAGCTTTATTCTTCAGGGTTTATAATTGCCCTGGTTATTTGAGATTTCTTATGCATCTATATGAATTTTAAGAATTTTTTCTATTTCTATGAAAATGTCATTGGAATTTTGATAGGGGTTGCACTGAATCTATAGATGGACATTTCAATAATATAAATTCTTCTAATCCATCATCAGGCATACGAAAAGTACTCACCATCACTAATCATTAGGGAAATACAAATTAAAACCACAGCTATATATCGCCTTGTACCTAACAAAATAACTGTTATCAAAAAGATGAATAATAACAAGTGTTGGCAAGGATATGCCAAAAAAGAAACACATACACTATTGGTGGAATGTAAATTAGTGCAGCCATTATGGAAAACTGCATGGCAGTGTCTCAGAATCTAAAAATAGAATCCGCCTTCTGGATCTCTTCCCAAAGCATTTGAAACCAGTTTGTTAAAGTGGTGTCTGCATTCCCATGCTCATTACAGCACTGTTCAGAATAGTCCATCCAAGAGCCATCAACAGATGAACGGATTTTTAAAACGTAGCATGCATACACGTCAGGAAGAGCAGCAGTCACTTCCTCCCACCTTAGCAGGTAGGTGGGATCTTCATCTGGGTCTGGGAACCAAATTAACACAAGATAGATTAACAGGAGAAATGCATACAAGTTTCATTAGTTTTTACATGGACCTGGGGACCCTCACAAGGGAGTGATGATCTGAAGAAATGGCCAGAGAGACAAAGAACAATAAATATGCGAACAAATTATAGAATGAAAGAAGAAATTACAGGTCAAAGTGTTAGGAGAGTCACCGGGAGATAGATAGAAGCCGCAAAGCTGGTGGGTGTGTTTGGATGCCCCACAGCGGAAACCCCGTCTCCGGCGATGGATCTACCCTCCAGCCCTGGGACAGCACAGTGACAGCTGGATTCTCCAGCAGGGAAGCCACCTTTCCCAAGGGAATCTTCGCGACCTGCCATCTGTAGAAAAACACAGGTGCAACAGCCCTTTCTGCACCTGTACATTCTCCAGTATTCCCAGCCTGAAATAAGCCATAGTCCAGATCAACCTATCTGGGGCAGCCATGCTCGACTCCTTGAATACACAAAAGAAGAGCACTCTTCAGCCTTTTCAGGCTAAGCATTGCCATTCGTGACAACATGGATGGAACTGAAGAGCATTATACTGAGTGAAACGAGCAAGGCACAGGAAGGCGGACACTGTGGGATCCTCATTCGTATGCAGGATGGGAAATAACTCAAAGAAGCAGCGAGTGGAAGGGTGGTTACCAGGTCCTGGGCAGGAGGAGAGTCAAAGAGTAAAGCGCTTCTGACAGGAGGAATCCGTTTCCCTGTGCTTTGAGATCCGTCGGACGTCCGATGACTACAGTGAATGATAATGTGCGTTTCCAAATAAACTTCAAATGTTCTTGCCACAAAAATAATTATTTGAGCTGACAGATGTATTAGTCAATTTATTCGATGCAGTGTCCCTTCATACCTCCTGCATGTGTACAGCTAGAATTTGTCAATTTATAACTAATAATGAAACTTCAGAAAGGAGAATGAAATCCAGACTCGGGGACAGATAAGCAAGGAAAAGCTATGTAGAGTTGATGGGATTATGTGTGTAACTGGGACATCAGAGGTGTACAGGAGGTCAGAAAACACAAGGCCGGGAAGATGAATGGGAAATTGCTAGGACAGTGGCTTTGGAGAGAGGACGTAGGGGAACTGGTGGGAACTTCCTATTGTGACTTTTATGGCCGCGTGTTTTTTAACGTCTTACATTTCTGCGTGGAGAAAGCGGGGCCGTGTTGTGGAAAGAACTCTCCGGGGAGAATTGGAGATGAGGGGGCTGGAAACCAAGCAGTGGTTGAGGAGAAACAATAGAGCGGGGGTGGGACTAACAGGGACCGAAGTGGAGAGGACCCCGGAGCCATTCTAGGAGGGGGCTGCACGGCTCCTGTGACACACAGAACAGCTCTGTCTCTCCCACCCCTTCCGCTTCTCAGGGCTCCCGATGCTAACCATGCAGCCGCTGGCACAGAGCGGGAGAGGGAAGCATCCGTGGGATCCACCTCAGCCCTGCCTTTGCTTTACTCTTGTTCAAAGGGTTGCTCTGGAGACCAGAAGCTGCTGCTCATCAATATTAACACAGCCGGGCCTCCGCCACGTCGGAAAGGAAAGCTCGAGCAGAAGGCAGCAGGGAAAAACGCTCCCATAAAAGAGCCAGAGAGGAAGAATACAAATCAGGTTATTTCTGAGGTGCTTTGCGGCCTGCTTTGTGTAGGCCTCAGGCCCAAACTGCAGCCTCTGCTCTGCAGACCCAGCCCACCCCTCTCTGGAACTCACCATGCTCTCATCTCTGTGTCTCCCGTAAGTGCTGCTAAACAAGCAGTCAGTCAGTGAACCATCGCCTTCTCCTAGTTCACTCACACGTCTGCGGAGCACAGCGTGAACCGGGGAACAGTGTAGCCCAGGTGTACCCCACACATTTCCCCAGAGAATCGCAGCCCTGCATCCTTGTGTTTGAAAGGCCTACAAATAAAGTTAATAAATGACACCTGCAGTCAGCGGGGGCCGTGCATTGCAGCATGAGTGAGCTGGCGGATATCTGCTCTCAGATCCAAAGTCAAGGTTCACGTCCACCTCCAAAGGTTCCTTTTCTCTAACAGTCTTTGGGTCCCGGTAAGATCTTCACACCTGAAAGCAAGCAAAAAAATAACACAAGCGCAGGTCAGTGTGTCACCTAAGGGAAAGGAAGTTGATCTTCAATGGAATTCAGCTCCTAACATTTGGTCAGACACGAGCCAGTACCCATGTGCACCCATGGGTCTGCCTCATCTGTCTACCCACCCCATCTGCCCTTCTCTCTGCCGACCGGTCTATCCATGAAGCACCTCTGGCACATTTAATCCTGCAGGGGAGAAAAGCAGGGGGACAGAGCTGTCTTTCACTGTAACAAAAGCTCCAGAAAGGGACCTGTAGAGTTGAGAGTTCCTACAAAACGTCATCCGGCCAGCCGTCAGCTCCAGGTCCTCTGAAGAAATGAAGGTGTGATCTCACAGTTTCCAAACTCGTGAGAACCCAGACTATCAGAAGCATCAAGGAGCAGTGAGTGGCTTGGTAAAGTGGGTACCTGTTCCTTCTGGATAGTACAGTCACCCAGCATGATGCCAGGGTCGGGCATTTAGGGGAAGATAAACAAAGATGGTTGATAATGGTCAGTGAAAGCAGGGAGCTGACTGGATGTGAGGGCCTCCGGGGACAGTGACGAGAAGGGGACAATGTAGTCAGACGGAGGAGCCCGAGAGAGGAAAGCACTGTTTGTGTTGTGTTATTGGCTCTTTTCTTTGCATCAGCATGGAGAGCACCTTGCTGCAGTTACCAACTCCTCCTTTACCCAGCTGGTCCTAAGAAGAATTATCCACCCCTTTCTCCTAACTCGGCCTGCAGTCTGGGGTGGAAGGCACTGTTTACATTCAGTAACTCCACACCGCACCGTAGGTCGGGTGTTTCCTGCTCAAGCCAAGGGATTCTTGAGAACTCCTTTCTAAAAGTGCTGGGGAGGGGACGCTGTGCTCACCTCATAGGATGCCTTAGCCAAACAACCGTGGAAGAGCAGTGGCCCAAGTGATTCCCTTGTCTTCAAATAAAAAGATGCTTTGGGGCATGAGAACCTGTCTTTTGGCTCTTGGATTAAAGCATGTAAACGTTAAGACTGGGTCAGACACAGGTAATTTTCATTTTGTTGAACATCGCAATAAAAAATTATTGTCCGTTGATTATTGGGAGCTCTGGTCAGTTTCCTGGAAGCAGAGTCTGAGCAGGCTGTTTATCGGGGCGTGCCCTAGGGACCCACACCAAGGGATTGGGGAGACAGACTCGGGGCTCGGAGGGAGGGATGCACTGCGCTGTCAGCCAACAGAGGCCACGGGGACCTGGTCAGGGCTCCAGAGCTTGGCAGACCTTTTCGAGTTTCCCGAGCCAATGGCAGGTGACGTCCCACCGACTCCTGCGCCTGCCGGTCAGTGGATTCCAGTCGTGCCCGCAAGGAGCACAGTTTCAGCGAGGTACCTTCTCTGCAGCCTCGGAAGTGCCCAGCCCACCGACAGCGAGGCCACTCCCGGGCCGCCCTCCCTGCACCTGCAGAGTAAGCCTGTCACTCCCGCATGTCACAGTGGCCACCTCAGCCATTCTGTGGGATTCCAAACACCAGCGAGACCCCTGGCCTAGCCCAGCTGTCTAACTGTATAGCCGTAGTGTAACTCCACAGTAATATGGCCCATAAAGCTGGTAACTGCAGGAACTGCATAATCTAATCACTATATCCCATTTTATGACCAAAACAAATGTCCTGCATTCTAATTTGGGACACCAAGACACAAATTCTGTCACCCTGGCCAGTAGCAGCTCCCTCTCTCTCTCTGTCTCTCTCTGTCTCTCTCCATTTCCTCTCTCTGTCTCTCTGTATTTCTGTGTCTCTGTCTCTCTGTCTGCTTGCCTCTGTCTCTCTAAGTCTCCGTCTCTCTGTCTCTCACTCTCTCCTCTGTCTCCTCTCTCTGTCTCTGTCTCTCCCTCTCTCCCTCTCTCTCTCTGTCTCTCTGTCTTTCTGTCTCTCTCTGTCTCTGTCTCTCTCTGTTTCCTCTCTCTGTCTTTCTGTCTCTCTCTGTCTCTCTGTCTCTCACTCCCTCCTTTTCCCTGTCTCCCTCCCTCCCTCTCTCTCTCTCTCTGTCTAACTCTCTCCCTCTGTCTTCTTCTCTCTCTGTTTGCCTCTCTCTCTCATACCTCTGTCCAGGATGCCAGGGAAGCCTTAGTTACGACCCCACGTGCTCATCTCTCTGCTGGGCACGGCCTTGGTCCCAGTCCTGCAGCAGTGACAGGGGTTTTCTGGCTTCATAGAGATGGGTCATTCCTGCCAGATGTTTACAAAGCCAGTACTGCGTTTCCTAAATGACACGTTCCTAAACATGTCAGCACTGTCCAGCGCCCCCTACCCCTGAGCCCCTCTGGAGGTGACACAAAGACACTGAAGCACGAGAAGTCGAATTCCTTTCCTAGCCTGTTTGATTTGGGCCAGGCCCAGAGCTGAGCATGCTGGAATGTCCGATCCGACAGTGTGCCCCCTGTCCACACAGGACTCCGACCCCACCGGGGGAGAGGCAGTGATCACCCGGGGCAGCAGCATCTGCCTCCCCCGGAATTTGAGAATTCCATCAACACTTCCTTTATCAGGCCGCTGCTCTGCGATTCAAACCAACAAAGACAACAGCGGTTTCTGCCAGAGGGCTCAGTAGGGAATATGTTTTGTAAACTGAAAGATAAACCCTGACTTTACTTGTAGCATAAGACATGATTTTTATAAAACATCCACGGATGGCTCTGACGCCATCCCTCCTACATGGTCAAGGCTGCTTGGGGTTCCTGCGTGCCACTGTCACTGGTCTTTACTACAACTGTCGTGGGTACCCAAGGGGAAACGCCCTTTCCACTATGCACACATAGTTTGTGTTTTGACTAGAAGCTCAGTGGTTGCTCGGAAAGCCCTCCGGCTCTGGTAACCCTGCCTCCTCCCTCCCTCCCTCCCTCCCCAGAAAGCTTGGCTCAGAAACCCTAATTCACTGCACCCGGGCTGAACCCGGTCTAGATTTTCTGGTTCCCTCATGGCCAGTTACGTGACCTGTGTTTCAGGAAATTGATGAAGGTCTTTGCTTTTGGTCACTCGGCTTCATTTTGCTGAACAGATTTCCTGGGGAGCCTACAGCCTCCCCATTGCTGAACCTGGGGCCTCACAGGGCTGTGACCCAGGTGGAGCACCGTTGTCACACTGCCAGGCAGGCACTCCGTCTCTGCTGCGCCACCAGACATTGCAAGTGAAAACAGAGGACAGTTGAATTTCAGATGAGCGACTAATTTTATGTTTTAGTATGTGCTAATCGAGTACATACTTTAAAAAACTTATTCGTTGATCGTCTGAAATGCCAGTTGAAGTGGGAATCCCGTCATTTGTCAGCCCTACTCGTGGCCCTGTTCTGTATAATGCTGCTTTGCTGGCGCAGCCTTAGGTAGCCTCCAAGAACTTGCTGCAGAGGAGGAGCAGGGAGGTCCCTGGGGGAGGGGGCAGGCACAGCCTCTGCAGATCCCTTTCTGTTTGGGGGTGCAGGGTGGTCTTCACGTCCTATGAGCACCAAACCCTGAAACTTTCAACACTTTGTCTCTCATCTGTTTCTTTCTTTCTAGACTGGTAAAATTTCAAGTTTCTGAAACAAGGAGGGGGAAAAGGCATATTATAGCACACAGCTAGACGTCTGCCTCCAAATACCTGTGCACGTGTCCTAGGAGGCCTGGGCTCTGAAGAACACGGTGCGGGAAAGCATGCCGCACGCTGCTACTCATGATGTGTCTCACTGCGGGTAGAATCCTCCCGGAGCTACTGTGGGCAGCGACCTGTTCTTCAGGGTTATTGTTGATGCTGGGTACTGGCTCAGATTCCAGCATTAGGAGCGTCATGCCTTGTGAGTGTGAGTGTGCTCCTAGAGCCCAGTCGTTTGTGTATGGTTATTCTGGGAAATAAGTTTTATAACCAAGACTTAGAAATAACGTGGCCCACAAATACTCTGAAGTTTCCTTAAGCTGACAACTGAAATATTAATATGGTTTATATTATTTTATGGCATTGAAATAACCTCCACTATAGATAGAGTCAGGCTAGGCAAAGGGCGCTGGGGAACCTCCCAAGGCGGCCAGAGCTGGCATGGTCCAGAGCTTATTTCTGTGTGTCTTACCCAGTGCCGTGTCAAAGTGAGCAGGCACAACAGAAAGACAGCTACAGGCCGTGCTAGCTTTTCTTGTTGGCCCTGCAGGGTGTGAACCAACTCAAAGCTACTCGGCTACTCGGAGTTTTCAGGGCCTGGGATTCCCTTCTGTACGTGTGCCATTAGATGTTTACAGGTCATTTTGAGGAGTTTTATTTACCCTGGGGATGCTTGCGTGACATTCTGCAGCTCAGGAAAGGCAGGCGACAGAGCAGGGTCTTTGCCCTGCAGCACCTACCTCGCCCTTCAGGTCCGATGCCCGACAGGTGCCCCCATCAATGCGGAGGCACTGCCTGCTCTTTGAGCCGATGCGTGGTCTCCTTTGCTTATTAGTGACCCCAAGCAAATGCCTGGCATCTTCTCCTTCCCAAAACCGTGCAGCGTAGCGCTTCGTATCTCAGCTCCTACAGCGCTCAGTGGCTTTCCCCCATATTAAAGCTTTCAGCTCGGTATTTATCATCCACTGATCTGACAGATACAGCAGTTGAGCCTCCACCGCTTAACACAGGTAACAGCAACCAAATCATTTCAGTCGCAGCTGCACAAGCAAGCCACAGACACACGGCGTGCACAGCGAGGCGTCCTCCTCCATGCGTTTCTCCGCTGCCCTCCATTTCTCTGGCCCTTCGCGGCATCGTTTCTCTCACCCTTCGTGGTCTCCTCTGGTGGACGCCCTCGGCCCACTTTGTTGTGTAAACACTGGCAGCACCAGACCGGCATTGGGAATGCAGGAGAGAATGGAGAACCAGCACTCTGCCTAACGTGGGTTCTCTGCCATCTTTCTCACTGAAGCCCACAGCGGTTTTTCTGATCACGCCCCGCAGGGTAGCAGATAGGACTCCTGCTCTCTCTGGACTCACTGAGCCCCACTAGGCTGATGGGGTCAGCCTGGCTCTACAGCAGAGAAGCGCTTCCGAAAAGCTTTCTAAGCAGGAGTCAGAACCTCATCGCTCATTACCCCCGTCCGCTGCGATTACACACACCCCACCCGAGAGACCGTCAGGCCCTGCCGATAGCAGGCAGAACCCACAGCCCTTCACTAGCCCAGACCCACTGCCTCTTTGCTAATGAGCCCTCCCTGCAGGCTGGCCACCTGTGTTTCACCCCATGGGGACAGGTGAGCGCCCTGGACGGTGTCTGCCGTGACCAAGGAGAGGAGCACCCTCCTCCGTGAGAGGGTGCTGCTGCAGCCCTGTGCGATTCCTCCTCGTCCCTCCCTGTCCCATCTTCTCCTAGTCCCTAGCTGTAAAACCTGTCATGGGGGCTGGGGTTACTCCGCCCGAAATACCGCTCTTTTCTCTTACTCGGGGAAACGCCCAGTGGTGGTTTCATTTAGGTCCAGGAGATAAACACCTCAAAACGCTAAACTGAGCCAGAAATGGGGGCATCCATCTATAATCCCGGTACTCAGGGAGGCCAAAGCAGGCGGACAGCATTTTGAGACCAGCCTGGGTAACTTAGGGAGTTAGCAAGACCTTGTCTCAACATTTAAATCCATAAAATCAAATAAAATGGTCTGGGGGTATAGCTCTTTGCAAAGGCTCTGAATCCAATCTCTAATGCTAAAAAATAAAATAAAGAAGAAGCCAAGCTGGAAGCAGCAGCCTGCACTCTTTCCCAGGGTGTGTCTGGGGTCAGCCTCTCTCTCAGCTATGGCAAACAGAAGGCCCTGAGGAGCCGGCTCTGGGTCCTGCAGCGCAGTACCATTCCCAGGGGCCTGGGGGAGAAGGTGAGGGCAGGGGTGCATCGAAGTGGGTGGGGGTGACCTTCCCCCCGGAGCTCTGCTACTCGCCCCTCCCCATGGAGACGGCAGGGCCTCTCCAAGTCAGGGGTGCGTCTAACCAGGGGGTCGGGAGAGAGCAGGCAGCAGCCCCAGTGAGCTCGGTTGCTCCCCGAGACTGGTTCCAAAATCAAGGCTTGCCCTGGGTGGCTGAGGGTTTCCTAAGAGCATTCCGTGGTTGCCACCTTAGAAAGCGTGGCCTTCCCGCCTCAGGAGTAAGACGCAGTGTCCTCCTTTATGAAAAGGGACAGCCTGATAAACGACTTTAACATCCAGACCCCTTCCATCCCCTCCGTAATAACTGTGGGTATGAGATCCTGTCTTCTACTTCATTGCTATTATTTATTTTTAAACTATATATCATTTTTAAATATATAAATAATATATTAGTTTATATGCATATGCATGCATATGCATAATATAAATATATTTATGGTTTTTACATGAATCCATATTCACCTAAAAATATAAAATATAAATGAGACAAATATATAAATGATATATTCACTACTGTTTATAATATATGCTATGCTTATATATCACCATATATAAAGGATAAGACTTACTATGATTTTTAAATGTATAAATATCTAGTATACAAATGTGTCGCATATTTATTCTGTGTATATGGAGGCATATGGTAATTTTTTCTTCGCATCTATGTCTGCAGCGCCCTCTCACGTGAGCGGGCCGTGTGTTCTCCTATAAGCGCCTTCATTCACTGTTCAGCAGGGGTCTGGGCACTGTCGTGGGTGCTGTCCATGCCGCTGCCTCTTCCTGTAACGCCCATTGCCTCCTCCTTCTACGTAAGAAAAATCGTCTGACCACCTGCTCTTCACCCTTGAAAGCTCTGCCCCTCCCTGCCAGGCTGAGATAGGTCGCCTCCCCTGGGTCTCTGCCGTCCTGACCCCGCGTAGCTGGAGCCATCTGACGGGGGCCTGTCCCGCTCCAGAGCTCATTTCCTCAAGGGCTGGACCGTGGCCACCAGGTTCCCACTGCCCAGAGAGGCACACAGATCACACAGAAGGCCTTTGGCCTCCAGACCCTTTATTCTTTCTCCAGCCTCTCTCTGCCATGAGCCCTGCATTGATGATTAGTCATTGTTTCCAAAGCATTTATCAATTGTTTTTTAATGAATGTGTCTTTTTTCTGGTTTCTATTTATTTCCCCTCCCCTGTAGCTCCAGAAAAGCTATGGGCTTGAACACGACATTGTTCTCCATCTGAAGGGGGAAGGGACCCCCTTTTCAAGAGTGAGCTAATGAGCTTTTCCTTACAGCTGCTTTTTAAAACAATGTGTTCAAGTGCAGTTAGAACCCAAACCTCCCGTCTTCTCTTCCTCTGCAATTTTGTTTGTTACGTCAGCTCGATAACGTATAGCCCCGAGCCTGGGGCTAGGCCCCTGTCCTTATAAATGAAGGTTCATTGGATGGCAACCCTGCTCACTGGTTTATGTGTTAAGTTGCTTTTGCACTGCAGCACCAGCATGGGTAGATGCAACAGGGTCAGCATGGCCCACAACGGGGAAAAAAAACATTTACTCTCTGGTACTTTACCAAAAAGCTTAGAACGCTTTGTTCTAGAAGGAATTGGTGGTGGCCATCAGCCTCCTCCTTCTTCCTCTCCTCCTGTCTCAGCCTCCCTTGCTAGAGCATTCACTGTTCTATCCCTGCCTTTACTTCCAGGTGACCAGCTCTCCCCTTCCCCGACTTCATATCGCCTAAGGCAGGTGACTGCCTGGCCTGGTAGCTTCAGAATCATCACCAGGAACTGGGAGGGAGGGAAAGTCCTGGGTCTCCGTGTTGGCTGCTGTTTCTCAGTCCCAAACCTGGAGCCCTCCGTAGCCAGATGCTGTACATGGGCACAGAAGTGGCAGAGCGAATCCTTACAAACTCCTCATGGGACTCTGATGCACCTTCAAGTTGAGAGCCATGGGATTCTTATCTCTGCAGACATCTGCAGTCCTAGTTTATAGGACTCTAAAGGCACCTGCCTTTGGAGATGAACAACCGGGCCTGTGTGTGCCGAGTGACCACCCGAGGTTGTAGCTTTCACCAGATCACATGCTTCCTAGATGTTCACTGATAGAATTGGGCAGAGGCTCTCAAGAGGACACAGGCTGCACAGAAAAGAGGACAGGGAGATGGCCTGTGTAAGAAGGGTATTTTGGAAAACAGGAAGCTCGAGTATTTGGTGGCAGGAAGAGGAGGGGAAGGAAGGATAGGAGAGCAAAGGATTGATCAGAGTGACTTAGGTATTACTGTCCCTGTCGCTCCTCATGGGAGGACCACAAGGAACATTCTCTCTCTCTCTCTCTCTCTCTCTCTCTCTCTCTCTCTCTCTCTCTCTCTCGATGGCATTTCTCATATGCAACAAGTTGAGCTTCTGAGTTTGCCTTGGACTAATTGCTAAAAATCTGTGCTAACATGGACTGATTGGTAAATGGATCCAAGCCTTGGGCCCTTGCTTTTCACACATCTGCCTGGGATATGGGGAAGTTAAAAACAAGGTCTGTGCTGAGTCCAGGCCCAGGGCCCCACGAGGAGCCTGCCACCCTTCAGGTCTTCCCCAGACGTGGCTAATGACAATGGGCTTCCACGTGCTGACTTGTCTCTCTGACAGCTGTGCCAACCTTGGCGCCGACAGACCTGCTTGTCTTGGACGGGGAAGCCACCTCGGACCAGAACGGCGCAGCGAGGATCCAGTGCATTAGCTGCGCGGGGCCGATGTTTACTTTGGAGCAGATCCTGCTGCTGACATTTTGGCAGGCCGGCTCCCGTCACTGAGGAGCTCACTGACACTGCGAGAGGGAGTCTGCCGAGAACCAGCCGTTTTCCATCTTTAGTGTTGCCCAGCTGCCGCTTGGGGAGGAGCTGGGCGCGCCCTCGGGGCCCCTCCAAGTCCCTCTGCATGAGTGAGCCAGGCACGTCAAGCTGTAAAACAGCAGTTGGGAATCCTACTTTGGTGACCCTAGCAATTCGTCCAGCATGGTGACAGTCTTATAAATCTGGTACAAGTGTTAGACTTTTTAAGTAATTTGATTAAACACTGTAAATCAGGGTAGAATGTCCTAGACTTGCTAGTTGTCTGAGGGGTCGCAAACACACAGAGATGAGCTCCTGACGCAAACCCCTGCGTCCCCAAGGGCTTTGACGCCTTGTAACCGTATAGTAAATTAACTGAAGCCATACTCGTCGTTCTGAGATCAGTGTCAAAATGTTAATAATTGATCATTATTAAATGGCTTCTCTTGACTCTAGACATTGACTATACCAGGTAGTTTCTCCATAAATGAGATGTTCCCATAAAAGTAGATTAACTGGCCCTCTGGTTATCTCAGACTTGCAAAGAGAGGCTGGCTCTTCTCAGCATCCCTCCCTCTGGTGCCAGTGGGCAGCAAGAGCAGGGGAGGAGGAGCCAGGAAGTTGCTCATCTCCAGGCCACGTGCGTCTTAAACGTGTTATCGCTGAGGGTTAATACGCACTGCTCAGAGCAGTGGCCAAGGGAGGAAGGAGCTGAGAAACGTTAGTACCACTCCGTCGCTATTCTTACGGGGACCAATTAAGCCACTGCAATCACTTCCTGTCGACCTGACCGTGCTGCAGTCAGGCGGTGAATGAAGTGTGATGTGATGGCAGGACCCGAGGGACCCCGGGTAGCTCTCCTTCAGTCTCAGGAGCCAAAATGCAATGGGATGGGGATTATATGGGATTGGAAGACACAGAGCAGGAAGTCTAGGGGTTTCGTGAAAGAAGAAAAATGGGTTGACGCTTAAGGGAAAGGCAGAATGGAAGAAATAATTAGGACGGGAACGCGTGGCTGTAGCCCAAGCTGCCCCGCCGCCAGCAGCCTGGGATGAGATGGCCCCGACTCGTGCTCACGCCCATCTCTTACTCGGGAGTTCCCGGCCCCGGCGGTGGGTATCCCGGCCATTTATTTTAGGGCACACAGAGAGCATTTCACATTTACAGGAGACTCGAGGCTTCCCCACCCCTCCGCCCCCCATTGAGGCAACTGCTTCCTGTCCGCGCCTCTCCTCTCCCTAGAGTACAGTCCAGACAGAAACGCCACGACAGGCAGATTTGCTAATCAGAAAAATTCAGAAGATGCTAAACAGCACACCCACCCCCCTCAAAAGCCATTCGGCATTAATTGACTGAAAGCCTAGGAAAGCCCCCTGCGTAACGATTAGTTTTGGTTACCCCAGTGACGGAGAACCTTTCAGGGCTTTCAGTGATATCACACGGCCAGCTGCGTGCTACCACCGGGTTACTGATCATTCTGTACCATAAATCAGACTGGACTAGACTCAAAGGTGGCCACTGAGGAGGCAGAAACAAAGTATAGCGCTGTCAGCTCACCAGCCCTATGGGAAGCTTCCATCTCCGGCCGGGGCGGGGCGGGGCAGGGACACGAGGGTGCCGCTGAGGAGTGCTGAGTCCCCAGGGAACCCAGCTGGGCTTCCCCACGTGTACCAAGCGCCCCCTCTCCCAGGAGCCAGGCGACTAGGGCTGTGCCCGCTTACCACTGCAAACCAGCAGCCTGTGGGGATCCATCCCACACTGGCTGCACTATATTGAGGGTGGCAATGTGACAAGCAGAGCCCAGGCACAGTCCGGTACAGTTACCCCTCAACCAGTAGCCTTAAAAGAGCAGGAATGCTGTGGAAACGTGTCTTAGCTGCACGATTCGTCCGTCCTGTGGTTCCTCAGGAATGCACTTAGCTCATCTGCCGAAAACGCTCCCGGTGGCTGCTTGGTCCTGGGGTGACTGTCAACACGGGCTGTGGGAGTTTCGGATGCCAATTTTTTTTCCTGCCTTTATTTCCTTTCCCTAAATAAGCTTGGCACTTCTGGTGTCTCTGATATCCCCGTCTCACCTCCCCTTTGAAACTCCCTTGATGTGAAAAATATGTTTGGAAGCTGATTAAAGAAGAGCTGGGCAACTGCCCAGCCCTTGAGGGGGTTCCGGGCTCACCCTGCTCGTATCCCTTTACCCTCTGGAAAGCCGGACGAGGCAAGTCTTGTAGATTTAAAATCTGTTCCCCTGGGAATGCTTCGCCTTTCATCCCTTTCAATCTTTTTTTTTCTACAAAAAGGACCAAGGATTGAGAACAAGAAAGTGTCACAGTAGAACGCTTCTTTTACACCTGAGCAATGGATTTTCCTGTAACAATTCTGAATTGTAGAGGAACAAATTCTAAACAAACATTGGTTTGTTTGTTATAAAACTTAATACACACTTTGATTCAAATTGCGTAGTTCTCTGCCCTGTTGTTACAAAAACACAAAGTGTCTACCTTATTTCTACCGAGCCGACATGCCGGGGGTCATGCTGTGGCTTAGGAGTTTCCTGTCTCCCAAAGGCCCACGAGATCAGGGATGGGTCCCCAGGATGGGGACACTATCTGAGGTGGCGGGAACCATAAGGAAGTGTGGCTGAGTAGGCGGCCTTTACGTCAGTGGGGTCATGGGACCTGGGCCTCTTAGTCACGCAGCTTTGCTTCTGGCCATGAGGCGAACAGCTCCCTACCTGTGCCACCCAGCGTGCCCACAAGGGGCCCAGAGCAATGGGTCTTCCCAGTCTTGCACTGGACCCCCAAAAACTGTGAGCCAAAACCAACCTGATTCTCTTTGTAAGTTGATTCTCTCCATTATTTCACTGTAGTTACAGAAAGCTGAACAACATATCTTTCAACCAATACTTTCCTCCTGAGTACCAAGTGTTAACTTTTGTTTATCGCTTCTGTGACCAACAACGCTCCCGCTGGAGTGAAAAGAGGCTGTGTCTTCTTAACATGTAAACAGCCTAGTGACCAAAACCCAACAGCGTTCCTGGGACTTGGTCAACTGACTGAGCATGCAATTGGATATTAAAACATATTAAGTTCTCTCGAGGGCACAGTGGCATAGTAGGGACTCCCCAGAGTCACTCCTCGGGTATCATTTCTCCCTATTTTCCAAATAATCAAGTCAGTAAATGGACAAAAAAGTGGCGAGAGGAGGGGAATCCACATTTCCATGTTTACAGTCCCTAAATGATTAAAGAGGAAGTGGGTTCTTCTGTAAGATTTTTTTTTCCAAGAATACCAAGAAAGTTCTTAATGTTCTTGGAAACAAATAATGTTCCTCATGTAGAGAGTTGTGCAACAGGCACTGGGGGAAATTTTGATGGGAAATGCCAAAACCTCACCAAGCCGACTGCGGAGAGGTCAAGGTGAGCTCTGCGGCCCTGCAGGAGGCGAGTCCAGGGTGGCTCCTCTTCCCGAGAGCCCACCTGGGAAGGGGCGCGGCGCAGGCCAAACGCTTCTAAGAAGCTTCACACTAGTGGGATGTGGATAAACAGAAGATGGCTGTGTGCTGGGGTTGGGATTTTAGCCCCACGGAAACTCGAGGTGAAATTTAGTCCCTCCTGGGATTTACTGAGAGGTGGGACTGAGGAGAAGTAATTAGGCTACAGACAGATTGGTTAATGCACTGGCGGGTTATCTCAAAGGTGGATCTGCTATAGAAGCCTCTCGCGTGCGCATCCTGCAGGCCATGTGATGCCCTGTGCTGCCTTGGGACTCTACAGAGTCCCAACCAGCACGAAGGCCTTCAGCAGACATAGTCCTTGACCTTTTGTCCTCCAGCCTCCAGAGCCATGAGCTGAGCGAACCTTCCTTCTTTATAAATTACTCAGTCTGTAATATTCAGTTATAGCAACAGAAAATACAATAAGATACCATATGAGTGAGAAAACAACCAGCTTACCTATTTTTTTCTTACCAGTATTAAGGAGGCACACAAGGCTCTGGCCTAAGTAATTCAAATTCACAGACCAACCTTGCCCGAGGCAATAGTTTTAGTATTTCCACCCATAAATCCTTTTCCATAACTACTAGAAAGAGTCAGTGGACTGGCTGGAATGTTAGGCCCTTGTTCTATTGAACATCATATGGTGACTATCAAAGGCAGACAGAGAAGGAAAGATTCTAACCCAAACAGCAAGCTCCGGGAACAGCAGGCTTACAAACAGCAGAGAAGTCCCTTCAATGAAGGCATGGGGTGACAGGAGGAATTTCCAGTCGGCTCTGTCTTGACTTACACAACCCTGGGCAGGTCACCTAACCACTTAATCATCATCACACTGACCGTAAAACCTCCATGTCCTCATCTGTAAAATGAAGTGGTTGAACTATTGGACCTCCAAGGCCCCTGCCAGCTCTCAAATTCCAGAGCGCACGTGATTTATCTTGCAGAAATGGTTTCTGAGTGGCTCAGGACTTGGAGTGTTAGAAGGAAGAAGCGGGCAGGAGGAGTGTGTTCCCCTGGGTTTTGGTCGCCAGGGAAGGGGCCACGGTTTTCATGACAGCCGTCACTTCATCAAGCACGTACCGTGCGCCTAACGCATGGAAGGCCCTGCGCTACATCCTGGGCAAATAGAGCTTCATTCCTGCTCCAGGGGGATCGTTTTCTGTCCTGAAGCAGTCAGCTTCACAAGTGAGACTGAAGTGATGGTTCAGATATCCAGGAGAAAAGAAAGTCATATTAAATCTAACAAATGCTGTGCGCTGGGCTGTAATTTTTCAAGCACCTTTGGAAGGCACCAAGCTCCAGGCCCAGGTGCAGTTCCTTGGGTCTTTCACCTTGCTTCAGCCAGAGACCAGCAGAGACAAGTTAGCACTGCACACGCACACAGCGTGCCCTGGGTAGCCTGGGCCGAGGGCCCAACTTAGAGGACTGCAGGAAACACTCCCACTCGTAAAGGGGGAAATTGCGATGACAATCACTAGCTCGAAGCCATTGGAAAATCCACACGGGCACATATCCCTGAGTCCTTCACCAGACCTCCGTCATCCCCCAAGAGTTGTTTTCTCTGACTCCTGGCTCTGCCCTGCAAGTCCCTAGTTCCAGTCTCTGGCTCCTCCTGTTGTTTCCGTAAGAGGCGGCTCATGTGTGAGCAAACCCCTCCACTTACATCCTCCCAGCAAAAGGTTGAGGTCCCAAAGTCCCTTTCCGAATTGCACTGTCTCCTTAAACCCAGGCTGACTGGCTCCCTGCACGTCAATACATGCTGCCGCCCTTGCTGGAGCGGCTGGATTATTCAAATAGCAAAGTTACAAGAAAACTCTGTTCAGTGTCCATATCTTCACTCAACAACTGAACCAAAAACCCAACCTGAAAACACTTGTGCAGACCAGGAGTGGCGTCACACATCGCGTCTCACCTTGGACACAAAGGGTGACACTTCAGTCTAAGTGCTGCTGTCACCCAGACAACATACAGGGCTTGTGTCAGTGTGTTAAAACATTCACCATTGTGCTTTCTTTTCTTTTCTTTTCTTTTCTTTTCTTTGCACTTTATTTTTGTGAAATACCGTAACCATGGTTCCAAAGGAAGTGATACCACCAGTAAAGCAAAGAGGAAAACTGTGAGAACTAAGACAGCATTAACGAAAGAAACCGTTGCAAAATTTGTTCAAGTTGCGGGGGGGGGGGTGAATTGATGTGTAATTTGGAGGCCTTAGAACCAATTAATTGGTTTTCTATTATTTCTTATGGGAAAAATGCATTCAGTTCTCAAACTTTTCAGTGCTTGGCCATGAATGTGGAATGAATGGAGTTCAGCAACCAGGGCTTTCGCTAAGTATCACCCACTCAGTCAGAAAACACCCACACACATGGCGCTGCCTGAGAGAAGCCCTACTGCCCCTCAGCCCTGTGTGGGCCGCTGCCCCGCAATGCCCTTACCGTCCTGAGAAGCTCCCTGGGGTAGCCGTGTGTGCCCATGGGGAATAAATACCCTCGGGTCCTCTGGAGGACTTCGAGCTGTCTGAATAGTCAGAGAAGTACATTAGATCCTTGCGATGTCTTAGCTAGGGATCTTACAGTCTTGTCCAGGATGTCACCCTTCCCAGGAAGCCATTTCTTAACCCAAGAGCCCTTCACTGGTTGAAGACTCTCTTCTGGGCCCTTTAAAATCCTTCCAGCTTCTACTCCAAAGCTGAATGATTTGTCCTTTAATGGACCACTCTCTTCTCTTAATAAACGCTAGATGAAACCTATCCAGCCACGCAGGGTTTCAGGAAGGAAGTACCAAAGGTTGCACCGAATTCACCAGCACATCTCCATTTCCACAGGATTGCTGGGGACAATCTGGCTGTCCTCCTGCTACGACATAACAAGGACCTCTGTTCCTCCAGCTCTAATACTCCTCTCCTTCCCCTTCGAGCCTTCACCAGGAGCCTCCATGTGCCTTCCACAAACACTGTCTTCAGCATGCTTTAGCTTCTGCTAACAGACTCTGCAAGCACCTCGTGGCTCCCCACTGCTCTTGGTCCCAACACCAGTGACACATCTTGCAGGTTTTATTTATAGACACTCACCCTCCCCGTTTCAGGTACCCAAAGTACCAAACTCCGTCAGTTAGCTGTTGCTAACTAACAAATCACCCTAAAGGCAGTGGTCTAAAGTAACAGTAATTTCGTTACGTCTCACAGTTTCTCTGGATGGGGATCTGGCAAGGGCTTGGCTGGATGGGTCTGGCTGACAGTTTCTCGGGGTGCTACAGCGCGTTGGTGGCTGGAACAGGGCCAGTGGGAGAGGCCCTTTCAGGTGGTCTCCAGGCCAGGCCAGGTGGTCTGAGCGGGCTTCCATGCAGCAGAGCAGCCCCAGCACCTCGGCAGCCAGAGCGCCTATTTATCCGCTCAAAACTCCAAGAGCAAGGCAGTCTCCCACCTGCCAGGCAGGAACTGCACTGCCTTCTGGGACCTCGCTTCAGCAGCCCTGCAAAATTCCCCGGGCCACATCGTGCGGGTTACGGGTGATTTACAGGTTCCCCGGACGGAACAGGAAGGAAAGTAGCCTCCACATCTTGGTGGTAATGGGAGAACGTGTGGCCATGTCCTGGAAAAAACCTGTTGCGGGCAGATAGTGGCTCGAGCCAGGGGTGGGAAGGCCCAGCTTTTTCCTGCTGCGGAGCACAGCATTTTGCATCCTCTTGGCTCAGGTCGCATCGTGAACCGTTATCTGTGTGGGGCCTTTTTCCTGCGCATGGTCAGAATCTTCTCAGAGGTGACATTGTTTTCCTTTCTTCCCCTTTTGTGACTTTTACCATTGCTTTTCACTGCTGGTAGAGCATTTTTATAATTTTACAGCTCCGAAAATCGCAGTGATAGCACACACCATATTTGGCCCACCAGCCAATCATTTTATCGTGTGGGTGACAAACCCAAAGCTTAGCGTGGCAAGGGCATCAGCTGCCGCGTCACAAACCTTGCAGGGGACAGAATCGGACTCAAAAAACACTCGTGAGGTTTCCAACCCAGGACCTCTTCCCCGCAGCAGTCGTATTTCTCTCCTCCAGAAAGATGTGCCAGCTCCGCTTTTCGCCTTTGGAGCAGGCGTCCGACTGCTGATCGGATGTCTCCCCAGAGCATTCTCGCGCTGCCCCATCTGGGCGCCTCTGCTGCGGCCTCCCTGAGGGGTACCCGCAGCCGACAGCAGGGGTGCGGCTCCTGCACAGGCCGAGATAGCACACTGCTCCTGCCCCCTCCCGCCTCTCCCCTCCGAAACAAGACCTGGAGACCGGACACCCTTTGCACTTGTATTGCTTGATATCCTGGGGGAGACGCTGAGGGCCAGGTCCGTCCTTCCAGCGTACACATTTAGCTTCCATTTACCTCGGGAGGATTCTACATCTACTCAACAGCAAAGCTGGGCCGGAGGACACGAGAGATGTCGAGGGTCAAACCCGCCACCGGCCACGTGTTCCCAGTGTGTCTTCTGTCATCTGCTTCCTGCCACTGCCTGAGCCCTGTGGGCTAAAGAAGACCTTTGTGCGCCTTTCAAAGACAACTGATGAGGACAAAAAGTCGCAGTGCCTCCAGGTTTGCAGGAAGTAGTTCATGCGCGGTTTGAGCTGTGTCGCCCCCCCCCACCCCGTTGCTCGCCGGGGCGGGCCGTCCCTCACCACTGTTTCCTTAGCGCGGGGTCCGCCAGGAAGCCGGGGGTACTGGAGGGCCCCAAAGACTGCTGCACTTGCCATGGTTCACTTCCCTTTCGCTCCTTCCCATTCCCACTGGGCCTTCTCGCTCTTCCTCTTCACTCTGACTGTAACTGTGGACGTTTACCCTCCCCCATAAGAAATAAATAAGTTAGTTACTAGTAACATGAATCACACACACAAACCTGAATTCCAGCTGACGGAGCTCTCAAAGCCACTGCCATGAGTATCTCCGATTTTCTACTGGGACTGGAGCAACCTGTACCCCAACTCCATCCCGAGCCATTTTGTGTTTTGTATTTTGAGACAGGGCGTTGTCCCTCTCTGAGTCATTACATTACCCAGTCTGGCCACCAACTCATGATTGTCCTGCCTCAGCCTCCCAGAGTGCTGGGATTACAAACATACACTAGCACACTTGGCTCATCTCTGAGTTTTGAGCTATCAGATGTGTTCATTGAGCACTAATTTATGTGTTTCAGACAGAAGTGATCTGGAAGATGGTTAATAACTTTCCTAGAAAAAATGACCTCAAAAAGGATGAAAAAACCAGTAAGATCCCACAACAAAAATCCAAATAGTCAAAGGTAATGTAGAAATCAGATTTGATACAAAATCCAGAAAAATCCTCAATACCTTAAAATATATTTCTACAGTTATTATCACTTTAATTTTGTTGAAGATATGGAGAGTAGCCGTGTCCTAAAGAGACTTAGATTTCAAATACTGTCCCTGCACATAAAATTAATGTCAGGGAGCAAGACAGAAATGTCAGAAGTGGACATCGGGTGACCGGGCTCGATTTTCGGAAATGATATTAATTCGTTAAATCTTCCAACTGCCATTTCTAGAAAACAAATTCTAGATTCCTCCCAGACTTGATGAAATGAATGAGGACTGGCTCGTGCCAGTTGAGCCCACAACATACAAAGCTACAATACACAAAATATCCTTGGACAAGGATTTATAGTGTTACATTTGCCAAGCAGGCCAGGATTCTAAGGTTTGCCGGGAGCCTAGCTGGTCGAGACGGCCTCTCTGGAATGGGAATGTGTGGAGCTAGAGAAACGCTTGTTTGCTTAGCAGTTGTTTACCCAGCACTGACCCAGTACCAGCCACTATGCCAGGCCCTGAGGAATCCAGGCTGCCATCCCCGAGCTTCCCAGGAAACCAGCAGGCTCACGGTCTGTTTTGAACACACAGAGAAGCACCCAGTCTTCTAGCCGGGCAGTCAGAGGTGGCTCAAGGAGGGGCATCTCTGTGAGCTCTGCGTGGGGAAGAGCAGTTAGTAACCAGGCCCTGGCAGGGCAAAGCAGAAACAGCAAGTCCCAGGCAGGCCTGGCAGTGCGCACAGAAGTAGCAGGAGGTCGACCATTGAGTACGGATGAGAGCAAGGGAGACAGACACGGGATCTTTAGCGTTGGGAAGCTGGAGTGGGGGTGGGGGCCTCCAGCCCTCTCTGCCTGCGGGGGTGGCCAGAGGTCAGCTCACCCCTGGAGCGCGCTGTCCATCCCCAGGCAAGTTCCTCCTCCCTTTCTCAGACTGCAGCCATTGGATCAGGGTGTCACTTCGTAGGTGCTCATAAGCAACTGAAAACTCTGAATAGAATAAAATAATTGAGTACATTTCCCACAGCAAGAGAAAGTGTTACTTGTGAGATTTTATTTTAGATGAGCGAATGGATGAATGAGTGGATGGATGGATGGATGGATGGACGGACGGACGGATAGATGGATGAAGATAGATAGATAGATAGATAGATAGATAGATAGATAGATAGATAGATAGATAGATATGTAAACATAAGCATATCAGGTTCTCCGAATACATACGGGGCCAGGAGTCAGATGGTCAAGGGTTATGGGTTAATACTCACCTGAAGCTGAGGCCAAAGCCTCATAACCCCTCAATGACATAAGTTATGTTATTAAAAGTAACACTTTGGTGTTTAGAAGTTTGCTGTGGTAAGGCAGAGGCGGCCACCTCTCAGATGGTCAGGGATGAGGCTGTCTCTGCAGCCCTTACACTTCCCTTTGCAAACTTAAGCACACTCTCCTGGGTTCCCTCTCTCCTGGGTTCCCACACTCCTGGGTTCCCACTCTCCTGGGTTCCCACACTCCTGGGTTCCCTCTCTCCTGGGTTCCCACTCTCCTGGGTTCCCTCTCTCCTGGGTTCCCACACTCCTGGGTTCCCACTCTCCTGGGTTCCCACACTCCTAGGTTCCCACTCTCCTGGGTTCCCATACTCCTGGGTTCCCTCTCTCCTGGGTTCCCACTCTCCTGGGTTCCATGGGGTACTGAGGTGCTGTCTCTGACGCTCCTACTCCTCCCAACGCTTTCTGCTTCTCTTGTCTTATATGGATCAGTGATGACAGATGGGGGGACACTCCAGGCTTTGGCACCTGTGGCAGAGAGGATAAAGCAGGATGGGACAGAGGGTTAGGGCTGAGAAGCCTCTCAGTACCGGCCCTCGTCAGCCCCACAGCAAGCTCAGAGCTCACAGGCTGGCCCCCCAAGTCTGTCCGGTAAGTGAGATTGGCCAGTCTTTCTGTCCTGGCCGCCCTCAGGGAAGGAGCGTGACCTTGGGGGAGGTAATGCTCTTCAGAGGAGAGCATTTCCCAGCTAGGGCTGTGTGTGAGCCAGCAGCTGAGGACCAAGTCCTTCAGTCCCAAACCCCGATATAGGGGACCCACTGCAGCATCTGCTACAGTCGACCTACTATGATTCTGAAATTGTTTTCCCTTATTAAGAAATTTTAAGGTAACAATATTGATTTTCTGCTTTTAATTCAACCTTACGAGACGTGGCATTTCCAAATAGTTCTCTGTATTTTGTCAGTCATAGCTTCAACTGAAATTTAATTTAAAAAATTAAATTCAGTGCTTAAATTAGAGGAATTGCAATACAATTAAATTTCTACCATTTATTATTCTTTAAATTCATAAAAATTTATTGTCTCAGGAAATATATAATGTTGTTCTTGCTCTGATATGTACTTTATTATTCTTTATAATATTTTGTTTTTGTTTTCTTTGGGGTTTTTTTGTTTTTTGAGACAGAGTCTCACTATGTAGTCCAGGCTGGCCTTGAACTTGCTTATGTAGCCCAGGCTGCCTCAGTCTCCCCAGTGCTGGGGTTACAGGCGTGCACCCTCATGCCTGGCTGTAATACATTTTTTAAAATACAGCATCAGAGTTATTACTATTCCCTTTTAGTCTTACAGAAATAAATGTACGTTTATAATTTCATTTACTTAAATGGATGCAGAACACCTAAAGGGATTTTTCACTCTGGTTACATCTAGCATGTTTTATATATCAAAGTGAATATTCAGATATAACAATAAATTCAAGTGACAGTCCTTGTTTTATTCCTAGTGTTGGTGGGTTCATGCAGCCTGTTCAGTGCCGTCCTTACCCGTCACTCACAAATTCCACAAGTGATATTGAATTTGGTGTTCACCTGTTCAGACTTCAAAGACTGTGGCCAGAGCTAAACTTCATGTTCCCCCTGGTATGTGAATTTGTGCATATTTTAGAAAGTATATTTCTTTTTATGCATTTCAATCAAAAATCTTGAAGAACATTTTTTTCTGCTAATTCACTTTAGCTGCAAGATTAACTATCCCAAAACTCACTGATGTAAAGCAACAAGGATTTTATTATAGCTTATAGCTTTGTGAACCAGGAACTTAGACAAGGGCTACCTGGGCTAATTTTCTGCTCTACACAGTGTCCAGTAGAGTCACCCAGAAACCCTCGCCAGGCCAGGGCTGAGGGTTCAAGGTGGTGCATCTACTACCTAGTGTCCTGGAAGGCTGGATTCTGCTGCTTCTCTGTGTCTCTACATGTAACCACAGGGCCACTCTGTTAGGATGGCCAAACCACTTGCACAGAAGGTCAAGTCTCCCAGAAGAAAGCAATGAAAATCCCTAAGCCTCTGTTATGGTTTATGTCTTCATGCCCCCTGTAAAACCCCATATACTCATAGGTGGGACTTTCGAAAGGCGATTGGATTATGGGGGTGTATACCTCACTTGCTGTCGGCAGGCAGGTCCAGGTAGGAGGTTTATCTCCTCCCCAGCTCCTCCTTTGCTCTCCACTTCCTGTCTGCCATGTCGTGAGCAGCTGTCCTCCGCCAGGCCCCTCTGCCCTGCCATCCAGCCTTGCAGCCAGTTGACTCTGCACTGGAGCGTGAGTCAAAGCGAACCTCTCCTCCTTTAAGTTGTAGGTGTAGGGTATTTTGGCCCAATGATGAAAAAGTGACTAAGACAGGTCATCTGGAAAAGCTAGGCCCAGCAATCATTTCCACCAGTTAATCAGCTGTAGGGTTTTCGCCCCTTACCTAGCCAATGGAATTCACGGTCCTTAAGTTGGCATCGGCCTGTCTACACCCCCAGCTTTTCCTGCTGCCCCCTCTTCCACTATTTCTTGCACGGGGTCCTGTTCCACACTGCTTCAAGCTCTTCCTTGAACCACTTTTTCCCATTGATCCAAGTAGAATTCAGCAGCCCCGGCCCTGCGTCGCTCCCACCCTTGGCCGTGGCTACGCCGCCGTGCTCTCTCCGATGTGGGGTGAGTGGGTTGGAATGTATTCATCGCTGTCGGCCTTCTCTACATTGTTCCTCTTATACCACACGCACTTACTACATATTTTAGATCTAGTTACTCGCTAAGCTTTGCTCTAAATCAGGCCCCGTAAAGAAAAGTCCCGTGAAAGCGCGGCCCCTGCAGCGTGTGAAGGAGGTGAGCCGGACGAGCCCTGTGCACACGCAGGGCAGCACACGCCAAGCACAGCGGGAGTGACAGTGGGAGTTAGGTTCCCCGAGGAGCGTCTGCACCGGGCCCCTGCAGCCGCTTGGCCCCGTCACCTGCCCACATCCGTGTTCAACCTCCTCTGCTCCTCGCACGTTGGAGGACACGGAATACGGCTGGTTTAATTTTCCAGCCCTCGGTCAGAATTCAGTAAATATTTTTGGAATGAACAGAGCAGCCAGTCCCTAAGAAGTGCCCCCTTTGACCACAGCATCTTCCCTCAGAGCCCAGCACGTTGCATCCTTTGATCCCAAGACACTGCTGTCCCTGCCGCACTTCCTGTCCTCTCGGGGCTGACGGCCTGGACAGCACAGTAATGTCCTCGAGTCGCACCTCAGGGTCCTGGAGAGAGGCCCGGAAGAGCAGCTGGGCTTGTAAGTGCCTGTTCCCCTTGCTGTGAGGGTCACACTTGAGATCTCTCAGATGCTGGAGATGCTCTGGTCCAAAGTCTGTGCTCCATCGTGGGTCTCGAGTGGTTGTCATGAGGGAAGGAAGGCTGCCTTTGAAAACGCTAGTGGAGAGCACTCGGCACGCCAGGCAAAGGCACATCTCAGCGCGGTGACTCATAATATGATGTGTCAGGTGGGAGACCTTAAAACATTACTGTTGCTTCATAAACCCAGCTGCAGAAATCAGACAGGGAGCCAGGGCGGGGGGATGTGCCGGAGACGAGGACAGGGGCTTCTGGGAAACCGCAGGGGTGGGCAGGGAAGGAGCTCGGTGCCCACGAGGGTGGTAAGGGGCACCGCTGTTCCTGCATGTTCACTCAGTTTGCATATCCGCCAAACATGTCCCTGCTCACTCTCCCTGCAGACTGCCTTTGGGCTCCCCAGTTCTTCCAGGAAAAGCAGAGGAGCTACCCCCAGAGGGTGAGGAGGCAAATAGCTCAGATCCATTCACTATTTTGTAAAAAACTCAAGTTTTGGGGCTGGGGATTTAGCTCAGTGGTATAAGCGCCTGCCTTGCAAGCAAGTGGTCATGAGTTTGGTCCCCGGTACTGATTAAAAAAAAGAAGAAGAAAAAGAAAAAAACTCAGGTTTATTTTGCAGAAGGAAGGGGAGAGGAATGGAAGACTAAAACTCTTGACGAAATCAAATTTGGGTATCATTTGTTATTTCATGTCCTTTCTTTTTTGTTTGTAAACCAAAGAACCTGAGAAAGAAATAGAGAAGGTGGAACAGAGAGAAGAGACTCAGGTTCTGACTCTAGAGTGGTAAAGCACAAACCACTTCCCTTCCCTGGAGCTCAGTTTTCTTGTCTGTAATATAAAAGCCAGGATGATGAATCTACAGAAAACGTGCACTCCCGCTCTGCACTGGAGCAGAAATCTGCGATTGGGTTAGGGTCCGCTCTGAGCCAGCGAGCCTGGGCTTCTCAGTGAGACCCCAAACAGCGGCTGCGATAGGCTTTCCCATCGGAAGGAGTCAGCCCCCAGGAGGAAGCCCCCCAGGTACCCCAGTACCAGCTCTGTAATCAGTTTCCCTCACAGCACCTGAGGTCAGAGGCCCAGGACTGCCTGCTGTGAGAGGCTAAGTCATGCAAATCAGAGGTCAGCTGAAATTCTCAAGCCACCCTGTCTCTGCTTGGAGGTGTGGAAGGGGCCCCACAGACAGAAATAACAGAGCTGTCCCTGACGCTGGCCACTGCACCCCTACTTCCACTGTCAACCTCATGCAGAGCCCCTCACTCAACCCAGGACCCCAAAAGCCCCTATGGGCATCTGGCACCCAAGAACTGGTCTTGTGGTTCCATAGTGGCGCCTCCCCAGCTGTGCAGTTAGAGAGGCCCCCTGGGGTCCTGTTCTCTCCCTGCTACTCGAAGGGAAAACTTCAAAAAATCTCAAAGCCACCCCAGATCTGCTGTCTCCACCCTGGCACGGGCAGATGGCTCCTTTTCTGGGACAGCTGCAGCCTCTTGCTCCATGGTGCTCAGCCAGGGCCTCTAAGGGCCTAGGGTCATAGTGGCTGAAGCTCCACAGAGGCCACACCAGGGGTGGACCTGATAGCACAGTCCTTGGGGAGGACAGAAGACAGCGAGAGGAAGGGAAGGAGAGGCTATCCAGTGACAGGAGCCCTCGCAGAGACGCACCGTGGCTCCGGGAGCAAGCGATGCCTGCTGAGGTCCTCCTGGCAGACATTAAATTGCAGGGTTTGTGCAGAACCTGAAAGCCAAATAGAGACGTTTGGATTTGACGCTGGGGCCATAAGGGACCGCTTCTGGCAATCTGTTTAGAGGGGGATTTGGGGGGATTAATCCAGGAAGGGTTTATAGGAGAAACTGCAGAAGGACAAACTGTCTGCAAGATGAGTTCAAAATGCTCTTATACAGTTCATTCCTTGAGGAGTTTTAAATTCAATTAGAAAATAAGGCGCCAGTGTGTGTTGTGCGTACTATTGGCACGTGTGTGTATCTTCCCTACGATGCTTTACAACCTGTTTACTTTCTGTGTTGAGGAGGTAGGTAAAGCACCCACACGGCTCTTAAATCAAAACAGTGTGGAGGCCCACGCCCTCGGTCCCGCCCGAAGCTGCGTCCCCAGCGCCTCTACTAAAGGTTTTCATCGTTTCCTTGCATGTGTTCCTGGAGCTTCCTTATGCAGACCCACGCAAACACGAATGTATATTCTTATCTTTCCACTTTTTTCTTTTCTTTTTTTAACAAAAAAGCATGCTATACAAAGTTTCTTTGGACTTCGTTTTCTCACTTAAAATTAGACCTGGCAGATTCTTTCCACATTTTTTTGTCAACTGCCGCATATTTCATTATATGGGGAGCCAGCTCCTTATCAAAGGGTGTCTTTAGCAATCTTTTGCCATGATAGATGGTGCTGTAAAAAAAAAAAAAAAACCTTGACTCTATCATTATTTCATATGTGTGCAATGTCTACCCAGAGGACGAATTTGACAGCACAAAGTCTACATGCAGGCATCATTTTTACAGAGATTTCTGCAGTGCCCCCTTTGGGGAATACTCTGCATTCCCACCGCAAGCTGGAACCGCCCGCCTCTCCACAGCCCTGCCAACGCCTCCGGCTTTCACTTTGGTGGGGTTTCTGGCCTAGTCAATGAAATATTTGTGCAGCTCTGATTTACTTTTCTCTCAGTTGAGGTGAAGTTGAGTGTTTAATCCCTTTAACTGAATTTTAATCCCTTTAATTTAGGGAGCTGATTTCACCATTTCTGAATCTCTCCAGAAATCTTCCCCAAGGCTTTGCTACCAAGTAGGTTTTCAGTCAAGATTTGTAAATCCAATAAATGTTTCTTTGAATAAGTAGATAAGTGATTGAATAAATGCTGGTGCTATCAGAGTTATAAATCTTAAATTAGATATGATCCTTCCCTCAAGAAGCATAAAACATGATAAGCTCGCGGCACAGTTACAGAATCAACACGTGTGTGTTCAGAGAGGGCACACAGTACTCTGAGCTGAATAAATCACTGGCCTGAGGCTAAAAGGAGGGAGAATCTCACGTGGACTACATTGCTAATCCCAGAAAGACGAGGGATGGGGGACGGGCCCCTCGCAGCTCATTTCCGTGGGTCTTCACTCACCCAAAGAGGGCTTTGGAGCTGGTCTGAGAAGCCCTTTTTGCAGAACCAACTCGTAGATCAGAAGAGAGATGAAGTGAAACCCCCTAGCACGTGCTTCTGGTCCCTCGGCTCCTCTCAGCCTCGTTTCTCCTCAGAATCCACTCAAAATTCAGCTCCTCTGGGTGGCACAGGCTCTCACGGGCCGGAGTCTCAAGCTGTTTCTCAGCTTCTCTGTCACTGACCTGCAAGTCACTAGCAAAGCATGTTTCACCTTCCACTTGTTGGTTTCATGAACGTCACGGAATTCCACGCTTCTTAAGTCCATCTGCCAACTGTTTTACGCCGACTCTGTTCAATCAGGTGCCCCTGTTGGGCGGGCAGAGGGTGAGAGCCATTGTCAGCAGGACCACAGAAGAATGTCCCATGGTACACTGCTGCCCAGCATGACTTTCCTCACTGCCCTGCTCGGGCTGAACTGCGGCCCCGAGAGGAAGGACTGTTCCGGAATCGGGGAGCCGGGCCCCCTCCCACGAGGCTGCCCCTCGCCCCTTACAGAGTGTGAGCTGCCCGCACAGTCCTGGGAGTCTCGTGAAGCTGAGCCGTGGACACATCAAGGCCAGCACTGGATCAGGAGCACCAGCCCACCCAGGCTCGAGGAGACACAAGGGCAGCGACAGAAGAATGAGGAGGCGGAACCTGAAATTTCAGGGTGGGGTCTTTATCTCCAGAGCCTCCATGACTAAAAACAACCCCAGCACATACTACCAGGGACCTAGGCAAGAGCTGAGTGGGGCCTCTTCCTGGTATTTCAAAAAGTCGTGCTGATGACGGTCAGTCATTTAAGAACACTCACAAAATTAGGATACTTGCGAACTTTCCGTCGCTTGGCTCTTTTCTGCTGTTTTGGGGCCATGCATATGCACGCATTTGGTAATGGCAAGTCAAGGGGAACAACTGACACATCCTCTCCAACTGACAGTCTGTGTAACCTGTGTTCCCTGTGACGCTTCCACCCCGGAACACCCTTGAGTCAGGGAGGACAGTTCCTCCCTCTCCACTACCCAGTGTCTTATAGCCAGGGAAGCCCAGGGACTGGGGAGGTTGTGTGACTGACCCACGGTCATACAATTCATAAAGAGGAACCAGGGCTCTGACTTGGGCCTTTTGAACTCTAAACCGGAGATCTTTCCAGGATTTGTTTCTTGAACCATTGCAAAATTAGCTTCAGGGAAAGAATCGTAGCACTGAGAAACGTGAAATGTAGCATTATCCTCAGTTGCAGTAACAGAAAACCGCCATGAAATAGTTTCTGTGATCCCCCGAAATCACAGCCATTGCCCTGGATACACACACACACACACACACACACACACACGAGGGTAAAGGAGAGGCTCCTCCGTCTGGATGGCCACCCTGCCGGTTCTGCACCCGTCAGGGGTGGAACCACGCTCTGAGGTTTGCTAGCTTCGCTTCTGAGGCCACAGCTCACAAATCACAACTTAACAGCATACGGAGGCTTCCCCAGCCCTACCATGTACCCCATTCTCTGAAAGAAGCAAAAAAGGAACTTAGAACCAGAGACCCTTCACAGAATTCTCAAACAAAACTTTTTATGTTTTTGTGATCAGTTATTACCCCTGTGGAAATACCTGAGTGTCTGGCTTTCTGACATGAAATACACCGGTTGTAAGCTGTCCTTCATTCATGCAAGTAAAGAAGAAGGGTTTATTGAGTACTTACTATATGCCAGCTACCTCAGCTACTGGAGACCTGCGATTAAAAAGACCTCTTACCCAAGCAGGAAATTTGCTTTAAGAAGACTATTTTAACTTCAAAACAGGCATCTGTGTTAACTTTCCCTATTTTACATTTATTCACATATCATGGATTACATATAACACAAACTCTTAAAAGTCACTTTCTCCTCTAAGGTTCAAACTCTTAAAAGTCACTTTCTCCTCTAAGGTTTCCTTGTCAGAGATCCTTTTCTGGGTGTCATCACTTTTCCAGTAAGAGCTTTCCTACAGGTCGTGCAGAAATCAAGAGTCTCTAAGGCAGACTTCACTGTGTTTCACTGCGGAGGATTTGATGGTCCAAAAAGCAAATAAAGAACAGAAATGGGTGAGATCGCCAGGGCCAGAATCATCCTCCCAGACCAAACTCAAATGAATTTTCCACAAAGGAAATTATTCATTGGAAAAGCTGTGCTCTGCTGTACTCAGTTGACCAAATTAATCAGTGCAGTTCCTCAGCGGAGCGGGGATAAAGGCAGGAGTTAAGTCAGAGATGAACCTACCCAGGGCTCGCACCGTATTTCTATTTCCTGCAGACCCGTGCATCAGGTGGAGTCAGTCAGCCTGTGCAGGTGGGCCCTGACATCTTTCAGATAGGAGAAATTTGCAGACCCGCTGAGGCTTATCTCTCTCTTTTCCATTTTAACCAGTTTCGAGAAAGGTCATTCTAAAAATCCATTTCAGAAAAAAAAAAAGTTTTCTAAAATCGTATAAACACACTTAGGATAGCCAAGATGATTGTGCTACAAACTCTATAAGGTCTAGGCACAAAACAGTTAACAGGCATAGGATTGGAACTATTTTGCATATTTGTGTCTGGTGACCTGAGGAGCTCTTGAAGATCACTATGTAAAATAACAGCCTTATTATGCTCCCACCACCTTGTTTTGAAGGCCTATATCATCAGTGTTTGGGGCTCTTTGCCATTGTTATTTATTTGTCTTTTTTGTTTCTTGTTTTTCTAGTGTTTTGTTTTGTTTTGTTTTGTTTTGTTTTTACCCCTAATGCAGAAAGGGTAGATGTACATGTAGAGGCTTATACATGCCTAGAACTTCTCCTAAACAGTTTACAAGACTGTATTGTATTATGCATGATGCAATGAACAGCTACTTTGAATAAAAAGAGACATTATGGTATCCATTGCTGATTCCGTATCCTGCTGTGAAGTCCCGTAATGCCATTATTCTTGGTTCAGAGTAGTTTTAGTCTGTTTTGTGTTGTTTAATTTCAGCATACATGAAGGTGTGCACAGCTATTTTGAAGAGAACAAGAGACATTATGGCAGCCAATGTTGATTTCCCTATTGTCTAATTTTAAAGGCCTTTAATGCCTTCAATACTCTGATCTGATCAGTTTTATACTATTTTGTTCTGTATGAATTCATTGGCTGTGAAGATATGGACTATTTAGAAGAAAACAAGAGACATTATGGCAACCACTATTGATCTGTTGTCTCGCTTTGAAATCTGTGTCTCTTATATTGTTTTCTTCTGATCTGCTTTGTTGTTTTGTTCTGTTTTGTTTTATCCCCTTTAAAACAAAATTAAAAATAAATAATAAAAACCCACTTCGGGGTGAGATGAGCATAGTGCTATCGGCGTGTGGTCTCTCACTGTCATGGGACCTCAGACCCAGCACCCACGGGTGAGCAGCAGGGGCACAGAGGACCCGACCTCCGGACCATCCGCTAAGCCGGAGCTGTGGTGCAGAAAGGTGGCGCCCCAGGCCCCGTGCCTCTCGGGATCCATCGCACGTGTGCAAAAGAACTAACAAACCCTTACTTTTTTACCTAAATCAATTTCATGTTATTCTTTTTTGCCTTTTCTTTCTTTTCTGCAAATGTCTAAATGCAGAAGTGTCTCATGCTCAGTCAGTGACAGGAAGACACACGTCACCTTTCTGTAATGGGAGACTCTCTTAACATTAGCACCCTAGTTGCATCTAAACTAAAGGAGCCCGATGGATGCCTAAGCAAGAGGGCACGAGGCTGCAGATCTCCCACCCGCCCAGCCCGAGCTCACCTGTGAATGTAGGACGCAGGAATGTTCGGTTTCTCAGCAAGGCCCAGGAAGCCCAGGCATGCACTGTTTGCAAGGGTTGGATTGCCACATCAGAGCGTGTGTAGGTTTGTGTGTTGAGGGGAGACAGAGATGTTACTATCAGTGATTATTTTTGTTCTTAACTTTTCACTGTAGAGAAACCCCCCACAAATCTGCTGATTTCCTACCCTGAAAGGTTCACACTGTGGATCTTGTCTGTGATGTGCGACTCTGCTTAATTCCCCAAGAACACAGAAAGCAAGGATGCCGACCACTCATCTTCTCGGGTCATTCCCCACTAGCCACACTAGGGGTAACAACTTGGGGGTCGGGTTTTCACCCAGAGACATGAAAATTCACAGGTAGAGGAGGAAAAAAGAGCAAAAGACCAGCACAGACGGCGAGGAGGGGCCTGCTGTGAACCTGAGAGCGACAGATGAGAGGAGGGCAAGGCAGTGAGGGTAGGGCGTTGGTGGCACCGGACAAGGTGAGGAGCTGAGGATGGAAGCCAGGCTGCAGCAGGCTAAGGTGAGGGGCTGGGGCACTGTCCTGGGAGTCCACAGGTGAAGGGGAGGCAGAGGCGAGTTAGCACGAGGCTGGAGGCTTGGGATTTGCAGCAGCTTCTTGTTGAGGACCCGGAGCTCACAGATGGGAGCTCGGGCAGTGCAAGTGCACTCACTGCAGGTGCTCGGAGTTCCCCACTGGGAAACCTAGATGTCAGCAAAATGGGGGCTGCATTTAAAGATGGAAGAAGTGGAGGGACCTGCCGTTTACTCTTCCCCTAAGGTTTCCTTGACGTTTGTTTACTCTCCGGAAGGGCCACGTGAGCACCTTCAGATTAGACGCTTGACAGGTCCATAGTTAGGGGAACTCGAGTTCTCCAGACCTAAAGCACTTACACCGGGAGACTCGAGTTACAGAGACCTTTCCACGTTACACAGGTTTGTCAGGAGAGGCTGCTTACCCCGCCTGATGGCATCGAGGGTCAGGACACCTAGGTCCCTTTGGTAGCCTGCACCAATCATGGACACACATTTGCAGAGCACATGTGGCTGACGGAGGACCTGCAGAGTGATCACAGCTGAGGGGAAAACTCGAGGCACGAAACATCCAGCCTGACCGTGTGACGAGGAGGCTTGTCCAGAGATCCGTGCGGGTGGAGCCAGACAAGAGGCAGCGAGAAGGTGGGCTGCAGGCTGCGGGCTGCAAGGGCTCTGTGGAAAGCCGGAGAGAGCAACCATGGGCCACAGGCAGCAAGCTCAGCTGCACAGCATGCAGCAGAAGCTTTCCTCGGAAGGGCGGTTCTGCACGCCCGAGAGGCTGCCTCTAAGGGGAGAAGAGGAGAAGAGGAGACTCCGAAAGATACCAGCAGAAAAGGAGAACGGGAGAACGGAAATGAACACTGGCGCATTTCTACTGACATTCAGCTCACTTCAGATGGCACCTTGAGCTATCGCCGGACCAAGGATCGTAGACTTCTGGCCAGCCTAAGGCCTTGGCTTTGGCATCTTGCACGTGTAATTTCCCACCACAGCTCAGTGTTAAGTGTTACTATGCAACAGGAATTAAAAGGACAGGAGAGGGAAGAGCTCTGCTGTGTTCCAGTAAAGGGAAAAAATGGATCATTGTAATGCAAGCTGATCTTTGAGAACCCACGTTATAAAGGGCAGCAGTGGGGGACCAGGTGTCCCTTCACAGGTGCAGTGTGCTAGGAGACAGCTGGCAGCTACTGTCTCTTCCAGGTGTTTGGCTTGCAGAGAATCATGGGAACATGCACCAGTAGATCATTGCAAATGTAGGTGAGACGTGATACATTGTTCCTCTTTCCTTCCTAAAATACATTGTTTCCTAAACCCGACCCTTGGCATGTGCCTCATGCTCCGTGTCACCTGGTCACATGCCTGGGTTTCTCAGGCATCATCCATCCTTAACGTCGAGGCTCAACATCCTGAAGATCCCATCTTGGAGGTTCTGAGACCGGTCCCTGGGGATGTTCTGCTGGACCGAGTCCACAGTGCTCCTGCAGGGACACCTGGGGCTTCCTGTGTCGTAAGCAGGAGGCATCAGACAGGGGCTTGGGGCGTACTGAGCCCTGTTGTGCAGCTCACTCACCTGCCAGACTGCAGTGCTATTAATGCGTCGTCAGTCTGCAGTCAGCTAAGGTTGCTGGTAGACTCAGCTGTGAACTCCTACTCATCCGCTTCTCCCTGTCTCCCATGTCTCGTTGTTGGCCCTGCTCCTCCTACTCCAGCTCTGCTCTGCGATCCACTTAGGCTGTCCCTGCCATCACTCTGCAACCACACTTTGCATGACTTTAATCCTTTTAAATGCATGAAAGCTCACTTTATGATCTCACACATGGTCTGTTCTAGAGAACACTTCATTCTCCTTGAGAAGAATGTGCATCCTGCTATTGCTGGCTCATGTTTTATGGGTGTCTTGTAGGTGGATTTGGCTCATAATGCTGTCTCAGTCCTCTATTCCTTGTCAATCTTTTCCCCAGTGTCCTATACAATATTGTATACAGGGTAAGGAAATCTCAGAGCCCCTGCATCAATCACTTCATCTTCCTGATGGATTTGCCCTTTGCATCCTTACAAAAGCTTCCTCTTCATCTCTAGTTATGTTCTTTGTGTTTTCAATCCTAGTCTGTTTCATATTAGTATAGTCTCTTTAGCTTTCTTATGGTTGCTGTTTGCATGATCTTTTTCATCCTTTTAATTTCAACCAGTTCACACCTTTGAAGGTAAAATGTTTCCTAAAGCTTGTGGTTGGTTCTTGTTCTTCTATCCCATTCAACAATCTCTGCCTTTTGATTGGATTGTTTAATCCATTGATGTTTAATGATATTACTGATATAATGGGATTTATATCAACCATTTTATTTTTTATTTCCCATCTATCATGTTTTTCTTTTCTCTTTCATCTTTAATAAATTCTTTCTCCTTTCAATATTTTCTTTTTTTTTTCTTTAGCTTTCAAAATGTTTACTGTAGATAGGTAGGTATGGATCTCTTTGTATTTATCCTTAGAATCCTTTGAGCTTCTTGCATATGTAAATTTTTGTTTTTATCTTGTTGGGGTATTTGGTATTATTTCTTTAAGTACTTTCTCTGCTCAATATTTGTGTGTGATGGGCTTAATGAGGTCCCACATTTCTCTGAGGATCTAATTTTCCTTCATTTTTTCTCTGTTCTTCAGATTGCATAATCTCTTACTGTCACCAGCTAGCTTGGATCCTTGCTTTTAATAATAATAGATATTAAAACAAAAGCAAAATTTTACAGGGGAAAAAAACTTTAAATAGAAAGTTAAAGGGAAGATAGGAAAGGACTCCAGCTTTTAGGTAGCTGGAGTTGAGAGTGATTAGAACGTAAGGTTCCCTATATGAGGTAGAGTGGCCAAGGCCAAGGCTTAGGGACACTCCTGTTAAATACCTAAGATTCGACCACGATGCTGTACACCAGGAAACCTCTGAAAATGTTAAGGCATTAGAAAAAACTTCAGATTTACTTTAGAAGAATATTGCTGAAAAGTATAGGAAGAGGGTTAAGCTAAAGTCAGAGACAAATTAGGAAGGTATTGCGCCGGCTCAGACAGGAGGTGAGGACTGCAGCCAAGACAGTGGTGTTAAGGGATCAAGAAGAGGTGGGCAGGAGCGATCCAGATAAGAGGAATCAACATGTCTTTGTGACCACTTAAATACCAGTGATGATAGGGAAGCTGGGGGGGGGGTGAAGGATGATTCACAGGTTTGCCGTTTGACAACTGTTTCTCAGTCTGTGTGTGTGTGGCTGGGGGCTGAACCCAAGGCTTTGTGCAGGCTAGACAAGCACTTTACCACCGAGCTACATTCCTGGCCCCATCTGCGGTTGCTTTGATGATAACATCATTGCTTTGATTTTTTGAAGAGACCAGAATTACTTCTCCAGAACCCTTCATTTGCCAAAGATGCATCTGTGTCACAGGATACAGTAGCACCTGCCCTCCTCCCTTGCCCGCTATGACCGCCTCTTAGCCAGCAAAGCCAGCACCCAGAAGACAGGGATGTCCCCGTCAAAGCTTAGCCATACCTATGGCACAACGGCCTCGCCGTTGACCAGGGCAGCAGAGTATGGTCCATCCGCTGCTCCGGAAGGGAGAAATGCCCTGAGGGCTGCGGATGCCATACATATTTGGGAAAATGGGCTACCAGGAAAAAGGACCTCACTGATTACTTCCACCAACACTTTGCTCAAGTAGCTAACAGAGAAAAAAAAAAAAACCTGGTACACATGGAAGCTTTCTTTTGCCATAAGCTAAAGCAAACCACACCTGTGGTTCCTAAGGTGTAACAGGGATAAAATGATGGATGGAACTAGCAGTTTTTGCTGGGGTGTGGCTCAGTGGTAGACTGCTTAGCTGGCATGCTCGAGGTCCTGGGTTGGATCTGCAGTGCCACAAAATAATTGTTTTGAACTTTTTAACTGAAAATAAAAAGGCCATTCTCCAAAGGCCTTTAATCCCGCGTAGATGTGTCGCTGCTCTGAAATTCAGCAAGTTGTAACAGTCCCCAGGCAGGTGACCCAGGACTCCAGAGACCTCATCACAAGCCCTGCTCTATGGAGCAGTATTCCTAAGGGCCCAACCTGGCTGGCCTGGTCCCCTCAGCCCATGTCTCCCAGGCTGTGTCCAGGCATGCTGCCAAGTAATACCTGGTGAGGCTGAGGGAGGGGCAGGCCACGGGCTGTTTTCTGTCTAGATTCCACTTTGAAACAGAGGCCCATGATTTCCCATCACATGTGAGATGAAGGATCCCAAAAATCCAAAAGCAAGGACATCCCCTGGGACCCTCACCTTGGTGCCACAGGTTTGCGCTCCCTGCACTGGTTGATCTAAAGCAGCCGTTGGATTTAATTGAGATCATTTTTTCCAAGAGGAGGGTGAACCTCCCCTGTGCACACGGTTCCCTCATCCTCCAGATTCTTAGCAGCCGAAATACGTTTTCATTTAGGATGGAAGTGCGGATGGTCTCCAAATGCCTGATAGCCTATCGGTGAATCAGCGTCGGCAGGAGAGTGATCTTGCCTCCCACTTCCGGCCCAAAGCGGATCACCTCCCTGTTAGAGGCATCGGTTCCCTGCCAGAGCTGACCTCGCAAAGGACGACAGGGTCCGAGGAGGGGGCCCCATCTGCTGCCTCTGCTCCTCTGGCTTAGTCCCCTCTTCGTAGTCCTTTCTGTCCTCCCCGATCACAGCATATATGTAGCAGAAACATAAATACAGTCAGCTACAGACCGTCAAAGTGGTGAACGTGTACACGAAGCAAACAGATACGTGAAACCTCAAGAGGGAGACGGCGAGAGACCACTGCAGTGACAGCTGTGAGGAATTTAAGGCGAGCAGTGATTTGACAGAGGTGTGGGGAGGAAGGAGACGAACGGTGACTCCGGGGAGAAAAGACAGTCACAGGTGGGAAGGAGACAGCCGGCGCGTTTGGCCGGAGCGTGAGTCGCCAGCCGGAAGACGGAGGCAGAAGCACATTGACAGCATCTGAAAGAGTCCAAGAGCTGGAACTTTTACTTAAGAGACAGCTGGCAGTCACGGCGAGGAATCCGAGGAGGGAGGGGTGACATGAAAATACGGGGGGATAAGTTAAATAATGGCCACTGCGGGACACCATACGGTCACGTTTTAAAATGCGTCTGAAGAGTTTTTTGTGACATGGGAAATGTTTCCTGTCATGAGGCGTGAAGGAGATGAAGGCACAGTCCTCTCTGTCAAATCATTTCAGTTATGTCACACAGACCTAAATGTGCATAGAAACAAGTCTGCAAGAGAACAGACTGTGGTGAGATGGTAGCTGTCTCTGGGGAGTCAGATTAGAGGTTCTTTTTAACATTGAAATACTCGAGTGTTCGACAAAGCAGAAACTATTTTAAAATCTAAGAGAAATCCCATGCAACTTTGAAATCTTTATCAGAGGAATCTGATTGTGTGTTAAAACGGAGCTTATGAGGCTGGGTGGCGGAAGGTCAGTCAGTAGAGCTTTGCACCATGTCCAAGCCATGGGTTCGAGACCTGGTCATGTGCTGTGCGCTGAAGGGTTGGTTCAGTGTAATAACAGGAGAGACATCATGAGGCTATGTGTCACACGTTCAGAGATGACAGCAGAAGCCAAATGTCCTAGAAAATATAAAAGCGCCACCCATACTGAAGCTGAAATAGAGAGGGGCAGGCGAAATTTAATTCTCTTCGGTTTCAGGTGTTTGAGCCGAGCGCTTGCCCTTTGAAATGCTGCAGGAGGGACCCTTATTAGAGTTTCTCATCGAAGGCTTTAGTTTGCTGAATGGTTTTAATGTTAAATATTTGACCTGTGCTAAAAAGCCGGTCTTGTCTCGGTCCCTCCAGCCTGCCTCTGATCACCAGCCAGTGAATGTTCACTGAGTAACCTCCCTGTGCAAGCGGTCACCCCAACACCCCCTCCTGCAGAAAAGGGAAATGTGAAGAGGTGCATCGCCCGGGCCTCCCCCTCCCGGCGGCCTGTCTGGTAGCTCTCCATCGTCCGGCTCTGCATCGCTCCCTGAATTTACTGACCATCATTCTTCGGTGTGCCCCGCCACCAGCTGCCTGTCTTCACAGCCAGCCACCCTCTGTCTGCATCAGTCAGGGAAGTGCTCAGCTGAGCGTACCTATGAATGGCTTACATTCCAAGGAGGAGCACTGTTTTCTTATCAAGTTCAAAGGCAGGTGACCTCAGAGTTGGCAATTGTCACTAGGGTCTCAGGTTATTCTTAGCCTGTCTTAGCACTAATCATTCTTAGCACATTAGTTTTCATCATCCTATGTGTTGTCTCATGGTAACAAGATGTCTGCTGTAGCTCCAGGCATCACATAATGTTCCTATTTAGGAAGGAGGAGAAAAGAATGATGCCAGCAAAGTCTTCTCTTCAGTTTGTCCCTTTATCAGGAAAGCAAAAGACTCCCCAGAAGACATCCTACCCCCCAACCTAGGCTTTACTGTACATTTTCTTTGGCCAGAACTGGGTCACACCATTGCCCCAAGCTGCAAAGAAGGCTGGGAAATGGATAAAAAGCATTCTGTGGTCGCTAGAGCTCTACTGTCCAATACAGTAGCCAGGAGCTACATGTGACTCTGAGTGCTTGCAGTAGGACTGGTGCGACTGAGGCTCTGAGCTTCTGATTTTAATGAACTTAATTTAAATTTTAAAATGAAGGTGCTATGAGCCATTTACCCTTTATATTCACCTTTAATTTTTTGGCAGGACTACATTTCACTTTACATTGCATGGCATGTTGTTATTACATGTGTTGCTATTTCTAATATGACACCTAAACATTTAATTGACCAATTTTGCCAGTTTGGATAGGAATATTAGGGAACCATAACTTTTTGGTACTCGATTTGGTCTTTGGAAAATCTTTAAATATTTTTACATTGCATAATGATAAGTCTCATCAAACAAATATAGGTCAAGTGTTTCTAATGTAAGCTGAATCTGAACTGAGATATACTATAAGGATAAACTGTGGAGTTCAAAGGTCTAATATTTTAAAAGTATTTAAATAATCTTATAAACTGTTATGGTTTGTGTCCACATGTTCCCCCTCCAGTGCCTCATATAGTCAATGGGGGTGAGCTACATGGAGGTAGCTAAATCTAGAGTGAGTGGTCGATTTGTGTTCCAGTGCTAGAATTAAGGGTGTGAGTGCTACACTTGCTTTAGGGCGGGTAGCCTGCATACGCTACAGAGACAGAAAGAGGCTGGTCCCTTCCCCTTCCTTCCTTGCACTTGTTGACTTTGCTGTCTTCCACCACCATGAACTGCTGCCACCGTGCCATGTGCCACCCTGCCTTGGAGTCAGCCAACTATGGACTGAAACCTCCACAAACTGTGAGCTAAATAAACCTTTCCTCCCTTAACTTGTGAGTGTTGGGTATTTTGTCTCAGCAACAAGAAAAATAAGACATAAGTATTCATTGCCATGCTGAAGATATAATATTTGGGCTATATTGGGTTATGTAAAATATACTATTAAAGTTAATTTCTCCTATGTCTTTTTACATTTTTCACCTATCTACTAGAAAACCCAAAGTTGTGTGTGTGGTTTTTACATACTCTTTGTATTGGGCAGTGCTGGCCTGGAGGGAGAGAAAGGTGAGGAGAAGAGGTAAGATAGTGAGCTTAGCCAACCACAAGTGCCTCTCACTCACGCTTCCAGCTGAAGAACACCTCTGCTCTCCACCCAGCGACCTGGTACAGAGTGGTGCTCAGAGTCTCACCTGTGATTTACTGTTGAACTGTCTGTTCTTATTAACTAGGCACCAAACAAGATCCAACTGAGCTTTAAGCAGAGTCCTTGCCTAAGGCTGACCTTTTCCAAAACTGATCTTTAACCACTCAGCTTAGCACTGTAAGCATACTTATTCGCATTTAGCAAACACTGATGCTGTACTGAAATGAATGTGAAGGTAGGCAGGAATAAGGTCAACAGTTCTTCCAGGAGGAGTCAGGAAGGTTTTCCCAGAAGAGGTGGCACTTGAATTGAAAGTAGCAGAATGAACCGTATGGAGCCTGCTGTGTGGGACAGGGCGCTCTGAGTCCGGGAGGCAGCATTACAAAAGCAGGAAAAGACCTCGTACTTTGGGAGACAGTGAAAAACTTTATGTAGCTAGAGCAAGGATTATTTAGAATTGAAGCTAGACTTTGGACTTTCCATAAGGGTTAAGTGGTGTTATGGATTGTGTCTGGCTGTCTCCCTAAAGCCTCATGCAGTCATAGATGGGGTTTTTTCAAGATGGTCAAGATGCTTCAAGTCAGATGGTTGAACCTAGAATGTGTGGAGCTGGGATTAAAAGTGTGTAATTACTGAATCAGTGTACTGATTGGTTTGGTGCCTGCCCCAAGCCAGGGAGCCTAAATAGAATATAAAAAGGGCAAAAATAAGCTGCTTTTATCACTCATTGGTCTCTTGCTTGCTTTGCTGTCTTCTGCCCACCATGAGCTGTTTCTCCTCCGCAATGCCGCCCTGCCTGGGAGCTGGCCAACTGTGAAGTGAAACCTCTATGAACTGAGTAAATCTTCCTTCCTTTTCTTTTGGGTATCAGATATTTTGTCTCAGCAACAAGAAAAGTAACCAAGATAAGTGGAGAAATAAGCATTTTATTCTCCACATTTGCATGATAATTTAACTGAGTATAGAATTCTAGGTTGATACATATTCACTCTCAACACTTTAAAGACATTATTCTTTTGTTTTCTTTATACCCGTTGTTGTTACTGGGGAGTGTGCTACCAACATAACTAATATTCCTTGGTCAGCGCATGCATTTCCTCTGGCTCCTCTTATGGTCTTTTGGTGCCATTAGTATCATTATTGATGTCTAGGAAATACATTTTATTTTTATTGTTTCTGCTCAAGATTGTGCTCCTGGACATCAAAATTCATGTATTTATTATTTCTGAGCAATGAAGGGCTATTACCTCTTTTAATAGTGCCTCTCCCCATTCTCTCTATTCACAGCTTTAGAAACTCCTATTACACATGTGTTGGACCTAATTGCACTCTTATGGCCTCTCTCTCTCTCTCTCTCTCTCTCTCTCTCTCTCTGTCTCTCTGCTTTCTATCTCTCTCCCCATTCTGTGTCTTTGCATCAAAAAGTGCCTGATGCCAGATACTTACATATTTTTCAATTGTTTCAATTACTTGAATTAACATGTGTTTTAAAGCCAGCTTAAAATATAGGCTTATATTCCTGCAATAGCACGAAAATTTGAGTGTATCTGAAGACAGCTAGTTAGGGATCACATTCCAGCAGTAATGTCCACTACAGTCAAGACTTCATTTCTTTTCCATTCCCACTGACCACTTCACTAAGCATGATGGTCACTTAGATGGTCAGGCAGTCTAGCGACCAGTAAAGGAGGGTCAGAGTGGACAAAGACATCAAAAGAGAATCTAGAGAAAATATATGAAAATGCCAGAGAAGAAAATGTTAATGATTAAGAAACATTTAGATATAGCAGAGAGGCAAAGAGCTATGAAAATTGAAAGCCAGGTATCATGACTGCCGATTAGGAGATAATTGGTAACTGTTATGGTAACTTTATTTTTCATAGCATTTATTGATTTCTTATCAGCCACAAAGATTAGCAGAAAGCAGATACTCAAAAACTATTTTGTTTTGTAGTACTGGGGATTGAACCCAGGGCCTTGCCCACACTAGCCAACAGCTTTGCCATGGAGACTCAAAAACTATTGGCGACTGATGAATGGATTTTATTTTGAGGGTTGGGAGACATATGAAAATAGTCTTCTGGTAACCATTATTTCTATGGAACAGACAAGGAGTAATGGATTCAAGAAACAAGAAAAGCAATTTTAAATTGAAAGTAATTTGAAAAGGATATAAAATCTGAACGTCAGACAGCTTGTCCCAGAGCCAAATCTCCCAGGCAGTTTATGGTATCTCCTTCAGTGGTGTAGATGAATGGGCAGCTGTATAGAAGGATCAAGTGGAAATCGCAAACTCTTCTTCAAAAAACAGGCACACTTGGACCATGGAGCCTTCCGGTTCACACTGGCCCCTTTCTACTTATTCTATTCCTATGCCATGTTATTGGTACCTAAGACATCAGAGGAGCAAAATTGTCTTTTCAGAGGTAATGATCATTTCAGGGCTTCCTCAACCAAAGACCAGTGGAGCCAGTGCCCTCAGGAGCAGGCCCTGTAATGCAAGGCCTCAGGATGCACCTTCCGCCACTGACCCATGGCTAGATCCCATTTATTTAATGTGATTGCTATGTCTGTCAGTCCATCTAAGTCACTAGCTTTGGGCAGCGCAGAAGCATCAATCATTACTGATCCTTTAACAAATCTGCAGGTTAAATCAACCCAAGAAAGATATGTCTTTCTTGACCTCAATTTCAGTAGAATCAAATGATTTGGAGAGGGGTGGGGAGGGGAGACATCGTAGGGAAGGATTATACACTGCAGGACTCTCATGCTGTTGGCTACAAAAGTTGACTTTCTTTGCATCAGTTCTGAAATGAATTTTCCTGACCATTTGTCTCCTGTGCCATTTTTACTGTTTATTTTGTTGCTTGGCTTGCGCCGGGCCTGAGTTTAACGTCGGTCCATATGTCTGGAAAGCATAGTACAGTTTGCTGTCTTTCTACACATCCCACTCTCTTAATAAAAATGTTCCTCCCCCCAATACCGAATGGTTGATCACAGCATTTGGTAAAAGGACAAAAACCGCTAATTTAGTTAAGATGAGTCACTTTTGCGCCAGACTGGGAGCCCCGTGACTCACAATCATAAGTTCAAAGACTGGGTGTTTGCAACAGGAGGAAGCCCAGCCAGAGGGGCTTTCAGCCTGCTCGGCTCTGTGCATTCTTTATATCCAGAAAGCAAATTACTGCCCAGGGCAACACCGAGCTTGCTCGTTAATTCTCCGCTTCCTGAGCGGGGCAGAGAGGCTGGTCCTCCTACCAAGCTGCACCAGCCACAGACAGTCAGCTCAGCTGAAGCCCCTGCCAGAGGAGGTTTTCTACCACCGATGAAGGCCGAGCTGAGTCTCTAAAGCAAATTAAGTTTGGCTTCTTCTTCCCCATGCCAGTTAATGTTTTAGTGCCCTCTCTTTCTGCCTCCTCCTCCCCCTCTTCCTCCTCCTCCTCCCCCGCCATGCAGCAGATGTGGGCAATTAGGACCCCATGCCCTTGGCATTGTTTCCACAATCCTTTCTGCTGGGGGCTTAAAGAAAAGACAGGATTTAATACAATCACTGAGAGAGGGACCTCTCCTGGCTGCTGCCACATGGAGAGGGCTGGCAAAAAAAGACAGAGGACAGAACAGGGTAAGCTCTGAGGCCAGTGGGAAACAGGACAGAGCAGGGCTCCCCCCAGCCACCCACAAGGGTAAAGAGTTCTGTGATGTCATTGGCTCCTGGGAAAGGGGAAGGATGGACTGGGGGTGCGTCCTATCCCAGATGACGTGACAAGGTGTGCCCTGTCCCCAGAGGGGCACGCCTTGAAAAGATCCCCCCATGGGACCCTAAAGGTACGATGGAAGAGACTGTGACATGGCTGAGAGGTTAGAGTGGGGCTTGGAAGTAGAGGGACCACGACCTGGAGGGACGGTACGGCTGTAGGAACCCAAGGGAGGTCAGGGGACCTGATTTGAGCTGGGTGTTCCCAGTCAAGCTGTCTGCTTCAAGAAGAAAAAGATCGTTTCATTTTTTTGCTTATCACCAGTCATCAGCCAGGTTCAAAACTCCTTTCTTGGCGTTTGTCAGCATATATATTTTTATATATTTAACAAAAGAGTTTTATTACAATAGACTGAAAAACTCAAAGGAGCGCAGCCCGGATGTTGATCCATAAGCAGAAACACTATGCAGCTCTCAGGGTTTTGAGAAGCAGTTAACCTTGATCTCTCTTGGGTTTGATATTGCTATCACACTTCTCGGTATCCCTAATGATGCAGCATGAAAGAGAGAAGCAACCATTTGTCAAGAGCCTGCCACGAGCCAGGGACAGCATGTATAGTTCCAAGTCAGTTCCACTAATCTTCCAAACAGCCTAGGAACAGACATCATTAGCCCCATTTTGCAAGTGAGGACCCACCCTGAGGAGAACACCACGTGCAGGCTCACCTGTTGGAGGGACTTCATGGTGTCCGCCTCCCAAATCCTGAGTGTCTCTGTGGTCCTTCTCCAGGCAGCCTGCTCTCCACGAACTCACCTCAAGGGGTTGGGCACTTGCTTCACTCTCTCTGACATGTGCCAGATACAGGAAATGTTGACACCACACCTTCTAGAACCTTCTTTCAATGAGGTTTTCACATCCGAAATGCACAGTATACTTTTTGCAGCCTGATTATTCCCTTCTTACAGACTCTACATGCCCTGACCCAGCTTTTCTCGGGTATAGGCGCCTCAACATCGCTGTCAGTTAGTCTTTGCCTTTTTTACAAATGTTTGGTGCTAAGGATCCGACCCAGGGCTCAACAAGTATTCTACCACTAGGCCAAATCCCCAGCCCCTGTGTCATCCAGCTGAGTGGTCTCAGGGACTCCTAGAGAGACATTTGGGGTGCGAGAGCCCCGACCTCCTCATCCACGGGTGCGTTGCTGAACGGGCTATCAGCGGTGGGGCCTCGCTGGAGGAAGTGGCCATGAGGGAATGAATTAGCGACCTTACTGCTCCCGACCCCTTCCTCTCTGGCGTCTTCCTCTGGTCTCTGCATCCTAGATAGGATGAGTCCAGCATTTTTCCTCTGCCATGAGGTTCCTGCCTCGGCATCAGCCAAACATGGACTTAAACCTCAGAAATCACGAGCCCAAGTACACTTCTCCTTTAAGCGGCAGGTATCAGGTATTTTGTCCTAGCAGTGGGACAACTGACTCATACAGCCTCACAGTCACCCCCACTCTTCTGCCACCACTGCACACCCACCCACCCAGGTCTACTTACTTCCACTTCCCACACAAAAGCCAAGGACCAGAGGAGTTGAGCAATGAGCTAAAGAGCGTAACAAGCCTTTCCCCCAGAGCTCCTGTCGGGCAGGCAGCTGGTTTACTAAGAAGCAAGAACTTCAGTTTGGATTTTCCCCTACAGAAAGCTCGCCTACAGAAATTACCCAGAGCGCATGTCTGGAAGTCACTTCCTCCGGGAGCCCTTCCTGTGACCCTTTTCTTTCTTGGTATTTTTTTATCATTGCCTGGGCCCTCAGTAGAATGTAAGTTCTTCTAAGGAAAGAAGCCTTTGTCTACACTGTATTCCGAGCTCCGAGCGGAGTAGCTGACACACTGGGCGCCGTAAAGACTTGTTGAGATGATTGATTAAATGCGGAATAGCATGTATGCACCAAGACGCTGTCGCAGCATTATTTACATAGCACATATATAAAACAATGTAAATGTCCAGCTTAGGCAATGGCCCATAAGGATGATAGATTGCACAGCTATAAAAAGTAATAATCATGAAGATTTTAATGACTTATAAAAAAGATGATGAGATGGTGTTAAGTAAAATATAAACAGGCTACAAAATTGTATGCACATTATCTATCGTCTGAACTGTGTCATAAAACATCTCAGGAAGAACTGGAAGGAGAGGGGAGGGATTGTGAGTGATTCCTTTCTCACCTCTTTGCAGCTCTCTGTATTGCCCAGAATGTCTGCAAGGAGCAAGCTACGCCTTGATAATTAGAAACAAGGTCACTGACCCCACGTGGGAGTTGACATCTGGAGGACTTTCCTCCTGGGCCGGCTGCGTTTCTCTCTGAACTCCCAGAGGAAACCATGCTTAAGAGGAAATTCGCCCAGAAACCTTCCTGACTGGCTAATCCGCACGGCTCCTCAGGGAACTTCCTGCTCTGTTGAGAAAGCTCAAGGCACACACATTCGTGTGTGTACTCGGCAGCTAGTTTGTTTCCCTTTAGAAATAATTGATTAGAGGCCTAACATGCAAGAAATCACGACAACAGAACTGAAAACCTAGTGAGAAAGAGTGCCAGGGGGAACAGCCCTGCCAGGTCCCCGGGACAGAAGAGCTCGTGTGACAACTCTGAACGTGGGTGTAAAAGGAGGGACCTCAGTCTGGGGTCAGAATCCTCAGAGAGGAGCAGTCTGACTTAATCGGCAAAGGCCTCGATACGCGAGGGCGCCCGTCTGGGTCCTGTTGGCGGATCCACTTCCGGCAGGACTGTAACTTTTCCCTTCCTTTCCCTCTTCTCCGAGCACTGAGGAGGAGTGGCACCAACACAGGCGTGAAGCTCTCCTTCTGTCCAACACACGCATACTGGGGTTTCAGGTGGACCAGAGGGTACGAAACAAAAATAGGGTGGGAGACCATTGGAGTGGCTGGGGTGGTGATGCCTGAGCTGAGCACGGAACGATGAGTTGATAATCACCAAGATCCGAGGAAAGAACATTCCAGACAGAGAAGCAGACAGCAAGTAGAAGGGCCCAAATGCAGAATTAGTATGGCCATCAAGACCAGCAAGCAGGAGGCATGTGCAGAGGAGGCCCAGCCAGGGCATGAGAGTCAATAAATGTCAGGACCTGCTGGGCCAAGATTGGGGTTCCTTCATGTTTGGGGGTTGCTGTGGGTAAATGAAGACTGGAGAGCTTAAAGGAGACGGTGACAGGACCTCATTCCTGCAAGGTTACTCAGACAGCCCTGGGGAGAATCTGTCTTGGGAGAGCAGGCCAGAGATGGTCCAGGTGGGGCGTGGCAGGGACCCGGGCTGGCAGGAAATGGTCAGAGGAACTGTGAAATATGAAGTGGGTCTTTGAAGGACAGCTGGGAGGAGCTACTGAGGAAGCTGATATCACACTGGGGCTGAGGAGCCGAGGAGCAGCCTAGGACTCTTGCTTCAGTGAAAGGTCCATTTAGTAGCGTGGAAGCAGTGAGACGAAGCAGCCTGGGGGAGAGCTTGGCATGGAGCATGAAAGGCGGGAGAGAAGCTGGAGGTGTCAATTAGACATGCGAGGAAAAACCACAGGCAGAATCCACTTTGGCCCCCAAAAAGAGGATGGAGTCGAAGTTACCCATTTTGGAGACATTTGTACCTAATGCACAGCAAAGCCGTGTGACTGGATGAGTCTGCCCGGGGCTGAGTCCCCCCGCGCTATGCTGTGTGGGCACTGGACAGAGAAGCCAGGAAAGTAGGGAAGCCAGGAGGGAGCAGCGTCCGGAGGTCAAGGAAGGACACGCTCCCGGCAGGACTGTGTCTCATCCAGGCTAGACCAGGCTCGCCAGTCTCAGGGGCTCATGACAAAATGCATCTCTCCTTCATGTCACATGAGCAGTGCGGGCCGAGGGAGTCCCAGGGTTCCCGGCTGGTGAGACCACATCGGGCATGACCCCATTGGCAGGTTCAGGCAAGAGAGATCACGGAAAAGTATGCGGGGGCTCTTCCCTGCCAACCAGGAAGTCACCCATGTCATTGCCACTCACACGCACTGGCCAGCACTGGTCACACACTCCTCCCTCTAGTGTCCTGCTGCTTTCCTTAGAAGTCAGCGGAAACAGAGAGAGAAAACTGAATGCTGGCTTTGGGGACGCTGAGGTCACTGAGATCTCAAAGGGGCTGTGTCAGTGGAGTGGAAGAGACACAGTGCCCTGGGGCTGATTCGGAGAGAGTGGAGGGGAGGCCTTGGAGACACCGGGGAGGGAAAACGCTGGTGCGCATTTCCTGTTACAAGGGACCAGAGAAGTGGAAAGTAACTGGAAAGTGACCAGGGTAAAGGGAGGCCACTGTCAAAAGGGTATTTCTCCCCGAGTCTCTAAATGTCCTGCTCTGCCCGTCCCACTACAAGTAGATAAACTTTTCTTCTATTTCCACTGAGACCTCAAAGCCTTTGAAAATGACCATTTCAGCCTTTCACTCTGTAGACATTCAAGTAAATCTACATCCATATTCAACCCAATCAACAAGGATTTTTTAAATAATGGTGCTGTGCTGTTAGAAATGATCCAAGGAAGAGAGAGAACGTGTCGGGCAAGAGAGCCAGAGACAGGAAGAAGGAAGCAGAGAGGGAAGCTGGCGGGCAGGGCCCCCGCCCAAGGGCCAGCCCTCGGTAAGAGGATGGGTGCTCATTCCCCCGTGAGCAGCTGGGAAAGCCAGGCCTCGGGTCCACGGGGGAACGGACAGAGAGACAGTGCCAGGGAGACAAGGACGCACTGTCTATCCTGTCGCATGTGTTTGCTCTGAGAGGTGAGGCTTCCATGGGACGAGCCTGGTGGGGTGGGTGGGAGGCAGAGCCCGCAGAAGTGGCGCTGCCAGGCTGCCCACTGGAGCACCCCCTCACTCCCTGCAGCACCAGCCCACCCCTCCCAGCCACCTTGGATCCCCCTGCTGTGTTAAGCCCTTCTTGCACTCCAAGCCGCGCGCTGAGGCTGGGTTCATGGATGGCTCACTATTACGGTGGCAATTTTAACTCATCATTACGCTCTCACTTTTTATGGTGCGTTCCACATTCCTTCATTCATGCTGTCGGGGACTTTTACATGAATGATTCATAGCTGCCATCTTCTGTGTTTTTTTTTTATTCTAAAATAGAGACACAGAGAACTGTGGGAGAGATAGAGATGCGTTTAGCAAGTGTATTTTTAATGCCTGGCATCTATCGAGGGCCTTTAGATAGACTCCCTGCAGACTATCCCTGACTGCCAGTCAACAACTACAACCTCCTTCAGCCTGAAGAAGCCAGATCGGTCATCGCCCATTACTCCCTCACCGCAGTTTGGGGTACTTCTTCAGATGGGGGAATGTTACAGGCAGCTGAGTTAGATAGAATATTATAGGTAGTCAGACAGAGCTGGGCCAGTGCAGAAGACCAGATACCTTGCAACCTTGAAGGAAACAGACACTTCCTGCTGTGGGCCAGATCTCAAAACAAAAGGCACAACAATGCAGCCACACCTTAAGTATAAACATCAGGGTTGATATTCTTAATAGGTATCAATCACCTTGAATGATCCTGGAGCCATTAACCCAACCCCTTACCAGCAAAGACCCTGTTCTGTGTTCATGCCCGTTTGCTATGTGACTGGCTTCTCTCCTGGATCCCGATTCAATTTTACCGGACCAATTACACTCGTAATCTTGTTAGCTGACCATAGGTCTTTCCCACCTCATGCCTACCTGCCTAGCAAGTTCCCATTTTTCCCCATCTTGGACCCGCCCACCTCATGGTGGTTTGCTCTGTAAAAGTCCCTAGAAAAGACAGTCTTTGGCAACCCATTAGGGACCTCTTCTGTCTCTCTCAGACAGAAGCTTTCTTTCTCTCAATAAATATATTCTGCTCAAAAAAATCATGTAAGAAAAACAGTTTTGCTGGGGGGAAGAGGGGGACAGGGATGGGGAGAGAACATCGCATCCCTGCCCAGCCACCAGTCAGCAGGATTGTTGGGAGTCCCTGCTGCATCCTGGCAGTGAGCAGGGAGCTAACGTGTCTTGGGGATCTCATGCGCTGGGTGAAGGGAGTCATGGAAATGCATCCCAATCAAGGTCTGCGGTGTTCTAAACTGGAGGGGGGTATGGGGCGCCAGCTGCTCCTACTCACCTTCACAGCGAGACACAGGTGCCGGTAACACCACTGTATCTATGAGAAGCCTGAGAAGTCACAGCCCAGGCCCTGTCACTAGTGACCGAAAGCAAAGCTCAGACCCAGCGAGTTTCCTACCTCATTTCCCCACCCACTGAGCAAGCCTGTTGGAAAAGTGGCCTGAGGCTCACTGCAGCATCTCTGGTCATTTAGGGAGGGAGGGAGAAGAGCCCAGTGAGCCTGTGGGAGACTCCTGGGGGAACCAGGGACAGTGGGGTCTGGTCCTAGTGGTTGGTTCCGAATTCCCCTGGCAGGATCATGGGTCCTGCTGGGCAGCCTGTGGGCTCTGCACCCATGGGCCCCTCTGCACCCTCTGCCCTTGCTGTCCTGGCCCCTGTGCAGGAGTGAAGCTGAACCCCTTCCCTCAGCTCCCGCTGCGCTCCTCACAGCGTCTGCACCAGGTGACTGTGGCGCTGGTGCAATGCCTGGCCTACCAGGGTCGGCCACTCCTTGCCTGACCTGGCCCCTCCCCTTTTCCTGCTCTGACCTGCTGCCCCCTTCCCAGAACAACCAGTTTTGTGCCTGAACTATTTCACTGTGGGTGCTTTTCCCAGCATGTGTCCTGTACAGACCAAGGAAAGATAAATGCATCCAGCAGCAGAATCCGCAAGCTGAAACGTCCTACGAGCAGAGTCAAGGCTTCTGGACAACTCAGTCACTACGTTTCCACCTCTGACCCTCACCCAGCCCCAGCCCCTGGCCCCGGTTGTTCTGACGGCTTCCTCAGGTCCCTGGTCACAGAGCTCTGGCCCTCCTGACCCGTCCTGTGTAACCAGGGACTTCTGTCCACAATGCAGCTGCCAGCCCTGCCCAAATATCCTCTTATTTCTTTACTGTCCCTCACCTCCTGATCCTACAGGACTGAAATCAGTGCTTTGCTGCAAGTCATGGCATTGTTTCTACCTGATGATGACTTTCTCTTACCACAAAACCGGGGAGACGGTACACTTGGGAAAAAAATCCAAGTCCTAAAGACAGAATGGAAGCTGCTGTGGTGGCTCACACCTGTAATTCCGACACTTGAGAGGCTGAGGCAGAAGGATCATTACAAGTTCGAAACCAACCTGGGCTACAAAGTGAGCTCGAGACCAGCCTGAACTGCATAGGGAGACCCTGTCTCAAAAAGACCAAAAAAAAAAAAAAGAAAAGAAAAGAAATTAGAGAATAGTGGACTCTTTCCCTAACTTAGGCATAGACAAGAAACTCGCCTGCATTTTCACACAGCAGGGCAGGCCAACAACACTTTAGCCACCATCTGTGAAGCACAGGCCAGCCAGGAACTGGACTCGGCAGCCCCACCCACAGGACCCTGCTAACCACGTCCTTTAGAAACGGTCCGGGACATCTGAGATTCAGGGAATGAAATCTTGTGTTTCCGGTTTCTAAGCTAAAGAAAAATGGGCCTTTCTGTTGCATGCGTCTATCCATCAACTGCCCTTTCACTCGCAGAGAGTTAGGACATCCATGTTCTGCCACCCGAATTCCACAGGATTGGACCCCGATGCTTTTTTAGCCACATCTCTGGGGCTAAAATCGGTAGAAAAGGTGTAAGAGGTCCAGAGCAGCCTGGCAGCAGGAGCCACCGTGCACTGTCATTTCACGGAAATGCTGCCGGCCTCCAGATTCCTGAGTTCACTCCAGATCCCAGAAATGCCAGCTTGACCCAGGCTGCTTTCCAAGTGCCAGGGCTGCGTCTGTCCACAGGTTGCTCTGTGCAGCCCACAGGGGCACTTGGGTCTTGAATGAGAACCCTCAGAAATCTCCAGAGAAGCCCGGCTAGGGAAAGGCGCACTTTCCAGAGATGATGGCGAGGACCACTGCGTAGAGGTCTGGTGCTGCTGCTGGAAACAGGAATCCACCCTCGAGGTCCCGCAGAGCCCCCGGCTGCCCACTCACTTGGCACACAGGCCTCTGCTGGCCTGCTCCAGGACAGCCTGGGGCAGAGCTGCAGCTCCGAGGGCTGCAGCAGAAGCGTGAATCATGCACAGTTACCAAGACGAGGGAAAACACAGCTGGTCCCCTCCATCCCACCCAGCCCGCAAGGTCTACACCGGGGGCCTGTGTGAGCTGCCGCTGGGAGGTGCGATTTCTGACCCAGGAGTCAGGAGCCCGTTTGATTTATTTAGATGTGGCACCACCACTGGGTGGGTCTCAAAGGTTTGTGTGGCTTCCACTTCAGATTTTCCCTCTGCCGGCCTCCCTGCCCGCCTGGCCAAGCCTGCCATGCTTTGGCCTGGTCCAAGCCAGCCCTAAGCTCTCTTTTAATTAAAGGTTCTCCTTTGACATCTTTCATGTGGCAGCCTGGGAAACTCTACGGCAAGTCCTAATCCGAGGGCCCTAGCGTAGGGGTCATCACACGGGTTGGACACAGGCCTCTCCTGCAGCCCCCAGCCTTTGTCCATCAAAGACAGGAAGCAGATGAGGTGAGCGTTCTGGGTCGCTCCGAGGGACCCAATCTCCGGCCGCCACATCTGTAGGCACTTTGGCTGTGGCTAAGTGGTTTTTGTCTCCCCCTCACCCTCAGATCCCATATCCTGCCGGACCCGCCCAGCAACCCCTTCAATTGTAGCCGGGTGGCTTCTGGCCCCTGCCAGGGCACAGAACCATGACGAATGGCAGGGCTTCCTCCCGTGGCGACCTCCTTCCGTCTGGTGGCAAAGGTCTCTGAGGCATCTACTCACAGGATCCAGCACACTGGGGCCAGGGCACCGCGAGTCCAGGGGAGGGGTGGGGACACACTGTCCGCATGTCAGTTCCCAAGGCCACGGGACTGGCAGCACAGCCATGGCGAAAGTGACAGCGGTATCTGTTACTAAGTGGCACTTGTCATCTACTTGGGTGGCAGGTAATCCGGAAGCCATCCGTTAGCGGCCCTGTGTCGGAGATGACTGACCGACAAGGCTGCCCAAGCATGATCGTCCCTTTCCTGGACTCCGCGGGTGTGAGGAAGGGAGCGGGAACCAGGGAGCCTTCCCGGGGTCCTCCTCAGCTGTGCACCCTCCGAAGCAGCTCCTCCCTCCTAACTGACCAGGGAGGATGGCAGAGACTGCAGCGGAGCCATCCTGTCTTCCTGGGAGATGCCCTTCAGCCCTCCTGTCCACCCCGCCCATGGACCCTCCGCTCTCCCCGCTAGAAGCCATCGGCTTGTCCTTTGCCCCGGGGCTGCTGGCGGACACCATCCTGGTCCCAGACACCTTCCCAAGAATGCTGTGCCGTTGACCTCCCCCGGCCTCGTCATCCCTCCTGACCTGGGTGCCTTGTGCTCTGCCTGCCAGGTCACCACAGCCAGCTCTGCTCCCCTGCGCAGAAAAATACGCTCTGGTCCATGCGCTCTAGAACTAGAAAGGAATCAGCAGAGGCCCAAAGGCAGCAGCCGAAACTCTCCACGGCCGTGTTGCGCTATCCATCTGGTGTCCGTGGGACCCTGTGTGGGGGTGGGGAGGATTTCCAAAAGCACTGGATTGTGTTCTTTAGAAAAATAACTGAATTTTAGGAGGATGAAAGGGAGAGAAAGAGAGAGAAAGAAAGAGAGAGGAGACGGGGAGGGCATTGAGAAGGAAGGGACAGAGTATAAGAATCTCAACACCTGATATTTTCAGAAACTAAATCCAAGGCTGGTTTCCAAAGCCCCCTGTTCACTGCCATTTCCACCAAGTGCTCTTTAATTGGCATTAAAAAAGCAAAAAACAGAAGAGGGTGTAGCTTTGGGAGGTGCAGATGTGCTCCAACCAACCCACAGCCTAGACTGCGGTGTCACACTTTAGGGGCACCCCTGTAGGCTCCAAACGGTCCTGTGGCTCGGAGAGCCATCGGGCTTCCCTCCGCCATCCACGCTGTCCAGGACGCTGGGTGGACACTGGGACTGAATGCACCAAGAGCAAATAACTGGGGGCCAGAACCCAGCACAGCAGGTCAGAACCCCTACAGCCCTCACCAGGGGCTGTTCCATTGGGCTTCCACTAGCCAGGGAAAAAATTAGAGCGCAGGACTGGGCGGGACCTGTTAGCTGTTTGTAAACTCAGTGTGACACTTCGCTAGCCCTAAGATACTGACACAAGGCAACACGTTGGAGGAGGTAGTTGTATCTTCACGACGGCGTCTTAGGGTTGGGGCTCCCCTCTAGTAGAGGGCTGGCGAGAGCAGTGACCAGCAGCAGCTCCCTCTGAGCAACTTTTCCTTGGGCGGTGGGGGGGACCTGATATAAAAGCAGATCTGAACACAGGGTGACCGTCACCTCTTTGTAACCATTTCTTCACTGGATCTGTTTCCTCATCAACCAAACAAAGCTACTGACAGAGACCATGGAGACACTTGGCGGAAATTTTATGTAAGAAAGCACCTTGCCTAGCATAGCCTGTAAGAAATTCACTATTTAATCACTCCAGAGACATGTCTGGGGCCTTGCCCTGAGGTCCACACTTGCCACACCCCCTCCACCTGCACTCTTCCCGTGTTCTCCAGGTAAAGATCATCAGGCGGTGGCTCCCCCTGCAGCCTTCCTCCCCCCACAAGAGGACAGACGTCCCTCCCTGTCTCCCCCATCTCCCTCTAGCAAGCAGCAGTGCAATTATTCCTTCACTTTTCCTTCTTCCTCCCCAGACTTTGAACTCTTTAAACACAAAGATCAAAGCGTTCATCTCCCTGATCCATTCTGCTGCTCTGTCACAGGCCTAGCACTGCGCCTAAGATAAACAAACACTTCTTGAGGGAATAAACAAACAAGATGAGGTCTCATTAGCAAGGTGAGCTTTCACACTCTCCTGCTTGGCTGGCTCTTCTCTCTAGTGCCTGCAGTGTGTGCTCACAGACCAGAGCCGCCACGCCTGGTTTCTCAATCTTCAAAGAGCAGAGGATGTAGAGACACAGCTTCAACAAAGTCATTCATTCATCTTGTGAGTGACCCCCAATCGGACTGGGAACTGATCTAGCACAGTCTGAGGAGGGCGAGACGTGGGCCCTGAACACACAAAGGGCCTGGGGTGGAGATGGGCCGTGTGGCACCCTCCCCACTGCCGCCACCCCAGGTAGACACTTAGGAAGCTGCCAAGATCATCATCGCACCAGTGACGCTTGCCGGTGGTCACCGCAGTCAGCAACTCCAATTCCAGCATCTGATATATGCTGTGCGGCCGGCCCTGGATTTCTCAGCAGGGTCTCCAGGATTCTCTGAAACCACCTCCCAGGGTTTACCTCCTCCACTGGCTCCTCATCCTTGCTGCCCCTGTCTGCCTAGGGGAGACACAGTTAAGCAGGGACAGTCAGTTTTCCCAGGACCTGCTGCTACAGCAGTGTCATGAGCCCTGCCGGACCCCCCGTCCTCACAGCCCTTCCCACCCCACTGTCTTTCTGCACTGTCCACTCTGCCAGGAGAGCAAAGGCTGGACGGGAATAGGCCACAAACCTTCCTCTTCGCCACCACTTTCTGAGCACCTCTCCACCGTCAAGGCTGAGCCCGGCCCCTGCCTGCTTGGAAGAAGCCTCCTGTCTACCTCCTCCTCCTCCGTGAGGAGCTGGGAAGCTCATCGGAGCTTTCCCAGCCCCACTCTGGCTGTTAGGGTTATGTATCGTTACACCTGGGCACAGACCGGGTGGGGGACGGGTAAGAGTGAGTCCCCCGCTCCTGGAAGCCCTGGAGCCAAGGGAAGTCCCTTGCTGAGGTCTCTGTGCAGCGATCCACCCAACACAGCTGCACTCACGCAGGACAGATGTGGGAAGCCGTCTGCTCCTGCCTAGGAAGGGGCGGGTGTCAACCTGAGTCTCACCATCCAGACATTCTCCAAGGTGCTATTTTTATCTCAGTAATCATTAAATTAGTGTCAGATGGGCTGGTCCGGTCCCTCCTGCCCAGGCTGGGAGGGAGGTGAGACTCAGTGGGATTTTTTTTCCAGGCAAGAGAGGTTCGTGTCACCCATGCAAATGAGTCTCTGGTACCCAAGTCCTCTCACTGAGCCTCACGCCCCCCACCCAGCCTGTGTCCCCGTGGTGACCCAAGCTCGGGTCATCCTCACGCACACCTCGTTCTTGACAAAGGCCGAGCACCACCTCAATGCCAGGCATTCAACAGGACGCCAGGGCATCACGGAAAAAATATCTCCACCCCTTAAAAAATATCTCGTGGTAACAAGAAAGCATGGTCACACGAAGTGGTGGTGCCTGCTAGACTGGGCAAGCCCCAGGGTCATGGTACAGAGCAGAGCATGGTGGGGGCAGAAGGGTTCCACTCGGGTTTCCGGGAACGTAGGGTGGAAACCTGCCCCCGCACCGCCCCGGCAGGAGCACATTAAAGACTCTCCTCTGCTCGAACCCAGCTGTGAATTCAGCTCTCACTGAGAGACCCAGACACATCCCTGCCCTGACCCCACCCTGGGGGGTTGTGAGGACGAGGGCCTGGCGCAGGGAGCCACCCTGTCACTCCAAGAGCCCTGGCTTTCTGACTCCAGGCTCCAGCATCAGAACTCTGGTGAGCAGTGAATGATGGTGACTCAGGGTGCTGACATGAGACACGAGCTCTGGGTCCCCTGATCACGGCTTTGTGGGTGAGACCCTCAAGCCAGAACAGGACCCGAACCCCTCACCGGCCGCAGGGAGCAGGGATGTGTCACTGGTTGGAGACTAAGAGCAGCATTTTCTAGACGCTGTGTCTTTCAGTCTAGTTTATAACTCTTGTGACTAAACGCCTGGAAATTCAGGATGAAATTTAACAGAAAACCAAAACAGGGCATGGCAGGAAAACGGAGAGATGTGGCACTGAATGATGGCAGAAAGTGCATTTGCAGATGTTCTGGGCAGGCGACGCAGGGCCCTGGTTTTCATTTCCTCCTCCAGATGTTCCGAACCCCACCCGCACCAGTCACATGGACACTGACCGACCGCGCAGGCACAGCCCTGCAGGGTGCAGCGGTGGCACTGGAGAGGACTCCTGGCTGCTGGGCGGCTTGTCGGCCAGGAGGAAGAGCCCGGGGCCACCTGTCTGGTCACAGCCTCTCTGCTGTGGGCCTTGTGGAGCCAGGGCTGGCTCTGCGGTCTCACTAAAGTGACAGTGAAAGTAATAGGATCCCGATGTGGTGACTGAGGCCGTGTCTCTGTGTCTCCCAACAGGGACGGGAGAGGAAATGTCGTTAGGACGCCAGGAGGCTTTTGAAATCTTCAAGAGGGACCACGCTGACAGTGTCACCATCGATGACAACAAACAGATTCTGAAACAGAGGTAAGACGGCACCGGAGGGCGGGAGCCTCCACACAGGGGCGTGTCCCTGCCACCCACCCTGCCCGGCCTCGGCCTTCAGCTTCCAGCCTGATTGGGTCCCATGTGGTGAGATTCCCTTCCACGGGTCTGAGGCTCCTCGTCCCATACCGTCAGGGCGAGGAGCTTTGAGATCAGGGTGACCGATGGCGCTAACCTGAGCATGGTTCTCACGCTACATCTACTCTCCGCAGCCTGGGACACTGTGGATGCCACCCTGTTCCAAAGGCGGGGAACCGAACCCACCGACTGAATGGGGCTTTCAGCAGTGCAGGCCCTCAGCTGTGTCAGAGAGCGGCCCTGTGCTCTTACTGTAAGGACCTGCATGCAGGCCTGTGACCCGAGTCCTCTGGTCAGCCCTGCGGGCCGCTGTCAGGGCGGGCAGGATTGTCTGCTGCTGCGCCGTCCAGCGAGACGGGACAGCGCTCCATTTGTCACAGCCTGCACGAGGACTCAGCAGACACGGCAGACAGGACGGCCAGGTGCCTGGCTCAGAGCCCAAGGAAGAGGCCCAACTGTCCTGGGGTCTGTGACGGGTCACCAGCAGCCCTAGATCTTAGCGCACGGGGCATCCTCAGAATGGACTTGCTGGATCTCAGCGAGACCCTGGCTGAGAGAGGATGTGTGTGTAAACCACAGCCCAAGGCGGCTGGGAAGTAGGCGAGCCGGCGAGGCGCCGAGAGAGAGGAAGGGAGAGAAGGGCAGAGTGAAGATCTGAAAGCCAGCAGGAGGCGGCGGCGCCTCGGACATTTTCCTCCTCACTGGGACCAAACACCCCACACCCACCGCTTAGAGCAAGAGGGGTTCTATCCGGCCTGCATCTCTGTTTTCTTTTGTTTATTTTTTTTTACTTTTACATTTTAAAGAGAAAAAAAACACAGAAAAGAAGAACAAAAAACAAGAGACATGCAAACAACTACAAGAACAACAACAAAAAAACCCAAAACAATAATAATATGGGCCTTCAAAACAAGACAATAGGAATTTCACAACGGTTGTAACATTGCCTATTGTTATGTTCAGAAGAGTTGCTCAGATTTCCAGACAGAGACATGCAAAGTTGATCTAATCATGAGTGTTAACTGTTCTTTTCCAAGAATAGAATTAGTAATATAATCACATTAGCTGTATTATGTGTATATATATAAAAACAAACTCACAGCTTTTTCCTCTTCTCTTTTCCCTACCCCAGTTGTTTTTCCCCTCTGAGCAGTTTCTACCCCTTTACAGTAGATTTTGGGTAAATCAGACACATGTGTAAATACCGTATCGCCTCCCTAATGTAAGGCGCTGAAAGAGTAAACAGCCCACATTACTCCTCACCAGCGCTTGCCAGGCAGGCGCTTACCCCGCTGAGCTAAACCCGCAGGCCAATGGTCTGTGTCTCTGAAGCCGCAGTCAGGGCCTGGGCATAGGAGAGCTGAGGGATCACCTGGTGGCAGGGAGGAGCAGGCAGGGATGGGTCCCCCAGGCCATCCCCACAGAGCCCAGGCCCGCCTCCTGCGGCCCGGTCACTCCTACCTCCTGCCTCCCAGCTCAGGAGGCTCTTGGGGGTGCTGCTGCCCTAAATCATAGCAGGTGGCTGCCGGAAGCCACGCACTGTCAGTGGTGGCAAATGCCACAAAGCAAAGCAGGAGGAAGTGGCTGGGCACAGACAGCCAGGTGACATGTAGTGTGTGAAGGAGCAAGGAGACGGAACCAAGGCAGCAGAGAAAAAGGAGGAACAGTGTGTTCTTGGGGTGCCTTCAGTGGTGCAGCCCTGCGTTGGACCCTCACCACCATCACAAGAAAAGGGTTCGAAAACTTCGAACTAGGAAAAACTTTCTCAAAAGCGGAAAAGCAGTTTAAGGAGAAATGAAGCGAGTTTCAGAATGGAGAAGAACTGGGCAAGATTGTAGACCAAGAAAGAATCAAGTGGCGAGAGAGAGAGAGGGAGAGCCGAGGGGAGACTGAGTGAGCCAGGCATCAAGGAGACGGCGCAGGGACAAGGAGTCCAGGGGAGACTTGCCCTGGCCGGAAGCACAAATGGAGCACAGACCCAGGCAGGGCTGATCCCCGAGATGTGGAGGGGCAGGTGGTCGATGGCCTCTCCCTTCTCTCCTGTGCGAGAAGCAGTCGAGGTGGGCTGAGGCTCGAGGGAGTTAGCACGGCTGCTGTGGCTGGGGCAGGAAGGCAGACTGAAGAAGAAGGGGAGACAGGCAGCACTGGGGCCCAGGGCCCCCAGATTCTCGGAGTGGCTCTCATGCTGGGGCAGGGGTCCTCACCTCAGGTGGCAAGAGCACGGCCGTTCTGCAGAGGAGTCCAGCCCTTCTCAGTCAGAAGAGGGGTGTATACCCTGGTGACCCAGCAGTGCCTCTTTGGGGTCTGTTCCCCAAGCCAGCCCCACCTGAGGTGCTTATGCAGCACTGTTTGTGGCCAGGGACGGCACGGCGTTCTCCAGGTGCCCATTGCTGGGGCAGTGGATGGGTGCCGTAAAGGGGATAAGGGGAAGCCCTGGACAGACGAGGACAGAGCAAGAGGAGCCGCAGGGCCCGAGTTTACAAGCACAGAGCCAGCAGAATCACGGCACCGCGGGGGGCGCACCGGCTGCAAATTCCCGACAAGAAGACCCGCTTCAGGGCACCCTAACTCTGAGGACCGGGCTGGGCGGAAAGGAGATGGGGGTGGATAAAACCTAGCTAGTAAAAGCTGAGCCTGCCCCTGCAGTGGGACGCCCACTCATCTGACAGACTTCTCGGGGCCCCGTCCCTGTTGCTGCCATGTATTGTGATGTAGCCAGCTGAATGTGTCAGAGCACAATGTCTGTCCTGTGTGTATGTCTGAAGACAAACGTAGGTGACAGCTGTCACAGCCAACGGGACTTCTGATGGCCCTCAGCCCTGTCCATGCCAGAGGAGTTTTAGCTCACATAGAGGGCTGAGCTCGGCTTTGTAAAACATTATCCCAGTACCAGCCAGATTAGAAAACCACTGGCATGAGCCAGGTGTGACCATGTCCCTCCTGTGATCCGAGCCTTCAGGAAGCTGAGGAAGGAAGATGGCAGCTCAAGGCCAGCCTGGGCCACACAGCGAGACCCTGCCTCCAGAGAAAACCTTGGCCTCTGACAGGGTGCAGAGACCTTGGAATCCAGAACCACCAGGGTGAGATCCCCAGAACTCCACCCTTGTAAAAATATCACCAACTGATTCTTCTGAACACTCCAGTATAAGAACTCCTGGCTCAGGGAGAACGTGACACTGTATCTTCCTTACTCTAAAACTGGCCTGGTTCCTGGTCCCTGGTTCTGTCCCTCCCGGAGTTCAGGTCTATTTCCAGTGGAGATCAGGCGGGGCGAGCAGGTGGCGGCCTCCGAAGACGTCTCACCACCGCCAAGCCCTAGCTGTAGCTCGGGAGGGTCTGGCAGCCCACAAGACATGTGTGCTTTGGCTTTAAGGGGATCTGGGTCACACAGGATGGGCTGAAGTCCTAGGGAGCACATCTTCCCCGTCATGGGCATCGGGCATGAGAATTAATGACACTAGCAAAGGAGAAGCCAGGGGACCAGCCCACATGTGTACGGATTCCTGCATCTGTTTCATGTTCCCGGAATACCCATCGTCAAAGCACTGTCGTGCACCCAGGAGGGAGAGGGTGGACCCCGGAACCCACTCTTTCCCTGGGCTTGGCGCTTTGGTTCACAGGCGTGGAGATTCTCCAGTTATTAGTGTCACAGACGCTTACAGCAGGTACTAATAGAAAGCGTCTCCTACAAAGACAGCTGCAGGACCTGCGTCCAGCAGACTTGCCAAAAGCAGGCCTGGGTGCTCACAGGGGTCACCCTGCGGCACCCTTCCTCAGGATGTTCACCCAGCGAGGTCCCCTCCCACACGTTTGTTCCAGGTCTCCCAGTGTCGGGGAAGGGCCTGAGTGGACATCTGCAGGAGGACCACAGGGTCGGCTCTGCATGGCATTCAGTTACCGTTTGTTTCTCCTCTGCTGGAAGTGTCGCCCTAGCTCGGCATCTGAGACCCACCAACAGATGGCGACACCGTGATGGGAAAGTGGACCAATTGCCCCCTCACAAAAGCTTCTCTAGCCCCTAGCAAGTGGGCTCTGACCCCTAGGGTAGGGGTGATCAGCCACTCTGAACCTCCTGTGTTCCCTCTGCTCCCTAAGATATAAGAACTGACTTGGAATCACAGGCAGAGACAGTGAGTGGCCTGTACTCACCATGATTCTTCTTCTTCTTCTCCTTCTCCTCTTCCTCCTCCTCTTCCTCTTCCTCCTCCTCCTTTTTCTTCTTCTTCTTTTTTAGCTTTTAGAGACAAGGTTTCCCTATGCAGTTCAGGTTGGCCTTGAGCTCACTTAGTAGCCCAGGCTGGTCTCGAACTCTCAGCGATCCTTCTGCCTCAGCCTCCCGAGTGCTGGGATTACAGGTGTGCACTGCCACGCCCAGCTCGCCATAATTCTTAATAGAAACCTTCTCTCGTCCCTCTGTCCCTCATCCATGACTGCACACACATCTCTGATCTCCAGCCCCATCTGTGACAACAGAAAAGAGAAGTTGACCTATCGATAGGATGTTTGCCCTTCGATGACCTCAGCAGTGAGCCAGCTCCTAGGCAGGACTTTTCAGTAGAGGACCATCGCAGTTCCCAGTGCCTACATTCCCCAGGCCTGACTCAGCCACAGAGCCTATAATAATATCGAGAGAGGCCGGCGCCCCATGCGTGGCAAACACCAGTGCCCAAACAGCGCACAGCCGAATTTCTTTTGTTCAGGCCCTTCGCACAAACCAAATCCGTCAGACACAGAGTCCCATTAAATAACAAAAGACAAAATGAATGGGGAGATTAACTGCAGTTGGAAATAAAGGCCTTGGTAATGTGCACAAAATCAAGAAAAGCCTCCCTCACTCGGGCGCGTCCCACACAGCACACAGCAGCAATCTGAAACCAACAGGAAACCTACACCAAGGGCACAGGAAGATCTTGGGCACCATCTGGAAACAACACCCATGGCCAATAGCAGCTCCCTGGAGCCTGCGAGACCTCAATTTCAGCATTTACTATTTTTCCCTTCTTTTTTTTTTTTTTACACCTTTTCTGGTGAATTAGAATTATAAACTCAGAGAGCAGAGATTAAATTAGAATCTTCTCAGCCTCCCCACTGTGTTAAAAACCACACTGGACGCCAAAATGGTAGGCAGACTGTTTGAGAATGCTAATTTGAAATTGACTTTGAGGAATGTTAGCAGCCAAGAAAACTGCATGGACAAACTTAAAGCTTCCTAGAAGTAGTGGGGCTGGGGAGGAACTGCCCTGTGGGAGACGAGAGAGGGTGGCCATCTTGGAGGGGACAAAACCCAAAGGATTGTGGGTATTTAAAAAGTGCAAGAGGAACAAAGGATGGATAGGAACCACCCTGTGGGAGATGAGAGAGGGCGGCCATCTTGGAGGGGACAAAACCCAAAGGATTGTGGTTATTTAAAAAGTGCAAGACGAACAAAGGATGGATAGGAACCACCCTGTGGGAGATGAGAGACGGCGGCCATCTTGGAGGGGACAAAACCCAAAAGGACTGTGGGTATTTAAAAAGTGCAAGAGGAACAAAGAATGGATGTTCCTCACAGGAAAATGGAAGCAACCAAGACATCTCAACAAAAGGAAACAACAAAATACAGGCCCACCCTTCTGTCTCCCTCTCCAATGCAGAAGAATGTTCAATGTTCACCACAACATATCTATTTTGTTATTATTTTGTTTTTCCCTCCTTAAAATAAAATTTTAAAAAGAGGAAAAAAAAATACCTTTAGAAGATAACTATGCAAAGTAACCTTTGTTAAGTTCCTACCACCTTGTTTTGAAAGCCTATATTGTTATTGTTTTGGAGGTTTCATTTATTTGTCTCTCGTTTCTTGTATTTCTTATACTTTTTTATTTTGTTTTGTTTTGTTTTTTCTCTCTTTAAAACAAAATTTTTTAAAAAAGAAAAGAATCAATGTATCAAGTTACTCCAGATCGGAAGACCAGAAAAGACACCGCAGAAGCCCCTTGCCTTGGACTAACACTGACCTATCCACTGACCTAAGGCATGACAGGGGCCGTGAGCAGAGGGGTTCCTGGGGACCGTGTGGCTAAGGGCCAGCAGCAGGTCTGCTAGGCCTCTGCCTAGCGCAGCCGCTGCCCTGTCTCTGTGAACAGTGTGTGGCTCTAACTGCCCTGGGCAGAGCGCAGTGTCCTGGCGCTCAGCTGCTGGCCCAGGGATGCCCGGCACACCCCTAGGGCAGGAAGAGCTCTTCCCAGGAGCTGCTCTCATGAGCTGCACATGACGCCTCCTACTGCCCTGTTCTTTCCGTTCCCTCTGAAGTTGGGAACATTGGCACTGTGTCTAACCCAGGATCCATTCCAGTGCCATCGCCCGTGGCCAGCTCACAGCCCTGTCACCCTCACCACCTTCCCACAGGTTGGCAGTGGTCAGCGTTCACACGCAAAGAGTGTGTGTGCACGCATGTGCTTTCCGCAGCAGCCCAGCTCATCCTAATCTTGGAAACGAGGAGCTCGAGCCAGCTGCTAAGGGGCAGGGTGGCGCAGGTGTTGTTGTGCAGTGGGCGCATCACCCTCTGACTTGTTCAGTCAGAGAGAACAATGCAGAGACAGCAACACCCAGCGGAAACCCAGAGGGGTTAGGTGGAAATGGGCTGGGCAGAAAGAGACTCCAGGAGAAAGCAAGGACTCCAGATGACAAAAGGTGACACTTGATGGAGCTGAAAGTGAAGCAGGCCAGCCCAGAAGGGTGGAGGAAAGGGAAGAGCTGGAAGTCATCACCAGCCAGAGCACAAAGAGATGGAGACTCTGTATCACCCTGCAGAGGGACCTGGACCCCTTGCTGAGGTCACAGGGGGCTCTTGTGGGGCTCCGGGCAGGAGAGGAACGTGACGGGGCCTTGGAACTAAGATGTGGGCAGCAGCTGCAGACAGGGAGCAGGGGTGGGAGCAAAGCCAGGGCACATACTCTGAGGCGTCTTGAAGATGCAGAACGGCCACCGGGACCCGGGGGCTCTGTGAAGGGGCCGCGGGAGGATCGCCGGGGCCGGAGGCAATCAGGGGTTTGCAGACAGGTGTTTGCAGATCTTAGTTATCTGCAGGACACAGGGCAGGCGGTGTGCGTGGGTCAGGGGCCGAGGCTGGGCTGAGGTGGAGCTGCGGAGAGTGGGAGACAGTGGGGGGCACTGGCAACCCAGGGTGCCTGGAGAGAGCCCGGGCCCAGGCTCCAGCGTGCAGGGAGCAGGCTCCGGAAGATGCCAGCAGAGGAGGCTGAGGAGGAGCTGCCAGGAAAGCCAGTGTCCCAGCGGTGGTGACAGTGTTTATCCAGCGTCACCAGGGCTGGTTGAAGGGCAGCCTGGCCCTGTGTCCTCCTCCCTGCCCAGGCCAGCCCTTGTCCTCACCCAGAGATTTCTCTGCCTTTGGTGCTGGACTGCACCCAGCTACATCGCACCCTCCAGGCGAACCCCAGGCCCAGCCTGCAGGGGGACTCGGGCTGGCCACGTGGATGCACAGAGATGCAGTGGACCGATGGGATTGTGGGGTCACCTTCACCCGACCTCTCCCCTGGCCTTCTCCTCCTCCTCCCGCCTCCCTGCCTCTCTCATCACTTTCCCTTTCCCCCTCTTCCTTCGAGGCTGGGCTTCTGGAGTCTGTCTGGATGACCAAGAATCAGGGCCACATGTGGTTGGGGTGGTCTGGAGCAGTGACAACTTGCAGAGTGAAGGGAAAGCTTTCAGGGAGACGAGACAGCCCTGGGACCACGCCTTTCCAGGGGGACAGCCCTTTACAGCTCTGGGCTGGCAGCCTGCAGAGGAGGGCGGGGAGCAGCTGGTGACTCCCCACGGTTTCTGCCAGCTGTGGAGCAGGGCACTGAGCACAGCACCAGCGACAGTGACATCTGGACACTGCCAGGCCTGAAGATGCCAGCCCTGACCTGCTGGGGCTGCTCTGGGCAGCTCTAGGGTGGAAATGGCCCCTTCTGATACCCAGCATTGGCACTCATTTCATTTTTGCAGTCTTGCTCTTACATTTTCCTTATTCCAAAGACTAAAACTATAGTTGGATTCATTCGCTGAGCAAGGTGTGACTGTCAAATCCTATGAATCCTGGGGACAGACAGCAGCCTCCTTTAGAAACATGGTTGTCATCCTCTGAATGGCCTGAACCCAACCAGAGCCCAGCACAGTGACCTACACTTCCTGTGACTGTTCAGCGAATGGAATTTGCATCACAGGGGACCCCACCTCTTTCCTGAAGGTGACAGGCCCCAACCGAGGAGAAGACATACACAGCCCACAGAAAGCCTTGGGAGGGACCAGGACGGAGTCCCCAGGGGCCTGACCTGGAGAGAAAACTTAGTCCCTCTCTCTGGAAACTTCCTGTTTGCAGCCCCAGGCCAAGCAGACAGACTTGGAAACCAGCAGTGACATAATTCACTCTTCTTTCCACTGTGTACCACGGTGCCGCCATGGCAGTCCGGCCACTGCTTAAGCTGTCCCCTTCCTGTTTCCTGCTACATGGGTCGGGGCAGCCGGAGCGCTCGTGGATGAAGCTGTATGACAGCTGGGATCAGAGGGATCCAGCGAGATTTACGAGAGAGAGAAGAGGGAAGGCGACTGAAGCCAAGTCGGACAGTTAGTGAAATGTGGTGGCAGACGCGTGAGGGTTCGCCCTACTGTTCCATGTTGTGTCTGTTCGGAAATTTTCTAGGATAAAAAGTTCCCTAAAAACTCCTACACATCCACAAGACCCAGATCAAGCTCATCTTGTTCTGGAAAGTTAGGAAAGCTTTTCCTGCTTGTAGACCGGTCCCTTCCTGGTCACACACTTATGCAGCACGACTACTGTGACCCAGGACAGCACAATGATTTACTATCACCCTATGTTATGACGTTCACCCACATGTATTCCTACAGCCACGTGTTGGGCAGTGCATTACCATCACCACGTGGCATAGATTTTCAATGGCTGCTTTAATTTTGCGACAGGAAGGAGAGAAAGGAAAAAGCAACTCACCTCTCAGAAGGACCCTCTGTGTGTCCCTGATACGCATATCCAATGTGCTCATGCTAAGGGGGTTTTCCTCCGAGTGCCTCATTAATTTACGTTAGAAAACACAGAGAAGGAAACAGCAGCGCAACCACCTTAGGGGCTCGTACGCGCCCATCAAGGGCTTTCAAGTGACACGGGGAAGGACTTACAGTGCTGAGGAAAATCAAATAAATGGGGACACAAGATTCCACGTGTAGCACCATCTCACTCCGTAAAAACGTGCTAGAAGAGACCGGGTGGGTGTGTTTCTCAAGATGTGCTGTTTCTGGGGAGGAGATTATTAGGAATTGATTTTCTTAATTTCCATATTCAAAATCTGACTCGATGATTGTATATAACAGAAGTCAGGAAGCTTTTTCCAGAAAAGGACCAGGGGGTGTCCTTGGTTTCCTAGGCCACGGCGTCTCTTTCACATCCACGCAAATCAGGTGCTGACACAAAGCAGCCGTAGAAGGTAAAGACCTGATGAGGCTTTATTTACAGGTCAGGGACCGGGCTGGGTTTGCCCTTGACCATAGCTCACCAGCCTCTGATACACGACTCAGTAATTAGGGAAATAAAATGCGTTGCTTTTGGTTCTGGGACCTTGGTACTATGGATGGCTGATCACTCACAGAAACCTTACCTGTATGCCCCATCCTGCTACCCTTGCAGGACAAAACGAGGTAGAAATCGTAAATTAGAGCATCGGAGCATGAACAGCCTGTGCCAGAATGGCTAAAGTCCCACCCTATGAATTTTATCTCTAAGCCTAATGTCTTTAAATAAAGTTTGCTACTATTTTTAGAACCTGAATCATGGTGAACAGAAGAAGGAAATTTTTCTCTGTTGTCCCCCACCCCCTCTGTTTTCCAGATTTTCTGAAGCGAAATCCCTGGGAGAAAGTATAAATGAAGCGAGAAGGAAAATCGGTAAGCCAAGACCGTCCTGCTTTCCTGGCCCGGCGGCAGTCAGATCGTGGCATGCCTGCAAACTAGCCCCGGGGCCTGTGTCCCTGAGGGTCCCTGCCAAGGCAGCGGCTTTGAGAGTGCCTTCCCACCACCTGTCAGGAAAAGCACTTTCTCTGGCCAGAACTCCAGCTTTCCACCCTCTTGGCTCAGGCCTGGGTCCTAGCAACCCAGTCAGAAGCCCTGCTTTTCCCGGACGTTTCTCACAGCATCCCGAGGTGACCTCGTTCCTCTTTGCCAGTACCACAGAGCACCTTCGCAGCCCCCAAGGCTCACGCTTCATGCGTTTTCACACCGGGGTGCATTTTTAGAGCTGTCCAAAAGGCCACTGGGAGAATGAGGAGCAATTGTGAGTCAGCACATCTTGCCGGGTGGGGTGGAGGGGCTGCGGGCAGGACCCCACCAAGGGCTGCAGCCCTGGAAGGACGAGGCTGAGACAAGAGACCCACTCACTGCATGCGTCTCAGAGCTGTCCCAAGTGACAGAGGGACATCAGAGACCCATGTCCCAGGCTCAGGGCAGCTTCTGAGAGGGGATCCCCGTGCCAGTCGCCTCTGCCCTCAGGAAGCTGCTTGTCCCCCGCCCCCTCACTCCACAAACGAGGGCAGGCAAATGAGAGGTGGCTGGGACAGTGCCTTCTGACTTCTCTGCACAAAATCAGGAGCACCCAGGCCCGGGAAACGGGACCCCCCTACCCAAGCCACACCCAGAAACCACAGGGAGGACCCCAGCTTCTTGGGGATCCTTTCCCTAAGGCCTAGGATCTTAGCTGGGGTACCCTAGATCTAGGCATCTAGATACCCTGGATCAGCGGTGGCGAACCTATGGCACACGTGCCACAGAGGGCTGTTTGTAGCATGGAAAGCCCTGGAGTCTCCAGCGCCTCTAGCTACAAGTCAGCGCTGCTTGGTGGTGAATGGGAGTCGCACTGGCGGTGCCCGCCCCCAGGGGGCACCACGCATTTTCTTGATGGGCCACAGCGTGACAGTCTTAGTAAAATACAGCTTACGCTCACCATTGCTTCAGAGTTACAGTAGTTAGACTCGCCAGTAGGTCCTCTTATTTAGAAAAGCCCATAATGTGTCTATCAGAAAGTTTTTAAATTTGGATAACTATTGCATTATCATTGGTCTCTTAAAAATCTGCATATTTTATTATTATTATTAATATTATTACTGTTATTATAACATTATTCTGAGGAAAGGTCTATAGCTTCTTTAGACTTCTAAAAGACCCCTGGACTGAAAACAACCAAAAGATTGGAATCTGTTGCTTGGTCTGATTCCCAAGCTCCCTAAAATTGCATGTGAAATACTGGGGGTGAGCTGGGGATGCAGCTCAGCAGCACAGGGTGAGGAGACTGCGTAAGTTCTGGAGGAAAGATGCACAGCCTCTCCAGTGCTCAAAGGGTGGGACCCCCGCCTGGAAGGAAGTGATTCTAGGCCGATGCTGCTCCACCGGCCAGGGCTTCGGGCAGGAGAGCAGACGCCCAGCCCCTGGGCAGCAGCACGGTGGGGTCCTCCCTGGCAGGGGCCGCCTGGAAGGAAGAAGAAAAGGAGGGAAAGGGAAGCGGACCACAGTGGGTATAGGCCCATTCGTCAGTGCTGTTGGACTCTTTGGAGAAACAGAAAAGAAAGACCTTTTCTAAACTATCCCCCCGCCCCGTGAATAGCATGAGGATCTGCTCCTCACTAAACCAAAATAAAGCCATCCCAACACCAGTGCAATAGACTAACAGCGGGAGGCACCCGTCATTCCCTGTACCAGTGGTGACAAACCTGTCAGAGCATTTGATGATCACAAATAGCCTGCCGGGGCACTCGTACCGTAGGGTCGCCACCTCTGCCCTCTCCCAGTGCTCAGTCTTTTCGCTCTGCAGTGATTGTTGCCAGTGATGACAAATCCTCTGTAATTCAGTACAGTAACATATTCAAATGGATCCGACTTGACACTTTCTCAAGGCTGGGCAAGTCGGAAGTTATGTCCAGGAGCCAGGGGCCCTCAAGGACAAGGGGACTGTATATAGCCTGCCCAGGAAGGATTTTGCGTGTCTTCTGCACACAAAAGCTCCAGATATGTGAGCAGAAGCCCAGGACAAGTAGACCTTGGTTTTGCAGAAAATAACAGAGTCCCCACCAACATGGAGATCCAGGCTTCCGCTGCTTCTAGGCAAGTGGCGAGTTCAGGGCTGCTACTGAGGCCAGCACACTGTTTCACGGCGCTGTACCTGGACTGTAGGCCCAGACTCATCTCCAGGCCTCCACCCCGGAGACCCAGCTGAAGGCTGACCAAGCTCTGCATGGTGCTTTGCTTTTCATGGCTTGTGCCTAGAGCTCCCCCTACAGCCACATGTGGTCTTTAGGTCACAGGTGGGGCTGGATCTGAACGGCGTGAGGCTGGGATTGAGTCGAGGTGTGATGCTAGCTAGGATTAAGGGTGTGAATGCTACCCACCCTCAAGGTAAAATGTAAGAGACAGAAAGAGCTGCTGTAGTCCTTTGCTATTTCACTGCTTTGCTGCCTGCTGTGGATTGTTTCTCCCCTACGATGCCCCTCTGCCATGCCACCCTGTCTTTGGAGCCAGCCAACCAGTTCAAACTGCCACCTCTACAGGCTGTGAGCCAATCAAGTATTTTATTTCAGCAATGAGAAAAATAACTAGAACAAGTGCTTGACCGCCACGGGGACTTCGTCACCACAGCATCTCAAACAGCGGGCAAAGGGAAGGAAGGGTAAGGTGGGATCTGCACACGCAGGCAACCTTCCCAAAGCAGCCTAGCGGGAACCTGGCTTCGGGAAATTCACAGGAGCAAGTGCGCGTTTCCGAGGGAGAAATCAAACCCAGTGGAACACACTGTCCGTGAGGAGTCCGTGGGTGAACTGCGAGACAGGAGCACAGCTCAGATGGAGCAGGACAGGCCCGGGGCGGTGACTCAGCACCACTCCCGGCCACACCACATCCTGCCGCTGGACCTCACACAGGCTGTCGCGGCTGGACAGTGCTCTGGGGATGGGCCTGCAGGAGGAAGCCGGTGAGCTGCAGCCCCACCCAGCCACACGTCTCAGGCTGCCTCTGTCTCTGCCAGCGGTTCGGTTTTTCTCTGGCATCTTGGCCTGGAGCTGCGTCTTAAAAAATCCCCCGAGGCTCTCATTTCAGCTGTGACCACATAACGCTGTCTTTCACGTGGTATAACCAGTCAGCCATAGCTTCCATGCTATTTCCCTTGCTTTTAAGAAGCCAGCCCGGCGAGGTAGATAAACTGTCCCCATAAAACTCCTCTTTGTCCTTCTCCGTACACCATCTGTGTCAGTCATGGTGTCCAGCACGCAGAAGCCAGACATGGAAGAAGGAGCCAGTTTAGAGTCACCCTGAAAATAACCGCGTCCTGGTCTGTGTAGGGGCCACCCCTTCCATACCAAAGAGCTGCTGTGGGTCTCGTGGGCTGTGTGTACCCACCCCTGTTCACCCCACATTCACCCATTCGGTCTCTTCAGATGCACCCAGCTCACACTGTGGACCTCTGCAGAGGCCCCGGCGCCCAGCGGGCATGTTTCCCTGATTAGAATTCAAGCATCGGTCTCCCTACAGGGTCCCCCACCAGCAGCATTGTCTTTACAGCGGGTGGCTGTTCCTTGGCACCAGGCCCCTGCCCAAGCCAGGCCGAGAGCCAGCTGCTTCAATGGCAGGTGAAAGAGTTGGACAGACACCCCTGGCGCCTCTTCGTCCCTTCTCGGCCCCTCTCGGCCCTCGGGAAGGCTGCCGTCACCTCGGGCCCCGCGGGAGGGGTCCACTTGGGAGCCGCTCGGTGGCCGGCTCAAGCCGCAGAGAAGGGGCTGCTGAGGAGGAGGGAGGCAAAGAGCTAACACTTGAAAAGCTAACGGAGAAATATCACAGGAGTCTCCCTTCCCACCCAAGCCATCAAGTGCAGTCAGCCGTCCCACGTAGCCATTTTTCTTTTTTGTTGTTTTTTTTTTTTCTCATGTTTTAAAAACTTCAAAGTAGATCCCAGCTCTGAGCATTAACCCAGAAAATTAAGAGCCTTTGTGATGTGATTAGTGGCAGGTGGCCTTCGGGTGCTGCGTTGTGGGTCTGACACCCAGCCTGCCCTTGTTCCCCATCTGATGTGTGACTCAGGGTGCATTTGCCCATAGGAAGGCAAATGTCTTAGTTACTCTTCTTGTTGCTGAAACAAAATACCCAGCACTCACAAATTAAAAGAGGAAAGGCTTACTTCAGCTGGCATTTAGTAGAGGTTTCAGTCCATGGTCAGCTGGCTCCGAGGGAGGGTGGCAGGGCAGAGGACCATCAAAGAGGAGAAACAGTCCATGGCACGGCAGGCACGGAGCAGCAGACCCGCGTCCCATCTCCCCCTTTACACTGTGCCCACTTACTGTTGCCACCCACAACCAGGGTGGGCTGCCACTGGCCACACCCAGGACTATCGTAAACCAATTTAGTTGTTACACACCTTTAATGCTATCATCACACACCACGGATCCCACCATCTCCCAAAAGCCCTGCCTCTGAGCACATGAGGCTTTGGGGGGACGTCTAGGTACAAGCCATAACAGAACTCCTTTTTCTAATTCACCAAAGATACCCAATGGGCTAACAAAAGCCCTGCTAGGATTCAGTGTCCCACAAGGGCTTCAGCTGTCACTTTCAGTGGTCTGGAGAGCAGGATCCAAGAGCTGTGTCTCTAGGCTGCATATAGTCCCAACTGAGAGGTTGCTGGTGCTTCAAAACACAGGACAGAAACCCAGCATGAGCCCAGATGACGCTTAGCAGGGATCAATATAATGACACAATGCTCCACCTCAAAAGCAAGAGATGCCAAAGCCAAGCCATCAGGCCTTCCCTCTGCCCTGCCTTCGGTGCCTGCCCTGCATCTCGTTTCCTCTGTAACCTCAGGAAGAGAGACGCCTCAGGGAAAAACAGCGAAAGTCAAGATTACGTCATGTAGAATGTGGTGGTGACCTTCACCTGTAATCCCGGCTACTCAGCAGGGTGAGGCAGGAGGAGCCTAACCTCAAACTGACCAGCTCCGACAATTTAATGAGACCTTGTCTCCAAATAAAATGAAAGAAGGCTGAGGGCGTAGCCCAGTAATAGATCACTGGCCCAAAATGTGCAAGGTTCTGGGTTCAACTCACAGCACTACCAAAGCAAAAAGCTGCAGCAAAGCAGATTTTTGTTTTATTAGGTTTTATCATATATTTATTTGAAATAACAAGCCCTGCTTATGCACTAGTGTACATAATTTGGTTTAATTCTGCGTTCAGCTGCTTTTCCCTAGTGATACAAAACTTTTAACTGACTCAAAAAATGAAGTCACTTTTTTGTATCCAAGGCTGGCCTTGAAGCAATCCTCCTGCCTCAGCCTCCCACCTGCTGGGATTACAGGCATGTGCCAGTGGCCCTGGGAATCTTGTAGCACAGGCTAGAACAGCCTCTTCTTGACATGTCTTGATGTCTGGAGATCAAAAGAGCAAAGATGGTTCCTTAAGGTCCCTTCTGTAACGATCTGGGTGTCACCAAAATTACAGTGTGTGGCAGGCAGTCACCTGGGTGACAGCCCGTCCTAGTCTGACTGATGTCCTCATGAACCTGATTAGATGCTTCACTGTCACAGTTTGGAGGTCAAACAAAAACATGATTTGATGCAAGCTAGAGGGCTGCAGAGCACCCTGGCTGACAAGAGATGACCAGGTGACTGTCGTACAGAGAAGGATTCGGGTGGGCTCAGCAGAGGGATGGCTGTGCCCTCAGAACCCTAACAATGATACTACCTTTGTGACTAAACAGAGGCCCAGGACCCGGCCTCAGGTGGCTGGAAGTGGAAGGTTGATGCAGGCCAGTCACGTTACCCAAGCCGGGGAGGCAACTTTTGCTTTACCATGCTGGGTGTCCTTTATAGGCAGGGATTGAAGTCACCTCCCTCTGCAGTCCCAAGACAAAGTAGCTAGTGAAAGGCTGATACGCGGGTCTCTCCAGGCACAAAGGGCATTGAAACAGAGGACTAAGAGTGTCCACAGCTGGAGTCTCTGGGACCCGAGGACCCACGAAGCATCCCCTGTCTGTGGGAACGGATATCCCTGCGCCTGCCCCGCCCCTGGCCCAGTCTTTGTCTTCTGCGAACCAGTGTCACCCATCTGATCGTGCTGCAGGATGCCCTTCCAGGGTGACGCCCAAGTCCCTTTGTGTAGTGTTCTGGGTCCTAGAAACAATCACTTCTAGTTTGGCCTTTTGATTTTCAGTAAGCTGGGCTAGCTCAGGCTTAGGATGTGTGTGGTGATGATGGAAATCTCATCAAGACACGTGGTAAGATCGGGGAGCCCCCAAGCTAGCATGGGAGCTGTCAGGAGCCAGGGCACCCCCTCTCCCCATCCCCGCTTCAGAGCCTTTCTGAGCCTCCCCACCGCCCACCCCCCGTCTCTCTCTGACCAACACGGGCGCTACCGTCATGGCTTTGGTTTGCCTTGGACTCAGCTGCACCTGAAGTCTTTTATCATCCAGCCCCAAAGCAAATGAGCTATTTATTTGCTTTCTTTTTCCCCCTAAATTCAAAGTCTAAGAAAGAAGCAGCTGGCTGGATTGACGGTTTCTAGGAGAGCGGTTACTGCAGGCCTGTGAATGCGCTGTCTCTGCTCGGAACCTGAGCCCCGGTTCCGCAGTGGTCAGAGAGGAAAAGAAGTTTTATATAACAGAAAGTGGCCTCCAAGGCGGCCACACGTGTGACACGGGAAGATTTTGCTTTTAAGAAGAGGATGGGTGGGAGAATGGCCGGCCTGCGGTACCTCTCACCTTCGCTCACTGGGAGCTGTGGGAGTGTTTGCTGGTGAACTTTTACAAGGCGACCTGCACTTCCTGACTCCCAGGTTCTCCGAGAAGCCATATAACAGTAACCAGTCTTTGCACGGGGCTTTATAAATGATAGCATTTTTGTTGTTTTTAGACAGTCAAATCTATTCATTTTGACTTCTATAACTTCCTCATTGCTTTTGTACTTAGAAAGGGTCCTCGTAACAATCACACCCATGGAGTTTTTGTTACCAATTATCCGCTTAATACCCTCCTAAATATTCTTGGCGGTGTTTTCTTTAATTATTCCAGTTTTCACACCCGGCTAATTTAGGACTTACCGTGGAATACGGTATAAGCCGAAGCTCTCCGTTGAGTCTTGTTTTAAATGACCAGTTTTCCTGACACCTATTTCAATTTAATGAAATGCCTTAAAATAAAATTTCTTATCATCCTAGGAGAATCAGCTCAGATTTTTAGGAGACAGCTGGTACATTCTAATCTCCCCACACTAGAAAGGCGCATCCTTGGCATATTTTCCTTGTAGTATTTCGAAAATGACTTTGCCAGCAGACTCTATTCCCTGGGTATCCAAAGTGCCCTGCAGAAAAAAATATCAACATGGGGCCCAGGCATCTCTGTAGGTCAGTGGTCTCCCTGGGGTCAGCACTTACTTAGGGGACAGTGACAGGCTTTAAATACACAGCACAAGCGAGGTTCAGCGCCCTGATCTGCCCAGCAAGATAACTTGCTGCTTCATCTCCACAGAGGGAAAATGCATTCCACTGTCTCCAGCTGATCACCAAAGCTGGGTGGACGCAGGCAGGGCTCTGTCCGGGACACCAAACAGGGAATCCCGTGAACAGCAGAGGGTGCGCTGTGTCCACTGTCACCCACCCTGAAACCCCTGCTGAGACTCCTGCTAAAACCCACTGATGGCGTCCAGCACACACAGGCTGCAATGTCTCTCCTCCTGTAGCAGCCACTCCACACCGGCCTCAGGTCGTAACAGGATCGCCAGGCCAGGCCCGCCCTCTATTTTAGGGTCTACACCACATCTAATTTAAGACAGCACAAAAATATGCGTGCTGCTCAGTCCTCCCCTCCCAGCAGGCGGCCTTCGGTTATTGGACGGCCGGTGAAAGCAGAGGCCTCCTGAGCACATAGCTGACTAAGCAGGATCCCTGGAGCGGGAGCCCAGCCTGCAGCTCACATGGGGAAACAGCAAGGGGCGGCCAGGGGCAGGACAGCCAGGAGTGCTTGTGGGGACCTCCCAAAGGCAGGGGTCACCATCCAGACAGAGCTGAGACTGTCCAAAAGGGCCGGGGATAAACAGGGGAGCCACAGCCAGCCACTGTGTGTCTAAGCACAGACCTCAGGGTAGCAAGAGCAAAGAGGTCAGTCCCCTCTGCGATGGGCACTGCTGACTCCGGTAGAGGTACTGTCACCGTGCCCTATTACAGGGGAAGAGACTGAGGTTGGGGGGTTAATCAAAATGTCCAGCAATGCACAGCCAGGAAGGGGGACCCACTACTGCAGCCCCATTTCTGCTGGATGCCAAGGTCAATGCCTTAGTCAGATGCGGGGAAACTCATAACCCACCTACGAAGGAGGCATCAGAGGAGGCAAGGGCAACACTGAAGGAAGTCTCGCCCTGTCTTTACTCTCAGGAAGATTATAAAGAAGGAGGCAGAGAGTCTGATGGGAGGCCGGTGGAGGGACCGTGGGCCTCCGGCCCGGAGTGCAGAGGGTTCTGGATCCTTGGTCAGGGGAGTCGTTTTCCTCCTTTTTAATCATCCGAGTAATCCGTGGGTGCACTTTACCGTGGTTTAGATAATGCATTAGGGCAGGAATTCCCCTCAGTCTGTGGGGAGCCTGCTCCAAGATCCCCAGGGATGCCTGAACCCATGGACAGCGCACCCATCTTGTCCCATGCCCCCAGGCCTAGGGCAAAATTTCATTTATAAACCAGGCACAGGAAGAGAGTCACAACAGTAACGAGTAATAAAATGGAACAATTTTAATAATACACCAGGACTGATCAACATATACAATGAATATTTAAATTTTTTTAATTTATTCCCATGAAAGACCTGTTGCAGTTAATCCTTCTTAAAATAGCCTTCTTCACTCCAGGCACATTTATCCCATCATTCTGGCCACTCCCTGAAAAGTTAGCAATGAAAAGGGCAGTGGACACCTCTGCCCAGTGCCACCCAACGGGAAACACGGGGTGGGTCCTGCTCCGTGACCACATCCCGGGCAGGAGAGGGCAGGGCAGCAGGGGCCTCATCACCTGTGTCAGAAGACACCATTCAACATGTATGGCTTGTTTATTTCTAGAAATTCCCACTTAAGATTTTCACACTGCAGTTAAGCACAGATATCCGAAACCCCAGAGAGCAAAACCAAAGGCAGGCAGACAATTGTACCAAACCGAAACGTAAGAGTCCCTCTTCTGCTCCTCCTGTAGTGACAGCTGTGTCACCTCTCCAGAGAAGCAGGGCCATCTTCACCGATTTCCACCCTCTTCTGTGGATGGAAACCTAATTGATTGATTGATTGATTGATTGATTGATTGATTGATAGGAGAATTTCTTGTTGCATTGCCTACGTGAGAACATACACATGCTATTCTGTACCTAGCTTTTTATCAACTAAGAGTGGGTCTGGGTCTACTGCTCACCATTTTTGATGGTGACTAAACTGTGACAATAGTCTAAGTTAGTTTGTCATTGCTGGGAGAAAATATTGAATACTCACAAGTTAAAGGAAGAAAAGTTTCTCTTGGCTCAGCTCATAGAAGTTCCAGGCCATAGTCAACTGCGGGGAAAGCAGGCTGGCCTGGCAGGGGCCGCAGCAGAGGAGAAGCAGCCCATGGCACGGTGGGCAGCAAGCAGCCTGCCTTTTACTCTCCCTTTCCATGCCACCCAGGCTGCAGATCTACCAGGGTGGGTCTTTCTCGTCAGTAAACCCATCACCCATACCCAGAACTGTGCTAAACCAGTAGCACATGCCCATGATCCGGTCATTCCCGAGAGCGCCCCCTCTGGGTGCTTGAGGCACTGGAGAGACATCCAGACATAAGCGATAGCACCTATTAAACTACTCCTTTACCCCCCCCCAAAAAAAGTCCCCTTTTTCTAATTTGTCTGTGTCACAAATGAGGCATCCGTTTTTGTGTTCAAATGTGAGCGTCTCTGTGGGCTAGATACCGAACAGCAGAATGGAACTGTGTGGGTTTAACTTTCATGATTCCTCCCCAGTTGTCTGCCCAGGGGCCCTCATTAATTTGTACTCCATCAGCACGTGACAGGGCCCATTTCCCCGCATCCTCACTCATATGTGCTAATACCAGGCATTTTAGTTTTTGCCAGTTGGAGAACAAAAATATGGTACTTCATTATTGTTTTAATTTGCATTTCTCTAACATCTGGTGAGATTGGGTACTTTTTTTCATGTTTGTGTCTCATATTCTTTGCCAATTGGTTAGTTGGAATTTCTCTTTTTGACTTGTAGTTTTGTGTGTCCTTGGATATTGAGCCTTTGTCGATGGGATATGTAGCTGATGTGTTCTTCCAGTTTGTCTCTTACTTTAATTTTCTCTTAAGGTTTTTGGAAGAATCATAGAGCAGTAACTTTTCTCTGTTTTTCCAAAGACACCTCGCATAAATGGTTCGTCTGCTCTTCTTTATTCGAAGGTGGTCTGAATTTGTAATTATTGAACCTTCTTCATTACAATACTGCTCCAAGGAAAGTATCCAGAGTAACCTTAATGACACTGCACCAACTGTCATGGAAACATAATGGTTAAAAGTGGAGGTCATGAGTCCTGATCACTTACATTGTGGCCAGTAGCGATCACGAATACATGACTCTCTGCTACAGATTGTTAAGCCTTTTGCCAGACCACAGTTGGATGATTTTACTGCTGAAAATGGAAGTTTTATAATGAGGTACACACCGATTTTATGAATCCCTATTGAAGACATCATTAATGATGCCCGAGTATTTTAAAAATTTAATTGTTTTGCAAAACAACTTATTAACACATGTGGAGATGATGTGAAAGTCCAGAAAACCTCCTAATAAAGTGCTAGCAGCACATAGCGAGTCAGTGGCAAATACTAGGGTCCCTTTAGTTGGAAGGCAAAAGAAATTAACTAAGGAATGACTGTAGAAGTGGCTAATGAACCAAATAAACCTAGTAGGGACAGCCGTCAAGGAGATGTTTACTAACTGCCCAGCAGCCTAAAGCAGTCTGGCTCCCTGCTGGGAGGTCATGAGGTGATACTGTCCCTGGAGTAAGAAGAACAGAATGCATCAGAGGGAAGCGTTGTGGAGGTTCCTCTTGGCTTCGCCTCATCCCATGAGGTAAGGAGAGCAAAACTTTCGTGAGGCCCACAAAGTCAGGGGCATCATGCCTGCCCAGCGGAAGTGCAGCATGCGGGGATCTCACACATCGTAGCATATACTGGACACAAACTAGGATAGCCGTGGGGTCACTAGGCCGCGTGCTCCCACGGGTCCACTATCGGACATGCAGTTCCTTGGGGAGCGACGCACGTAACTACACGTCGGTGCTGTTGTCAGTGGGAAGGTGGTAGACGGGCTTCGGGGTCAGGCTGGACCCACGGTGTTGTCAAACAGAGCGGTTCAACAGCTACAGAGTCTAAAAATAATCATTCCCAAGGAGAGAGCACCGCTGACGGGAAGGGTTTGGTGGCACGGAAAACAGCAGCTCGGCTGTAGTCTACCGGCGAGAAACTGACCGTTCACAAAGCGCGATTCCAGGTAATGAACAGTAGGAAGGTGAATATCCCAGAGCCAGGCAAGTCTGCTCCTGCTCGCCCCGCTCAGAAACCTCTGAGGCCTACCTGGCGCCAAACAAAAGTGGGCCTGCTCTGAATTCAGTCTGGCATTCCAGACCTTGGGTTTGTCTTGGTCTCTCCCCACACAGCAGGATTTTACCAGCGTCCCCACAGCCTGTTGTGCCCGTCCCTCACTTCCCACACCGCTGCGGGGTTCACTCAGGCACAGAATAATCAGTGCACCAGGCCAAGGGCCCAGGCCCGAGGAAGATGCCCGGTTTGCACCGCTCTAGAATGAGACCTTAGAACGGCGTATAAACCTGCTTTCCCGTCACTGGGACAGAATATCTGACACCCGGAACTTAAAGGAGAAGTTTATTCCGGCTCACCAGTGCAGAGGTTTCAGTCATGGTCGGCTGTTCCCAAGCAGGAACATCATGGCGGATGCTGCTCGCTTCGTGGCTTCCGGGAAGGAGAACACAGGAGGGGCGCACCAGGGAGAAAGGGGCCACAGACCAGAGAGCACCTCCAAGGTCTCACCTCCACGGCCCACCCAACACACCCAGAGGCGTGCTTGCAAATCCCCTAGGCACTTCTCAGCTCAAGTTGCCAGTGAAGATTAACCATCAGGAGCAGCTGGAGCCCTTGCTGGCCTCAGTTGGTGTCTGCCTCTACTGGCCTTGGTCAGAGGAACATGTGGCCTCACAGTGACACGTCATCACTGCACCGAGTGGAGGCTGATGTTCCTCCAAAAAAGAGTGGAAAGGCTTCTTATGTTATATCTCTGATTCCAAGGTGTCCATCCAGGAGAGAAACTGAGACACCGAGAGAGAGAGAGAGAGAGAGAGAGAGAGAGAGAGAGAGAGAGAGGCGCTCACCTCAGCCTGCGAAGTGCAAGCTGGGTTTAGGGACTCTGGCTTCTATTAAAATACGGTCAGGCAAAATTAGGGGCTGCTACAGCCACCACCGTCTGCCAAGCTGGAAACCAAACCAGGCCCCCCAAACAGCAGCCAGGCCTGTAAGAAACCAGGCAGTAAAGACCCTCGAGCATGTTTCATTCCCTCTGCGCCTCTCCTTGCTGGCGGTGGTGCCAAAGAATCAGCTCTGTGTGTAAGAGACCATATTAACTGCGGGCGGCAGTGGTATTATTCAGACAAGGCGGATGAAGGACAGGGCGTGCCGTGTGTGCACGCAAGCATGAGGGCACGTGCTAGTGCCTTCCGCGCCCATCGAGAGCGCTCTCAGACACCCAAGGGATGCGCACGGGGCAGCTGGTGCAGGGGGATTAGCAGCCAGGGGTACACACTCCCCACCCCCCTTCCTCTCCCCTCCCCCTCCGCCTCCTGTAGGTGCAGTTGGCGCAGAGCGCTGGGATGTGTCCTCCTCTGCCCCCAGCCCACAGCAGTCCCCAGCCTGCTCTTGCCCCTTTTCTGACTGCCTTCCCTCCCTGCTCCACCTCCCCTGCTCTCATTGCTCTTCCGGACAAAGACCCGGAGCCTGCAGCCAGAGGGGAGGAACCACACTAGGACAGAGGGTGGGCAGTGCCCAGAGGGATAAGGCAGGTGTGCAGGCAGCAGAGCGAGCCGGGATCCAGACGGTGTGGCTGAGCCGGAGAGGATTAGTGTCGGGAAACTGCAGGGAGGGGCTCCAGCCCCCTGGCGGCTTCCTAGAAGCCACTGGCCTCAGTGAGAGTGTCACTCTGTTAAGAATCAGGAGTAGAGGCCAGACATGGTGGGGCACACCTGTAATCCCAGCACTTGGGAGGCTGAAGCAGGAGGATCGCCATGAGTTCGAGGCCAGCCTGGGCTACACGGTGAACTCAAGGCCAGCCTGAACTACACAGCAAGACCCTGTCTCAAAAGTAGAAAAAGAGAGAGAGAGAGAAAGAGAGAGAGAGAGAGAGAGAGAGAGAGAGAGAGAATATATCAGGGTTGCTCTGCCCGCCACCTACATAATTCTTTTCTCACTGTGCATGCAAGACCTCAGCTCACCCGTCAGTCACCCCGTGTATTATTACCACAGCTGCTGATTTCCAAAGAGCCAGGTGAAAAAAAAAAGCAGCAGCCCCACTAAACACCCCACATTGCTACAGTAACAACCTACAAAGGACTGTTGGCGTTAGTCTGCTGACATGTAATCAACCCGTGGAAAACAGATTCCTGCAATTTCTGTGGTACAGAAAATCATTTCGTCACCGGGTTGTCTGCAGCAGACAGCATCAGGGCCCCAGAGCCAGTTCCTCCCAGAAATGACAGGTCACGCACAGCCACGTCTACTTGACACCCTTGACCTTGAAGAAAGAGGTCACAAACCCTCATCGCCGTGGAGAAGCCCGCCTGCTGCCCGCGGTGGTCAGCTCGGAATCCTCTTCTGCATCTGGGCTTCTCCCCAACCCCAGCCTGCTCCCCTGTCCTCGCCAAGCGCTCTGGACTCTTCCCGAACAAGAGCTATTTCGGGTGAGGCCCTTCGGGATCAAGAGCAGTCCTCAGATTCCTCTGCTAATTCCTTGGCCACTACCTTGCCCTCCCGATGCTGACCAAGTCAGGATCAGGTGTGTTTGTTTTGGACCCCATGAGGCCTGGCCAGCATGGCCAGTGCAGAGCTGTCTGCAAAATATTAGCTTCTGATATTTTTTAAGAAGGGTGAAAAAAGAACACATTTCAGCAGATTTCATTTCTTCTGCACTTCGAGAGCCAGGGTTGGCATCCATCGGGAACGTAACCACTTGGTGTCCTTTTCCAGTTTGCGTGGCCTTCTTGACTCTCACCCACCCTTCAATGCCACCCCTTCTTCTTGGAGGGGTGACAGCAGTAAAGGAAATTTCTCCCAATGAATCCCACATGTCCCAGCCTGTGACAGCCAAACAGAGCTGTCATTCCTTTTTATTCTCAGATTATTGTCACCAAATTCCCGCTGCAAATTAATCCACTCTCCAAACAAGCGCTGCCCTGTCCCTGAGAAGACGTAAGAGCCCACCGCTTGCAAGCCCTCTGGCTTCCTCATGTCCCCCCTGCCTCAGAGGTGACATCTGCTGGGGACACTGTCCTCTGAGGTGCTGTTGCTGGTGGCTGATAGCAGCTTTAGGGACTCAGTGTACCAGGTCACCACATCTGACTCGACCAGGTAGACTCCCCAGAAGCCCAGGGTGCTGGAAATCCTCCAGCAAACACAGCCGAAGCTGCCTCTGGAAGTGGGGCTCTTGGGGGGCTCCAGGGCCCGGCTCCTCTCCCGGGGCCCCAGGTCCCCTCCACCAGGCACACTTTGAGCTGCAGCCTGCCATGACAGTGTCTGGACTCACAGCCCTCACAAGAGAGCTCAGAACAGTTCATTTTGCAAAACCGGGCTGCACAGGCCAAAATGACACAAGCTGGCCCATGATCAAAGAGGCGCTGCCCTCTGTGGACAGCTACATGGCCAGCCCTGCCTGGAAATCAGCGTTCACGCCTGAATGTGCCGTCAGCCTGTTGAGACGAGGAGTCTCTGTTGTCACAGGATCAGCCCAGCTCCAAACTACTAGCAGTGCCTTTCTCTGTCCCTGTGACCACTACTCAGTACCTGCTTAAGGATTTCCATCCACGGGAAAGGTGAGGACAGGGTTAGGCCCGCACACCCACCCACACCAGAGAGGGTACCCGAAGTCTGCAGACTGATACGGTATCCACATCTAAAAGCACCATCTAGACAAGCACTTGACCAACCATCTGGGCACCTCGGTCCGGCCACTTTGACCTATAAAATTAATCATCGCAACATTGGAGCATGAACCTGCCACTCAGGCAGAGCACAGTGGACACGCGTGTGTAGCGGGAAATACTGTCTAGCTGGGTGAACACAGAGTCCGGCTGAAGAAACACCCAGGCTGCTTCTGAACACAGAACACTGAGCGGACACCTCGGTGCTGTCTTGGAGCCAGCGCTGTTCCCCTCTTGGGTTACCTCACTGGGACGGGTTCCTCAAGAATCACACTGGCTCTCCTCCGCCTTACACGTACAGACCTCAGAGAGTCCATTAAAATGACCAGATGACCCCAGACAGAGCTGTCTGCCTCAGAAGCAATATCCAGACCCTCCCGTAGAAGGCGGAAGCCGGGGCTGGGGATTTAGCTCAGCAGCATAAGCGCCTGCCGTGCAAGAGCGGGGTCCTGAGTTCGGTCCCCGCTACTGATTAAAAAAAAAAAAAAGGCAGAAGCTGCTCCTAATTCTGGAAAATATTCATCTTCCCAAGGTCAAAGAGGGAAAGTTCTGGTCTCCTGGCACCTGTGAGGCCATGGAAGCAGCCAGTGACCAGCACCCTCCGTGAGTGACAGGGAAGCCACTTCCTCTGCCCTGGGACCACACTGACACGGCTTCTCACGCAGATACGCTGTCCATCCGCCCCCGGCCATGGCAGGACTGGGCATCCCAAGGTGGGAAAAGCCACGGTGAAAGCTGAAGCCTTTCCGTGAAGGACAAGTAACCCCAGAAAAGTCCTGACACATGTCCGCGTCTTGGCCCGAGCAAAACGCTACAGACCCGGCGCAGCACTGGGTGCGGCTCAGTGGCAAAGCTCCTTCCTCGCGCTTCTGAGGCCCTGGCTTCCATCCCCAGCGCTGCAAAAGCATACAAGTGAAATAATAAAAGAGCCCCTGGATCATTTAAGTCCTCATTGAGTTGCAAAATGGGTTCTTCCCTTTCACTTCACGTCTCTCCTTTCTCGGCCATGGAGAGTTTTTTAGGATCTCTCAGCATGAAGCTTGTAAATTATTGACGCTGTTACATTTGAGGCAATTCCTTCTGTTTTCTTCTCTCCGTGTTCACTGCCTTCCTGATGCTATGCCTTGGAGGGGTAGAGAATGCACAGATGTGGGGCCAGAACCTGCGCCCCCGCCCTTCTTACACATGCTCCCGCGCCCTGCTCCCCCTTCCTCCTCCCTCGGTGGCCAGAGAAGCGTCCTTGTGAGGCAGCCCAAGCCTCTCCCCCACTGTCACCCTCTCTCCGGAAGCTTCCCCATGCACACACCTTCCGGATCCGAAGTCTTTTGAGAAACAGAGCCTCGGTTGCTGGAATTTCATGTAGACAGAACTCCGGTTGGGAGCAGGGGCATAACTCCTGGAATTTGCAGCCCCAAAAAAAACACCCTTGGCAAGAAGACTGGGCGAGGACTGGGGTGATAGCTCAGCTGCAGAGCGCCTGCCTGGCACACACGAGGTCAGGAGTTCGATCCTCGGTACCAAAAAAAGAAGGAGAAAACTGGGCCAGGGATTTAGCTCAGCAATATAAGCATCTGCCTGGCAAACACACAGTCACGAGTTTGATCCCAGATACCCTAAAGAAGCAAAAGAAGAAAACTGAGCAAGTCTCCCTACCATTCCCCTTCCTCTTTCTTGTTTGAGAATATTTAACTGCAAAGGAAAGGGAAGGAGAAAGAGCTCTAAAATATTATTTTCTGGAAAAATGGAAGAAGGAGGAGGGGAAGGAGGAGGAGGGAAGAGACAGAAAGAGAAAGAAAAACAGCAGGATGAGGGTAGGAATCGTCGCAGGCTCTGAAAACAGAACCGTTACTGCCAGCATTTCAAGGCAGCTTATTAAAAAGCCATTTTTATGCAACCACCGGAATCAGTCACATCGGACTGTAAAGAAGCAGGAGGCCCCATTGCTGAGGAGTGTGGCGGGGAGCAGAAGGAACTGCACAGGCTTAGCAAGTGTGAACCGCGTCTGTTGGAAGTTGGAGCTGCGGTCAGTGACTACCTGAAGGCCACGGCTCTGCCTTGTGCAGCCCTGATTTGGATAGTTAGGAGGACGTGTGACTGTCCCCTCCCGGAGCGAGGCAGCAGAGGGAGGTCTGCCAGGCCCAGGGTAACTTGTGCATTCCCGCCCGGAAGATGCTTCCTGGGAGAGAACAGGGAAAAGCACGCAGACGCACGTGTTTCAGCGTGATCAAGGCCTCCGAAACAGCCGCAGCGGGTAAGGGTGACTGTCACCATGGCCACCGCCACCACCTTCCCTGTGCACCCAGCATGTGCCAGGCACCGTGCTGGGCACTGCGTTTGCATTTGACCTTGTTCCTGCGGCAGCAGTGCAAGCTGGGGGCTTTCAGTGAAGAAACTGAGGCTCCGAAGGAAGAAGCAGCCCAGGGTCACGGTTGTTACTGCCCGTGACCAGTGCCCACCCACCCGTGCCCAAAGCCCAAGTCCTTTGCGCTGCCCAAGGCCCAGGATTCCCCTGACAGTTTCTCCTGCCACTGCCCCTACTGCTGAAAACTGCCCCAAGGTGGCCACCAGGGGCTCCCGAGCCACACACTTCCCCACGCCACCCCCAACGCCACGCCTGGCCGCTGCAGAGACACAACCCAGGGACACACCCGGTCAGACAGAGGCAGACACAGATGTGGTCCGTGGTGCTGGCATCTGGATGCCCCACCCGTCTCCATTCACTGTTCCCTGGCACTTCCAAACCCCCCCCCCGGGGGCAGTTTCTCCTGACACCCCACCCACCCCACCCACCCCACCCCTTGGTGGGGACCAGCACCCCAGCCCAGCCAAGGCGGTTCCTTCCCAGGCTGGCTGGGGGTTGGAGCAACCTCAAGCCTGAATCCCACTGAGTTATGGTTTTTTTTGTTTTTGTTTTTTTATTTTTTTAAGCATTAACTGATTTAAAGTAATGCATAGAATAATGCATAGTTTTAAATGCACTGATTTAAAAGAATGCACAGTTTTACGTTGGAGTGAAAGAGTCCATTTCGTGTACCAAAGAGCGAAACATAAACTGGCTCTTTCCGTGTTCTGATCCACGTCTTCAAACCTGATACACATGGCAGAGCCGAACAGTGCGGTGCATGGGTCCCTTTCACACCCCATCAGTGAACCCCGCCTTCTGCCTGGAATGCAGGAGCCGGAGTGTTCTCAGGCACCCCGACCGACACGGTCCCCCACCACCTCCAGGGACACAGGGATGAGGTCAAAGGCCGCATGGGCAGGGGCCCTTCTGTCCGCCTGGGACAGCATCTCCGACAAGCTGTCTGGGCTTCAAATGGAGAAAGATTGTGATCTGCTGCTCTCCCCCCCCCCGCCCCCCAGGGCAGGTCTTAGAAACTGGCTCTCTCCCTCCCTGGCTGAGATAAGAACTCCTGAGCTTCCAAAGTAACTTCTTTTGAATGGGTTCCAGCACAAGCGCCAGCCCTGAGCCCCCTGAGATGTTTGGTATTTAAACATTCACGCTGGGGGCAGAGCTGAAAAGGTCGCTTCTGCTCACCTGCTATCACCCCCACATTTGCTGGAGCTCTCAACAGACTTCCTCCTATACTGGGCACCCTGGATCTGTCCGCGGCACATGTGATCACATGCCGAACCAGTGACATCAGTAAGCCCTTCAGCTTAATTAAGCATCTACTCCAGCAAAATGCCTGCGTTTCAGACAGACAGAGTGTGCTAACCTTGTGTGATGATTAGGATTCCCCGGTGGTCTGGGTGACTCTCCCATAGCCAAAGAAACCAACTCTCCCAGACACGGTATCATTTGGTCATTTTTTAGAGATGAGAGGATTCCCCAGAAATGTGAGCACGGCGTTCCGTCCCGATGATACGGAAGGAAGGAGCCGTCTAGGAAGCCCAATTCCGCCTGCCGTCAGTACTACTGCAGCGCTCACCAATTCCCGGGTGCGTCCTCCTCCCCCGGACCACAGGGCCGGGGTGCCAAGCTGCAGCTTGGGGGAAATTCCCTGGGAGGAAATCGGGAAGTTGTGATGATGTTTTTCTAAAATTATTGATTTTTTGTGTGAGAGTGAGCTGCTTTTTCCCCGCTGTCGGTGAGTTAATTATGTTATCGGACCTGATGTTTAGTTCACTAACTGGAAGCAGACGCTTGAATGCTGGAAAATTGAAATGTCATTTTGGAATGTCATTTTGGCTTAAAAACACTTGCCGAGGATGATGGATGGAGCGGGGAGGAGGGGGAGAGGATGAAAAATGGTGGAAGGGAGGACGAGAAACACAATTTAAAAAATTTTAACCCAAACTGGGCGTGGTGGCACTGTCTGTAGTTCCAGCGACTAGGGAGGCTGAGGGGGAAGAGTGTTCCCGGGCAACATAGCAAGACCCCTCTAAAAACAAACAAACAGCTGGCCATGGTGGCTCACACCTGTAATTCTAACACTTGGGAGGCTGAGGCAAGAGAATCGCTTTGAGTTTGAGTCCAGCCTGGGCTACATAGTGAGTGAGAGCCAGCCTAAATTACATAATGAGACCCTGTCTTTAAAAACCAAAACAAAAAAAACACTTTCCCAGCATTTAGTCTAGTCCTGGGCTCCCCTCCATGTCCTGCAGCTGGATCTTTCTCTTCCGTGAGCCTGGGAAGAACCTGCCTTCCTGACCACAGGAAGGGCTGAAGGCTTCTCAGAGCCCCTCAGCACACACCCCAGGCTGACACAAGTCCCCAAGTGCCACGCTGGCTCACTTTGCTCTCCACCCTCACCCTTTCCAAATCAGACTAGGGGTGAGTAGCAGAGCTCCGCCCTGTGTCCCGACACTGAGCCACTCCTCTGCACCCCAGCCCTGTCCCAGATGCCCAGGGAGGGGTGCTTCCGATCGGCACACCTGGCAGGTGTGGCAGGTGCCCACGCTCAGCTTCCAGTGTGCTGTGCTGATGTCACAGTCTCCTCCCAGGGAGATGGGGGCCGTGGGTTTTTAAACTTTAATTTCTTCCCATTAATGCATTCAAATACATGCAGCCTGAGACATACACACTCACTGAAGCACAGAGTCCCCTTGTGTCTCTGTGGCTCCCTCCTCTGCCACCCATCATCCCCTACCCCTTCTCCACCCCCCGCGCCCTACGTAGGGTCTCTGGCACTCTCCGTGTGCATATGATCACAGGTGTGCACACAGGAGGTGTATACGCCCTCACACTCCTGAATTACGCACACACACACATACTTGCGAGGTTCTAGCCACTGTTTGAGTGAGCGATGGATTATTTATACCCCGTCCGATTCTTTGCTTTTTGCTCCTTTCCTGCTTTCCATTGAATTATTAAAACTTGATATTCCCTCCCCGCCACCCCCCGCCTCGACCTTTGTTTCTAGCCTTGTATTGCATGCATCTTTATTCTTCCAGAGTTGAAAAATAACCGTAGCAGTGTCTACAGACACCCCAAACACACCGGCTCCCGGCCACAGCCGAGGTCACTGCGTGCTTTAACTCCCCAGCACTTTACTCTCCGTCTCGTTACCGCTCTCCGTTCGCTCAGCCAGGCGCACACAGAGCCTGCTCAGTGGTTGGCTTTTCCTATTTTTCATCTCCTGTCTTTCCCTGTGCTCACGCTCCCTCCTGCTCTCTGTGACAGCAGCTAGGCGCTCGGTGCAGTGCTTCCCTGTGACCTAATTCAATCCTCACGGACAGATACGGTTATAGGTTTGTCGTTTGTTTTCTTTTTCCAGATGAGGAAACCGAGGCACGCTGCCACCTAGTGCCCCCCCCACCCCGGCCCCGCAGCAGAGCCTGAGCCAGGTTCTCAGAGAGGGTGGGTCTGGGTGTCAGGTGTCCTCGGTCTTCGGGGCTTCACCGTGGCCTCCTCTCAACTGAGGGTTTGGTGCTGGGTACAGTGCAGGGTGACCATCACCCCTCCACCGTCTCCGCCTCCTGACAATGCCAGGGAGGGCTCGGCTGTCACCTCAGCTGCCCACAGGGCAGGCTCCCTGGGTGCTGTCCCAGGAGGGCTCCAAGGGGAGGGTCACCGTGACCTATGCAGGGGCAGATTTGTTTCTGCTTATTCTGCTCGGTACTCAGCGTGCACTGCCAGACGAGAGGGTTTATGTTTTTCTCAGTTCTGGAAAATCCCAGCGACTGGCTCCCCTTTCCCTCTGTCCCATTCCCCCTCCTCAGACCCCTTCCAGGCAGACAAGGAACCCCGCCCCCCCGCCGTCCCTTCACTGTGGCTTCCCCTTGCTTGGTCACATTCCGCCTCCTCGATTTCTTGGCTGCCCTTCCCAGCCCCACACCGTCTTCCAGTTCACGAAGCCTCTTCAATATGTCTCGTCTTCGTCTTATTCCCATAGTCCCTCTGTTGCCCTTGTTTCAGTGACTAGTCTTCATTTTAAAATTCCTCTACGCTCCATTCTTACTTATGTCCACTTGTTGCAGGATTTCATATTTCTTTTTAATCAGAAAGACCGTGGTTAATCTCTGCGTCACCGCAGCGTAGCTCACAGCCGGGGAGCTCAGCCTGGCCCAGGCAGCGCGGGCGGAAGGCAGCACTCGCACTACGTATGCAGCTCTGCTGCGGCGGCGGAGATTCCGCCCAGATTTCTCGGACTCCTCATCCAAGGTCATCAGCTCTGTGTGTCAGCGGCAGTGGGAGGCAAGTCAGTTATTCAGCTGTCAGGAAATGGAGTAAAATATTGAGATATACAGAAGCCGGGCATGGTGGTGCACCCCTGTCATCCCAGCACTTGGAGAGGCTGAGGCAGGAGGACTGTTGTGAGTTTGAGACCAGCCTGGGCTACAAAATGAGCCCAAGGCCAGCCTGAACTGCATAGCGAGACCCTGTCTCAAAAGGACAAAAAAAAAAATTGAGATGTAAGAAATATTGGAATGCATGTCACATTAGGAATTGGGAACTATATACACGTCCAGAGCAAACTGTAACACAAATTATAAAAACATGTACACTAGAAGGAGAGACACCACACTATTAGAATGATTGCCTATTGAAAGGACAGTGAGGGGCCTGGGGGTTTAGCTCAGTGGCATAAGCACCTGCTTGGCAAGTGCAAGGTCATGAGTTCAATCCCCGGTACCAAAAAAAAAGAAAAGAAAGTACAATGAGAAGAGGGCACAGGACATGAGACTTGGGGATAAAAGTATATACATACACTCATGTACATATGTATGTATGCATGCATATAAACATGTGTGCACACAGATGTGTGTAATTTTATAAATCACGTGAGCATATGTGCATATATACATGGCACATATTACATGTATGTGTGCATTGTGGGCTTAAATGTGTTTTGTATACATATGTGCATTAGTCACCTCCCCATCCCTAGGACAAATACCAGAAACCTGCAACTTAAGAGGAGAGGTTTATTGGGCTCCCGGTTTCAGTGGGATCAATCCGTGGTCAGCCAGCTGCAAGGCAGAAATGGCATCTTAAAGGGCCTTATGGAGAACAGCCGTTCACTCCACAGCAGCCAAGGAGCAGAGAGAGAAAGGAGGAATCAGGGACAAAACTGCAGCCTTCCAGAACATGGCGCCAATGATGTGCCTCCCCAGTGCACCCCCTAACAGGAGGCCCCAATTCCTGTTCAGCTACTGATAAAAAAATAGTTGACAGATCAACTGATAAGCATAGCACCCCTGTGACCCAATCATATGAGACTGTGTGGGGATGTTTTAGACCCAAACCATAATATTCTGCCCCCCTAGCCCTCAAAAGGCTTCGTCCATCTCATGATGCAAAGTGCTCTTAGTGCATCTCTAAGCGTTACCAAAGCCTTAACATTCCCAGCATTGCTCAAAAGTCCAAGTCTGAAGTCTCCTCTGAGACTCAAGGCAAACCCCTCGCTGTGAGCGCCTATAAAAATCAAGATGCTAAGTACTCCAACATGCAATGGTGCAGGACAAACATTCGTATTTCCAAAAGGGAAGGAGATGGGGAATAAGGAGAATTTGGACCAAAACCCAACAGGGTAAACATTAAACCCTGTAGTTCCATATTCAGAACCTGGGGCAAAGTGCGGTAAGATATGAGCTCCACAGGGCCGGGGCCTTGGCCACACACAAACACGCAGGAGAAGCTTGGCCCAGATGATGAGGGTGGTGTGCCCTCCACGGCAAAGTAAGGTTAACTCGGTCCTCTGTGCTTCCACATCGGTGAATGTCCCTGTCCGCCCTGTCCAGGAAAGTGCTTTCATTGTGACGCATTCCTGTCCCAGCCATTGACTTGCCTGTCCTTTCTTTTAGCAGAGATTTATTCATCTGTGTTGGCCTTTTGGTTCGGGACCCAATTTCTGCACAGCATATCTTATCTCTTCCTCTTCGTGCTCACTCAGCTCTGACTGACAGAAGCGCTAACCCTCCAGTCCAGGCCTCTAAGGAAGACCGTGTGGGGAGACTGCTGCGTGGGGGCACTGGGGACACCGCTGACCCTATGGAAGCGTCAGAGAGGCCACCTGGCTTAGCAACTGGAGGGAGGCAGGGTCCCTGCCCCTCCTCCTCCTTGGGTGGGACCCCACGGCCCCAAGCGGACCCCGGAGCACCCCTGCTCAGTCTCCCTCTACTCACAGGTTAGAATGTGGGGAGAATCACCCCACCGCAGCTTCCGACCACGAGCCTGGCTCTCACCGCATTTGCGCGGTGCACTCTGGGTCACCTTCCTGCTTCCAGAACCACAGAGCCTCGCAGACTCAATCCTCTGGCTCGGCCCACTCTGCTGCATTGCTGGCCTGCTTCAGAAATGTGTCTGGTAATCTGAGCAGCCATGTCTTCGTTAGTCTCTTCCGGATTTTATCCACCACTGCTGATAGGGAGAGGTGGTTTCTGCCTCAACAGATTTTCACATTATACCAATGAGCCTGAATAAAGCCTGATGAAATATATATGAGCAAGCAGAAGATGGATTGTCTGGTTTTGAGCTTTCAAAGGACTTACGTACTCCTGTTGGTTGGAAATCCATCTAAGGATTACACACTTAATTTATTCCAGGCCCATTATTGTTGCAAACAGCCTTTAGGGAGTCTAACATTTTGGTTATCACAGATCCTCTGCGTTAGTACCGAGACGCAGACTTCCGACGTCCCAGCTCAAACCAGCGCTGAATCCAGAACCGCTCGCTAGACCTCCCACGACAAAGAGGAGGCGCAGGCAGGAAACGAAGCCCGTGCTTCTCCCACCGCCCGGTTCTACTACTAACACTTACTTCCATTCCCTGGGACCCTAAAGCAGTGCCGTTGGGTGGAAAACCAGATTTTACCTGGAACCGGAGGCCCTGGCTGTCGCCCAGGCACCCGGGATCCAGGACAAAAACGCCTCAGAGGCCGGGTCCCAGCCCTGTCGCCTGGCTCCTCAACCCCTCCCCCCAACACCCCGCTCCCCCGAAGCTGCCTGGGCCTCCTCCTCCTCCCACACTGCTGCGTCTCCTAGGCCGCCCCCCCACCTCTAAATCCAGCCCCTCCCGTTGGCTTGGTGTCAGCGGCACGGCCTGCAGAGCCCGTCACCCTAGTAATGTGCCGTCCTCTCGGTGTCTGAAGTGCTGCCTTCGTGGCCAAAACCTGTGCAGCACATCACAGAGGCCTCCGCCTGGCGATCCTGAAACATGGGAAAGCAGATGTCACTGCCCTTATAGGGTCGCTCTTCATTACCAGGGACAGTCTTGAGGCTCTGGCTAGTTCAGCAGCTCGCCCAACTAAGAGGCAGGAGGGTCGGTGCGGCGGGTTAAAAGCTGGTGGGCAGCTCAAACACCAGCTGACTGGATCAGTGTAGGGCCCAGCTGCAGACCGGTGCCCACATAGAAAGGCCGTGGGAGGAAGACCATAGGGTCGTGGTTCTCCTGAGTGTTGTTTGGAGCCGTTGGCTCTCCTGGAGAAGCTTGTCGTGCTGGCTTCCTGATACGGACTCGGCTGTTCTCAGTGGAGGAGCTCGGGACCTGACTGTCGCTGAAAATGGCTGTGGTGCTTTTGGGGGAGCCCTGGCTCTTACTTTGAGTGTCACTTCCTGGCTGCAGTACAGAGCCCTCAACCTGCTGGCACAGCTCCTTCGCCGCACTCTTGTGGTCTTTCTAGTTTCCACTGCTGACCTTTGGGCCTTCCCAGAGCAGATCCATGAAACAGACTTGCACGGGTCATTGTCGGGGGCTCCAGGCCTCCGCTGGACTCACGCAGGACATTGCTGTGGGATCCAGACCCTCGGCTGGATTCTCGAGGTCTTTGGTAGTGTGTGGACAGATTTCCTGCACTTTCTTTGTATTTTACTCCTTGCGTGACTATTATAAATAATACGATAAATCATGCGTCCTGTAGGTAATCGCTTTGCAACCCCGGCCTGCCCCTGGGGTTGGCATTTGAACTCATCCCTGGCCACCTCTACATGTGTTATTATTTCCTGGTATAACTGCACGGCAACCCTGAGTGGCTGGTTCTAGCTGCCCGGTATCTTATGCTGAAGACTTAAGCTCAGACTCAACAGAAAATCAACCCAGGTATTGTGGGTGGAGATGGTGCAAATGTGCCCCCAATGCCCGTGTGTGACTGGCTTGGTCTTCAGCGGGTGTCCGATGCCTGCAGAAGGGGTGTGGGACCCAGGCCTCTCTCCACTTCCTGCTGGGCAGCGCGGTGCCTTCCTTCCACACCCTCACGCGACTGCAGCCAGGAGACCCTAGCTAGAAGCTGTATCACGCTGTTCGGACCTTCAGCCTCCAAAACTGGAAGGCAGAGGAACCTCTTGTCTTTACTGAGTTAGCCTTCCTCAGGCGTTTCATTACAGTAAACATGCTAACCATGATGGTGGAACAAATTGGGCCATGGGTGCAGCATTTAAAACAAAGAGCTTGCAGACCCCCTGTTGGCTGATCCTGGGACCATGCTAACAGCCTTAGGCTGGGACAGAGTTTCCCTCAGGTTTGTCTCTTCCACAGCACTGAGAACATAGCGCCTAACATATAGTAAATGAGTGATTTGTATGTAGTGACACAGATGTCACAGGGCAGCTTGCAGTAGCAAGCTCTCCTCCAGGCCAGACAAGTGGCTCTTGGTGCATGGTCTCAGCCTGACACACATGCAGAACAGTGTGGAATTTAGAGAAATGACTGTGTCCTCAAACTGATTATCAGTGCATGGGATCAGCTTTGCCTCCACCTAACAATACCTGCAGGCTACATGGTGACAGAGAAGCCATACACCCCCTTGGATTGGTGGTCACAGCCACACATCTGCCCTGGGGTGCTCCTAGGAGACCCCGATGTCCCTGGCGGCCACCTACTCCACCCACAACTGGATCAAAAAGAGGAGAGAAGGTATTCTCAGCACATACTGTTGGAAGGTATTGGAGGGAAAATTACTAATTACCTACAAGCAGAGCCCTGCCTCCCTCCCTCCTCCCCCGTTCCTCTGGCTTTCACCCCCCTCCCAATCTGGGCTCCCCACTCTCCTCCCAGACTGTCTCCTGTCTCAGGCTGGGAGTTCTCCGTTTCCGTTTCATCTCTTTTCCATACCTCTGCAGAGGATGTGTCCAGGAACCCAGGCCAAAACCAGCACATTTATCACCGCAGTCATGACAGCAAACTGCGTGCGGAGTGGGTTCCGCGGTCCCCTCACCGCCGTCCCCTGCCAAAGCCTGCAGAGCTGCAAGAGGCAGCAGATTAGAGGCCTTTATCGCTGCTGGAGAACGGCTCTGCTGGACGTGCAGCCAGGTTTCAGGCACCAGGCTATTTTGGGAAGTTTGTTTGGAGATATTGCAAAAAAAAAAAAAAGAAAAAGAAAAAGCCATATGGTGGGAGATGTTGGTTAATTCACCAAAACTCAGCATTCCAACTTCCTTGTGTAACTACCTTTATGGGTACAGAGCGTGACAAAGACCTGCCTTCTGTCCCCCACGGTATCTCACTGTTCCAAGAGTGTTTAGGTCCGCAGTTGGCAGAACTCCAAGCCTGGTGAAATCCTCTCTCTTGCTATTAGCCAGCCAGGGGCGATGGAGAACCCCCAAACCTCTCTTTCCAGTAAGGGCTGTGGACGAGACCCGTGACAGGGAAGCCCGGGGTCAGGCCCAGGGTCAGGGAGCCCAACTGTGGAGACGGGGTTGCCCAGGCCAGTCACTGCTGCCCCCGGCGTGCTCCAAGGGAGTGGTCACCCTCCGGGCCCTTCAGCCAGGCAGTTCCTGGGCATGTGACCGGCCCGTGGGACCCTCTGAAGAAGCAGGTGGGGCACTGACACACCCGGCCCGGCCTCCTTAACTACCTCCTCCAGCCGGTATCGGCTAGGCTGAGGGCCCGGGGACACCACTGCTCCTGTCCCCATGTCCCCATTGAAGGAGATACCCATGGAGATGAAGTCCAGAGTTAGGCCACAGCAACTGTCGCACCCTGATTCCAAGTGGGACAGGGTGGGGACTTTGGAGGGCGCTGAAGAGCCGTCAGGGAGCGGGAAACCCAGCGGGCTTTTTGAGGATCCCTTTCAGCCATGCTGGACGCAGACTGGAGTCTCAGCCTGGCAGGCGCAAGCCTTGTGCTCCCGCCTGCTCTACTCCGCTGACGGGCAAGAAAAATGGGGTCACGTGACCATGGCTGGCCCGGGTGTCGGGTCATGTCCTCTTGGCTCCAGGCTCATAGTGTGGATCACCGAGCCAGCTGCCACCTCCCGGACTCCCCCGAGACACACTCCCGGAGCCCCACTCGGCCCCATTCAGAATTAGGGGGCAATGATTGCATAGGGTTCATCCTGGCTTCATCTCTGTGCAGAATCCTCTGGGGGGGGACATGGAAGGCAGGAGTGGTGCCCCGGACCCTCGCCCCAGCCAATGACATGCCTGGAAGATTAGCGGAGACATCCTTAGAGGGAGGACTTCTGTCCCAGAAGCCAGCAGTCACAGGAGCAGTTCCTTCTCAGGAACCTCATCTCTGCACGGCCGGGTGCCCACACTCTCGGAGGAAAGGCCGATTTCCTTCCGGAGAAGGGAGTCCTGCACTGGGTGGGGAGAAGCCACATGGTCCCTCCAGGTCATAACGTGGGGGCGCTGTGGGGAGTGACAGGGTCTCCCACGTCTGCTTTGTGGTCTGCTCCGCTCTGGGACACTCAGTTCAGCCCTGGTCTGGGAGGTAGAGATGTACTTCTGGGATGTGAGGACATCTGGCTGTGACACCTGTCACCCCGGCCATGGCCGGGCATGATTCGGCCGACCTGGCTGGCCAGCAAGTGTCCCCCTCCGCCCTCACTGCTCACGTGCGTCCCTGCTGAGGCTGCACTGTGTGGAAGGGGACGGCCCCCTCGACGGAGCAGGACCACTTCCCGGTCAGGGTGACCCGTAGCCGCGCTCTCCTGCCAGAGCCTCCAAACCAGCTCTGCAGAATGGACTTCCGGGAGGAAAGGTCTGCATTAAGCCAGGCTCCGCGCACCCCCAGGGGCGGGTCACACCCCGACACGCGACAGGCGAGCAGACAGCACTGATGTCTTCACAGGCAACAGTCCCAGCCGTAAAAACCCGGGGCTGCAGTTTCACGTCTCTCACACTCAAAGGAGCCTGGAGGTGACCGAAGCCCAAGCCACGTTGGGCTGGGAAACCCCGCTCTGACTGCCCTACACGTGGTCACGAGGCTCCCGCTCGGGAAGGGCCCCCTGCCAGCCAGACCGAGGCCACTTTAAGACAATTTAATCTCCTAGGGGCCCAGGCCCACGGTGAGCTGTAGCTTCCCCATACAGGGACCCAAGCTGCCTTCGGGGACTTGACCTTTGCCCCAGACCACGACAGAAAGAAATCTCTTCTAAGCCCTAGCACTCAGAAGGCTGAGGCAGGAGGATGACTGCAAATTCAAGGCTGACCTGGCCAGCCTGAACTACATAGCAAGACCCTGTCTCAAAAAAATAAAAAATAAATTGTTCTTTCATCCTTCTGGCAGTATTTGATATGCAAAGGTCAGCAATTATCTCTGTCCCTCCTCTCCCCGCCCCAAGGATTTTCTTCCCATCTATCTACCTGAGGTCACCTCAAATATTTCTCCTACGACATCATTTCAGACACCCCCTCCCTCCCCCTACAGCCTCCATTTTCCAAACATATTCGATTCTGCCGACGTTTCTCATGAAGAAAGCTGCCCGGTAAACACCAGCTGCGCTCTCACTGCAAAGCCCGTGATCTGTCCCCTCCCTCCCCACACACCACAGCTCCATTCATCACCCGGAGTTACGCACTTCTCACACCCAGCAACCGGCCGACGTTGAGATGATTAGCAATGAAAACGACTGTCATGTTTTATCTGACACAGTGTCAGACAGCTTCAGAAAGAAGCAGAGCTCACGGTGACCCTGTAAGTTATTAAAACGCCGTGACCTGCTCTCCAATCATCGATATCAATGGGAGAAACTAGTTAAGAGAGTGGGTCCCGGCTAAGGTGACAAGTGACCAACTAAAACCCCGGAACCTCTGAACTCTGAGATGACAGAACCCAGAGGTGAAGCGTGCCCTCCCCAGCACACTGGGCAGTGGGAAGGCTCTCACTGGGAGCCCCCCTGCACGTGACTCCCTCCACCCCCTTCTTCTCCTTAGCCAGCCACGCGCTGCCAAGGCACGGTCTGCAAGGGCAAGGTCCTGAGTTCAATTCCCGGTATCTCCCCGCAAGGCAGGGTCTGGCTCCGCCCACTGGAAACTCACTGTAATTCCCTCTGTCTTGGCAGGTCACCTGAAGGACACCATCACACAGCGGCACGTGCAGCAGGTGGCCCAAGGTGAGTACCAAGCCCGGCCGCAGGGAGAGGGGTGAAGGGGCCTGTGGGATACGCATGGCCTGGCCCCAAGGTCCCCCGGGGAGGCCCTGGAAGGCAGAAGAAGGCGTGTCTTTGACTTTCAGCAACAGCAACACTTGGAGGGCAGTGCAAGCCCAAGCCGCTGGCCCTGGGACTAAGGCATCAGGCAAGCGTGCCCTCTGGGCCGGGCTGGGCTTTGCACACGTTCACGGGTGACCCTGTGCCTGGTGCCTTTGGGGCCACCAAGTCTGGCCCCACACTCCCTGGGCAGGTCACTAGGGGTCGAGTCATCCCTGAGGACTCCCTGGGCCCTCCAGCAGCCGGGCTCTTCCCTCACCCTTGGGACCCCGGCTTTCAGGCCAGGAGTGTCTGCCCCGCTCACCCCGGCTCGGCCCTGCCTAGCTCAGTCCGTTAGCACAGCGTTCCTGGGCCCTTGAAGAGAGGTGGAGTGTTCTTGGTCACCAATCTCCATCTGAATAATCCCTCCATCGTCTCCCGGGCCTCTTCGGCCTCAGCGTGGGCCCTGGTACCGCGGCAGGCGGGAGGGAGGTCTGGCCTCCTCTGCCCTACCTGGAGCACTCGGCGCACTCCAGAGGAAGGCACTGGGGCTGGAAGGCGCCTTGAGAGCATCTGAAACACTATTTATTTTAAAAGCAGGCTGCATCCCTGCAATTAGAGACCAAGTGTTAGCGTTTCCCAGCTGCCATTTGGGGGTTAAACGCCAGGTTGCCTCCCCTGCGCCTCTGGAGGTGGGCTGGTGGGATCTGGGGCCACCAGGGCCCCTGCGTCCCAGGTGTCCACCCTGCAGGTGGGGGAGGACCGCTCTGTGCTTTTGACGGTTTGTGGAGCTGTCTGCTGCCTCCCCCCTGTTTCTGGTGGAGGGGCTGGAGTTGACAGGGCGCCTGGCAAGACCCACATGGCGCAGCCTTCTGGGACAGCCTGGCCTCTGCCACCAGGCTTCAGAGGCAGGAACAGAGAGGGGCCGGGTGTGACAGCCGGCTTCTGTGTCTTTCCCGCGCACTCCTTTCCCCTCTCTGTGTGTCTCTTCTCCTCACTCCACTGCCCCCTACTTTAAGTGTCCTCCCTGTCACTCACTCTCCGTCACCCCACCTGGTGTTCCTGAGTCTGCATCTATGCGTGGTGGGTTTGGGGGTGAGGAAGATGCTGGGGCCCAGGCGGGAGAAGGTTGCCACCTATTTTTGTAAGAAGGCGTCTCTGTGTACAGCAGACATGTGCCCAGCGAAATCCGTACAGCAGCCACCCCGTGCCCCAGAGGGACACAGGAGCGGGGGTGAAGGGAGGAGAAGGGGCAGTGATTTGGTGCCGGGAGCCATTCACAGGGGTCCCACGGTAGAAGATCGGACTCCGAACATTCCGGGAATTCAGGGAGCCTGGGGTACACACAGGTGTTATGGAAGGGCTGTTACGTCAGCTCCTGCGTTTCTGTTTTGTTTTTTTTTAAAGAATGGTAACAAATACTCAGCAGCCCTCGCTGCCTGCTTAATTTGCTGCATTTCACCATGACCCGAATTCTGGGAGTTGGCGGCACCCTCTGCGTCTACAGGGTGGGGACGTGGCATGGCGTGTACTGTGTGTCCCTTCCCGAGTCCCAGCGCCGTCACACCCAGAGCTCGCCCTCAGCCCTGGTGGGAGAATGCGCACCCCGGAAACAGGCGAAGGTTATAAACCCAGACTTCTGTTTTCAGAGGGTGGCCGCTGGACACTTGCCACTGGCATGCAGACAGTACCCGTTTCCAAGCCAGTACAGGGTGTGTGCATGCCTGTGTGCACATGCGTGTGTGTGTGTGCATGTGTGTGCATGCCTGTGTGCACAGGCGTGTGTGTGTGTGTGTGCGTGTGTGTGTGCATGCCTGTGTGCACGGGCATGTGCGTGCCTGTGTGCACTTGCGTGTGTGTGTGCCTGTGTATGCACGTGCCTGTGTGTGTGT